>CM067170.1:36110679-36198179 GCA_034093135.1 Erigeron breviscapus | reverse complement strand
CAAAGTTTTCAAGGGGTAAGTATACAAAAAAAAAAAAAAAAAAGAAAAGACAAAATGCTACAGTACCGAGTTGATTTGCTACAGTACCGAGTTGAGTTGCTTAGCTACAGTAAAAGCTCTCACATGGTTGACTTATGTGAATTGTTATATATTTCATTAGAAACTGATGAAGATGTGAATATGGATTTTCTTGTAGTTTGGTGTGATCATAAAATGAAGCTTTGTATATTTAGGGGGCAATATGTAAAAGAAAGGAAAGTTTGGTGGCAGAAAAAAAAACAAAGTTTTCAAGGGGTAAGTATACAAAAAAAAAAAAAAAAGAAAAGACAAAATGCTACAGTACCGAGTTGATTTGCTACAGTACCGAGTTGATTTGCTATAGTACCGAGTTGAGTTGCTTAGCTACAGTAAAAGCTCTCACATGGTTGACTTATGTGAATTGTTATATATATTAATTTCTGCTTGTTTGATTTCATTAGAAACTGATGAAGATGTGAATATGGATTTTCTTGTAGTTTGGTGTGATCATAAAATGAAGCTTTGTATATTTAGGGGGCAATATGTAAAAGAAAGGAAAGTTTGGTGGCAGAAAAAAAAAAAAGTTTTCAAGGGGTTAGTATACAAAAAAAAAAAAAAGGAAAAGACAAAATGCTACAGTACCGAGTTGATTTGCTACAGTACCGAGTTGAGTTGCTTAGCTACAGTAGCTTAGCTACAGTAAAAGCTCTCACATGGTTGACTTATGTGAATTGTTATATATATTAATTTCTGCTTGTTTGATTTCATTAGAAACTGATGAAGATGTGAATATGGATTTTCTTGTAGTTTGGTGTGATCATAAAATGAAGCTTTGTATATTTAGGGGGCAATATGTAAAAGAAAGGAAAGTTTGGTGGCAGAAAAAAAAACAAAGTTTTCAAGGGGTAAGTATACAAAAAAAAAAAAAAAAAAGAAAAGACAAAATGCTACAGTACCGAGTTGATTTGCTACAGTACCGAGTTGAGTTGCTTAGCTACAGTAGCTTAGCTACAGTAAAAGCTCTCACATGGTTGACTTATGTGAATTGTTATATATATTAATTTCTGCTTGTTTGATTTCATTAGAAACTGATGAAGATGTGAATATGGATTTTCTTGTAGTTTGGTGTGATCATAAAATGAAGCTTTGTATATTTAGGGGGCAATATGTAAAAGAAAGGAAAGTTTGGTGGCAGAAAAAAAAACAAAGTTTTCAAGGGGTAAGTATACAAAAAAAAAAAAAAAAAGAAAAGAAAAAAAAAAAGGAAAGTTTGGTGGCAGAAAAAAAACAAAGTTTTCAAGGGGTAGTATACAAAAAAAAAAAAAAAAGTTTTCAAGGGGTAAGTATACAAAAAAAAAAAAGGAAAAGACAAAAGCTACAGTACCGAGTTGAGTTGCTTAGCTACAGTAAAAGCTCTCACATGGTTGACTTATGTGAATTGTTATATATATTAATTTCTGCTTGTTTGATTTCATTAGAAACTGATGAAGATGTGAATATGGATTTTCTTGTAGTTTGGTGTGATCATAAAATGAAGCTTTGTATATTTAGGGGGCAATATGTAAAAGAAAGGAAAGTTTGGTGGCAGAAAAAAAAACAAAGTTTTCAAGGGGTAAGTATACAAAAAAAAAAAAGGAAAAGACAAATGCTACAGTACCGAGTTGAGTTGCTTAGCTACAGTAGCTTAGCTACAGTAAAAGCTCTCACATGGTTGACTTATGTGAATTGTTATATATATTTCATTAGAAACTGATGAAGATGTGAATATGGATTTTCTTGTAGTTTGGTGTGATCATAAAATGAAGCTTTGTATATTTAGGGGGCAATATGTAAAAGAAAGGAAAGTTTGGTGGCAGAAAAAAAAACAAAGTTTTCAAGGGGTAAGTATACAAAAAAAAAAAAAGAAAAAAAAAAGAAAAGACAAAATGCTACAGTACCGAGTTGATTTGCTACAGTACCGAGTTGAGTTGCTTAGCTACAGTAGCTTAGCTACAGTAGCTTAGCTACAGTAAAAGCTCTCACATGGTTGACTTATGTGAATTGTTATATATATTAATTTCTGCTTGTTTGATTTCATTAGAAACTGATGAAGATGTGAATATGGATTTTCTTGTAGTTTGGTGTGATCATAAAATGAAGCTTTGTATATTTAGGGGGCAATATGTAAAAGAAAGGAAAGTTTGGTGGCAGAAAAAAAAACAAAGTTTTCAAGGGGTAAGTATACAAAAAAAAAAGGAAAGTTTGGTGGCAGAAAAAAAAACAAAGTTTTCAAGGGGTAAGTATACAAAAAAAAAAAAAGAAAAAAAAAAGAAAAGACAAAATGCTACAGTACCGAGTTGATTTGCTACAGTACCGAGTTGAGTTGCTTAGCTACAGTAGCTTAGCTACAGTAAAAGCTCTCACATGGTTGACTTATGTGAATTGTTATATTATATTTCATTAGAAACTGATGAAGATGTGAATATGGATTTTCTTGTAGTTTGGTGTGATCATAAAATGAAGCTTTGTATATTTAGGGGGCAATATGTAAAAGAAAGGAAAGTTTGGTGGCAGAAAAAAAAAACAAAGTTTTCAAGGGGTAAGTATACAAAAAAAAAAGGAAAAGACAAAATGCTACAGTACCGAGTTGATTTGCTACAGTACCGAGTTGAGTTGCTTAGCTACAGTAAAAGCTCTCACATGGTTGACTTATGTGAATTGTTATATATATTAATATGTGTCGAACAGGTCAAACATGTTCACAGTCGTCATCCCTATAATTTACACTATTAACATGGATTAGATTTTTAAAGCGTTGTTACTTGTTACGTAATAAAATAGGTAGTGAAAATACTTGGTGCTGTAATATAGGAACATTGAAAAATTTAAAGAAAAAGTAGAAAAAAATTATAACATAGAAATAGAGATACCTTTGTATTAAACCGAGAATGTATAGCCGACGATCCAAACCAACAACACTTTTTTTCGGGTCCAAAACTAATCCCAAAGATAAGACAAACACTTTTTAAGTTTTTATGTGCATGAGTGAAAATTTTTACAAGACATACATATAAATTTGCTTGGTGAGAAGATGGATTTTGGTAAGTGTGTGTGTTTTTTATATGCATTGTATGTTTGCTTTTTTTTTTCCATTGTTCCAAGTTCTAACTACTTTCCTCTATTATTGATGATTTCTTGTAGTAGTGGCATTGTACATTTTTTAATGTTACTGACATGGTAAGGTTTAACCACTATACCCCTTTTATTGATGATTTCTTATGGTAGTGGTATTGTACATTTTTTAATGTTACTGACATTTGATGATTTCTTTTGGTAGTGGTATTGTACATTTTTTAATGTTACTGACATGGTAAAGTCGTTTAACCATTATAAATTTATTACAAACTTAAATTTTATGTTTAATGTTTACAGTTTAGTTTGGGTGTAATAGGTGTGACAGAACTACTGCTCCTACTTTTTCTTTCGGTTTCTGACCTTTTAACTTTAGGGGTATTATACTTGGGATGTTATATATTGTTAAACATTATCCTAAACTCGCATTTGTGGGAATTGCAAGGTGCTCGAAGACCACTATACAATTTGTTTTTTTTTATAAATTATAAAAGAGTTAATGACATAAATCGTCCCTGTGGTTTACTTAAATAGTCACCTTTCGTCTTTTAAAATCCAAAACTTCAAAGACAGTCCTTTATAGGAGGATAAGAATCACGTTTGGTCCTTTTAACGTGATCCTTTGACTTGTTGACCGTCATCTATTCTCCGTTAACACCCTCACATAAGGGGTATTTTGGTACTTTCAAAACATAAAGGACCAAACTTGATATTTTTTCATCTTTTTCTTCCAGTTACCTAAAGCCTTGAAATTCTAAATTAAATACATATATACATACATGAACGCATTAACATATATCTATATCTCTCATCTCTGGACACTGTACACCATCATCATCAGACTATCCATCCATACAAGATCTATAATTTTTGCTTTTTTTTTAACTAACAATAATAGTAACAAATATCAAATCAAATCTAAATTCAAAATTTAAGATCCCAAATCTGTGATGTTAGTATAGTAGGATGTGCATAAATACCAATCTATCATTTGATTTCTTGGCACAGTGGTGGCCGTTGGCGGTAGACCACCGGTTGTGGAGTTTTTCCGATTATCATCTTTCATCGCATATACCCACTATCCAAGGCTCCCATCACCTGAACATGGTTCACATAATCAAAGTCTAGGGTTTCTGTTGCATCACTCGCCGGAAAAGAGGTTCAAAAATCAAAGTCATTCGCCGGAAGGATGTTGTATCTTGTATGTATGATGCGGAACGCCAAAGTCAAAAAAGCCTAACTTCGTTCTCTATCGTCTTTCTGGATCTAATCGGTGACGGCCGACAACCATTTTTCTTGATCTCCGACAACCTTAACCACAATCAAAACCCAAAGTATATATACCATCTCATATGTATATAGAGATACATAGATCCAAAGTCGTTAAAATTACACCTCATTCCTGTGTAAGTATTTCTATATCTATACGTTTCTGTATAAAATTTAAATTTTTGTCACTAAAGTCCTAATGTGAGATCTGGGTTTTTGTTTTTTTGAAATATGTGATTGATTGAATATGGTGATTTAATGTTTTCATTTTGGATTACTGACAATCTGACATTAACTGGGATTGTGAAAGATAAGATTGCAATTAGAGTGAAACTTGTATGTAAGTGTTTGAAAATGATTTGATCTCATTTTGATACCGTCTAATGTTGTTTTAAGAAGTTGAAGTTTCGGTGTTCATTTAGCCAAAGTGCCAAACTATGAATGTGATGAAGTAATGTTTGAGTGTAGAAAGTAACAAAGCAGGATATGATCTGATGAAGATAGATTTCGTATGTTGTTGTCGTTTGTTTTGATTTATAAGAGGTTAAAGTAATGATTTAGAGAACAGAATGGACTTATGGAGAACTGATCTAAGGAATGCCAAAAAGTAACTTTTGATTTTTGTAAATAAAAAGAAAAAAATTGATAAAGAAAATAATAATCACTAATAGTCCTTTAGGGTTAAAATGACTGAAATACCCCTCACGTGAGAGGCACGTGGGGGTTTAACGGAAGGAGAGATGACGGTCAACGAGTCAAAGGACCAAACGTGATCCTTATCCTCCTATAAAGGACTGTCCTTGAGGTTTTGGATTTTAAAGGACGAAAGGTGACTATTTAAGTAAACCACATGGACGATTTATGTCATTAACTCTTAAAAATTATGATATGATTTAACTAATTTTTTCTTTTAATTTTATTCTCGATTTTACCATTTGATTTTGTCTTATAAGAATAATGATCCTCTAAAGTTAGTTTTAACTATACTAGTAAAGTTGAAGACATCTTAACATTTGAATTAAAATCAAGAGTCAAAATTCAAAAATCATCTTTGAATTTTGACTCTTGATTTTAATTCAATGGTCAAAATCATCAACTTTAATGGTAAAATTAAATTAATTAAAGGATCTAAATTTTTATAATTAGAAAAAATTTTAAGCTAGAAGAATTAGAGGGTGTCTGGGATTGCGTTATAAAGTGATTATCTGATTATTACGTTTGTAAAACGCAAATAATTTAAAAAAATTGTTTGTATAAAAAAGTCATTATCTGCTATGAAAACGCAGTTTTGGAGAAGCACGTACATGCATGTTTTTTCAAAACGCAGTTTTGAAAACGCATAATCTATTTTGAAAACGCAAAATTTGTTTTATAATCGCGATACCAAAACACCCCTTTATCATTTCCTTTCTACTTTTATTCCTACCGCCTCATTACTACCACTTAAATATAATTATTACATGTCAGCTTTATTATTATTTAAATAAATCATCTTGGGGTGATTACGGTTCGGTTTGAGTCAGTTTTTGACTAAAATCGAAAACCAAACCGTTATATTTCGGTTATTGAAATCTAAAACCATTGGGTTTCGGGTTTTTTGATGTTGGTTTTTTCAGTTTCGGTTTTAGTCAGTTTTTAACCACCTGTAGGTTTGAGCCAGCGTGAGCTAGAAAAGTTTAAAGTTTATACCTTATGATAATACTACAATTTCAATAACTTGTCTAAACAATATCTGCAACCAAAAAAAATAAAAAATACAACAATGACAATAAATCCATCATAATAAGTTGAACAAACTTTGAATATTTGTATCAGATAAACTTTATATATAGCCATTTATATCTTTCACGAAATTATTTCAATATGCAACTAGTGTTATACCCGGCCGTTGGCCGGGGGTAACGATCATACACAGACTTGAATGCGGTCATTAATTTTAACATGTCAAGTGTTACCACTAGAAAAAAAAATACATCGTTAAATAATACGTAAATCTTAAAACATAAAGCTTTGATGGCGAAATAAAAAATTGTAAACTATCTTGAAAGATAAAAATTAGAAGCTTTGATGAAAATAAAAAAGCTTAAAGAGAAGTACCACTAAATATCAAACATAAAACATTAATGGTTAAATTTAAAAGTCTTAAAGGATTTAGTAGTTAAAGTGTGAAACACTAAAACGTTATCACCCTAAAAATAATGATATAATTCAAAATAAAATATAAAAAACCCAAGAAGGCAAATTGATATCTACACAACACGTTAACAAAAAAAAAAACTAAGCAGACAGGCTGCTGAGCCAGCTAACTTCACTATTCACACGAAAACTTTTTGTATAGGTTATAATTAATTAAACTGAAATCAATCTTGTTGTGTATTATCACGTAAAACATATAAATCATATTGTTTAATACACTAACAAAAGCATATATACCAGCATATTTAATAAGAATGAGTAATAAAAGGATATAGATATAAGATAATATATAATATCTATTTTTGTTGTGGTTTTTATGGTTCGGTTTTTTATGAAACAAAACCAAACCAAAACTTTCGGTTTTTGGAAAATCAAAACCAAAAACCATTGGTTTTTTTGGTTTTGGTTCAGTTCGGCTTTTCAGTTTTTATGGTTTTCTGTTCAGTTTTTGTTCACCCCTACATAAATAAAATACAAACAATGATAGACAATTCATATTTGACTGGTTCGTAATATATAATAGTAAAATTAAATAACAATAGTTATTAAAAATGATAATACTTTAATCGATGAATTAGTTATGTTGTTTTTTTTTTTGAAAGGCGTGGATCATTTGCTCGCAATTGTGTTTTTAATTCATATACAAATCATAAAAATATATTATCATTGGAAGGTGATTATAGAATAAAAATCAAACAACTTTATTTATTTTATATTTTATTTTATTTTTATTGGACGGTAGATTTATTAAATAAGCATCTAATAAGATGCTAGATGATAAAAGGTACATAATTCTAGATATACAAGTAATTATTTAAATACATAATTCTAGAAATATATAATCATTGAAAATTTTTATGAAATATAATAAAAAATAGTTATATTATATGTGTTTGGTTGGAAAGTGATCACCTCCTTTTAACCTTTAGGGTGTGTGGGGTGTCAATTTACTCCTCTCTACTCCGTCTATTTTTCTCATTTGCAAGAAATTTCTGCCTTTTCTCTTATAATATCCTATATTTTTATAAAAAGGAAAAGTAAATGAATAAATATTTTATAAAAAAAGTATTGATATATGGCAATTTTATAATAAGAACCTTAATGAATAATTGGTATTATACCATTAAAAATTTAAAAAATTATATCTTGCTCTTTAGCCAAATAAATTATTAAACCCACTTTTTTTTCTACAATATTCTACATTCACATACAACCTAATCATCTAATTATCCTTGTCCATTCTTTGTTTAATCGTATACCAGAATATTTAAAAATGCTCATGTAAACTTCGATAATAATAATAGGGTTGAATTAATTTAAAAACAACAAAATTGGTGAAAACTAGAAAACTAATCTCAACCATTCATTTTCAAGATTCAGATCTACTTTCTCTCTTCCCTCCCACCTCTAATTTCGTTTTCCAGAATCCGGCGACATCTCTGGAGAGAATCAGTTTCGTTTTCCGGTGGATACGGTGGGCGTTGCTCTTATCCGTTCCAAAAAGGTTGTCACCGGACGCATATGAGAATGGTATGGATTTGATGGGCGGTGATCCAAGGGATGATGGCGGTTGGATACGGTACGGGCTTCACCCTTACCGTTGCCGGCGTCGTGGATAAAAGAGAAGAGAGAGACAGATCTGGATCAGAGATGATGGTCGTGGTGGTGGTAGTCGTCGTTGTCATCGCCGGAGGATGGTGGTGGTGGTCGGATATAATGGTGGTGGTGTTGCTGGTCGGAAATGGTGATGGTAGTGGTCTGAGATGTGGTCGCCGGAGAGGAGGGAGGAGAGAGGGTATTTAATCATAGCCTTTAGATCAATAAAATGAATGACTAGGATTTGTTTTCTAGTTTTTACAAAAATTAATTTATAAATGACTCTAATAATAATAATAATAATAACAATAATAATAATAATAATAATAATGTTTTGTTGGCGGTAAAGTAGGCTCGAAAGTTGTATTTGACAGTTTTCTCATAATGTTGGCATACAAATGGGTTATTATTTAATGGAAAATGATTGATATTACCTAAATAATAAGCCTAAAAATATGCTTAAAAATCTAGTGTTGACATATGACATAATACATGGTATAGATTAAGAAAGAAAATGAGTGTTATCCATGTGTTATCTATATTGAATGTATTAAACATATCTTTAGGCATATATATCATTACCTTATTTAATATATATACCAAAAAGTTAACTTTTATTGCCGACTTTTAAAAATACAAAACTTTTTTTTTCACTTCACTAAGCCCCCATAGTTTGGTCCTAAGAGCCCTTATCGAGTACCTACACGGCTACACATATCACAAACATCATTTTATCAAGTATCTTCCTCGGCCTCTTCATGCATGCTTGAAATATTCAAATTCAAGTCATTTTGAAAATCTAAATTGTATCAAATCACTTTTATAGACTAAATGATTTTATCATGTTTTTTGGTATTTGGGTTATATACTCTTTTAAAAACATATTAATTTTAAAAGTTTAATCTCTCTTTTTTTGAACGTCAATCTACACTACTCTTACTTTTAAAAGTTTAATCTCTCTTTTTTTGAACGTCAATCTACACTACTCTTACTTTTAAACTACACGGATGTCTATAATTGCAACCTACGACTTCCAAAAACCTTCCAATAATCCACGATTTCACCCAAACAAATTTAGAGAGCGAGACTCGAGCTCAAGTAAAAAATTTCAAAGTCAAAATACTTACCATTAATAATAATAATAATCATAAATAATCTTTAGTAGAAGTGATGTTTAATAATAGAGTTAATTTCATTACATCCCTAGGGTATGTCATATTATTAAGTTTCGCCCTTATATATTTTTTTTTATCATTACATCTTTCTATGGTGACTTTTTGCTTCAATACTCACCCCTCACCCTAACATCTGTTTATTTGAATCCGTTAAGTTCCTCATGTGTCCTTTTAGCTACTTATCTTCTCTCCCAAAACCAATCAATATCTATATCCATACATATAGATCTGTATCTATGTCTATATATATCTTAAAACATCAATGCTTACCATCTAGCAGATCTAAAGCATAAACAATAACATTATTATCACCAACTCACAATGATATTCATTTATAAATATACGAGAATGTTACCCGCGTGTTGCGGCGGTGGTGGAGGTGGTGATGTAATGGCGGTGGCGGTGGTGGTGGCGGCGGCGGTGGCGGTGGTGGTGGCGGTGGTGGTGGCGGCGCGGCGGTGGTGGTGGCGGTGGTGGCGGTGACGCGCGAGTAGTGTAGGTTATTAATGTAATTTGGTTTTGATGAAATGTTGAAACTTATATTGTTAAACAAAGCCAATTTCCATTATAATATAGTATAGATATAGATATTTATCTTTCAGATTCACAATTCCTATTAACACAAATCTGAAATCAATTAATATTAATATCCCATACTAATCCATAGCTGTTAAACTCTTACGAGTCACGAGTCGACTCTTACGAGTCGAGTCGATTTACACCAAAACGAGTCGACTCGTTAGGTGACTCGTTTTTGTCCAGACTTTTACGAGTCGCTGTGTGAACTTGGACCGAGTCACGAGTCGCAAACTTATAGCGATTGTAGTTTGATATAATATGGTTATATATTATATATTATATTTATTGCTACGTTATTTTGTGTGTTACAATGTAGTTTTAATCATTTATTGCGAATTTGGAAATAAATTGTAAGTTAATGACTCCAAACTATTGAATTTGTAATATTTTAGTAAATCTATTGAGATAATGAACTTATATTTTGTTTATAAAGACGTCATGTATATAATTATACTATATTATGTAATACTTAAAAATGTCCTGACTCTTACGAGTCGAGTCACGTTCCGAGTTACGAGTCAAAAAATCATGTTTTCGAGTCGAGCCAAAAGTTACGAGTCGACAACTATATACTAATCTACAAAACCCCACAAGTCATTGGACCACAATATTTTAACTACAAAGTCCCTACATAAAGTTTTATGAACCTCCTTAAAATATTACCAGGAACCCCCTTGAACTCAAACCCAATACAAGAAGCCCAGCCTCCAAACTAATCTCCAATATAAGTCCCATAAATAAATTTATGGCTTTTCTCTGTACACATGGGTTTTGATCTAGTCTGCCATAGACCAACTTGGCCATCTCAACTTTGTAAATCTTTTTTTTTATTTCTTTTTATTACTATAAACTATTCCAATAATAAATTTGGTGATTCTTAACTAGTTGAGGTATGATTAAATTTGCTGGGTTACGTGTTGCTTTTGAAACAGAGGATCTTGATTTCGTATTTTTGGGGGGGTTTTTGGGTTGGGTTGATTTCGTAAATGAATTTCAAGTATAATATAAAGATGATTTTGTGTAAATTGTTAGTGAGGTGATTTTACTACAAAGATGATTTTTGCTTTTTTCCGATTAATATGTTCTCTTTCCAGCGAGATTTTGATCAGGTAGGTTCTCCGGTTTTGATGGTTGATCTGAAGGGGTTGCGGGTGGGGTTTTTTAAGTGATGGTTCCGATGGGATTGCAGGTGATCTGTATCTATCTATGTGTGTGTATCCATTGGTTTGTATGTCTGTATTTGTATTTGTAAGTGATACGAGTATATAGAATTAGGTTTTTTTGTTGAAATAAATACATAAGATCCAGATGGAAATATTTGTTGGGGGAGAAGATAGGTGGCCAAAAGGACCCACATGAGGAACTTAACGGATTCAAATAAACGGACGTTAGGGTGAGGGGTGAGTATTGAAGCAAAAAGTCATTATAGGGAGATGTAATGATAAAAAAAAGTATAAAGGCGAAACTTGATAATATGACATACGTCACATGAGGAGCGCTTGAAAAGCTTGTACGAGAGGCCTTAGCCGAACCTTCCCCATCATGGTCTAGTATTGTTGAGGAAAACTTAGCCTTGGGTGACCGTAATGTCAAGCAGTGTAAAAGGAAGATTTGTGATGGACATTATACTGCGGCTGTCAGAGTTCTTTCTTCTTCTTGGCGTTGCTCCTTATAATGATGTTATTCTTGAGGACTTAAAGGCTAAGCACCCTTTCAAAAGTGCTCATTCATTGCCACATACACCTATTGATTATCATCTCCTTCTTTGGTTCGTGATATGATTAAAAGTTTTCCTCGTGGTACGTCTTGTGGTCGGGATGGTTTACGTGCCCAACACCTTTTGGATTGTTTAAATGGTGTCGCTGTAGCTATTTCTGATGAGTTAATCTTCTATTTTTTGGGGGGGGGGGGGGGGGGGGGGGGGGGGGGGGGGGGGGGGGGGGGGGGGGGGGGGGGGGGGGGGGGGGGGGGGGGGGGGGGGGGGGGGGGGGGGGGGGGGGGGGGGGGGGGGGGGGGGGGGGGGGGGGGGGGGGGGGGGGGGGGGGGGGGGGGGGGGGGGGGGGGGGGGGGGGGGGGGGGGGGGGGGGGGGGGGGGGGGGGGGGGGGGGGGGGGGGGGGGGGGGGGGGGGGGGGGGGGGGGGGGGGGGGGGGGGGGGGGGGGGGGGGGGGGGGGGGGGGGGGGGGGGGGGGGGGGGGGGGGGGGGGGGGGGGGGGGGGGGGGGGGGGGGGGGGGGGGGGGGGGGGGGGGGGGGGGGGGGGGGGGGGGGGGGGGGGGGGGGGGGGGGGGGGGGGGGGGGGGGGGGGGGGGGGGGGGGGGGGGGGGGGGGGGGGGGGGGGGGGGGGGGGGGGGGGGGGGGGGGGGGGGGGGGGGGGGGGGGGGGGGGGGGGGGGGGGGGGGGGGGGGGGGGGGGGGGGGGGGGGGGGGGGGGGGGGGGGGGGGGGGGGGGGGGGGGGGGGGGGGGGGGGGGGGGGGGGGGGGGGGGGGGGGGGGGGGGGGGGGGGGGGGGGGGGGGGGGGGGGGGGGGGGGGGGGGGGGGGGGGGGGGGGGGGGGGGGGGGGGGGGGGGGGGGGGGGGGGGGGGGGGGGGGGGGGGGGGGGGGGGGGGGGGGGGGGGGGGGGGGGGGGGGGGGGGGGGGGGGGGGGGGGGGGGGGGGGGGGGGGGGGGGGGGGGGGGGGGGGGGGGGGGGGGGGGGGGGGGGGGGGGGGGGGGGGGGGGGGGGGGGGGGGGGGGGGGGGGGGGGGGGGGGGGGGGGGGGGGGGGGGGGGGGGGGGGGGGGGGGGGGGGGGGGGGGGGGGGGGGGGGGGGGGGGGGGGGGGGGGGGGGGGGGGGGGGGGGGGGGGGGGGGGGGGGGGGGGGGGGGGGGGGGGGGGGGGGGGGGGGGGGGGGGGGGGGGGGGGGGGGGGGGGGGGGGGGGGGGGGGGGGGGGGGGGGGGGGGGGGGGGGGGGGGGGGGGGGGGGGGGGGGGGGGGGGGGGGGGGGGGGGGGGGGGGGGGGGGGGGGGGGGGGGGGGGGGGGGGGGGGGGGGGGGGGGGGGGGGGGGGGGGGGGGGGGGGGGGGGGGGGGGGGGGGGGGGGGGGGGGGGGGGGGGGGGGGGGGGGGGGGGGGGGGGGGGGGGGGGGGGGGGGGGGGGGGGGGGGGGGGGGGGGGGGGGGGGGGGGGGGGGGGGGGGGGGGGGGGGGGGGGGGGGGGGGGGGGGGGGGGGGGGGGGGGGGGGGGGGGGGGGGGGGGGGGGGGGGGGGGGGGGGGGGGGGGGGGGGGGGGGGGGGGGGGGGGGGGGGGGGGGGGGGGGGGGGGGGGGGGGGGGGGGGGGGGGGGGGGGGGGGGGGGGGGGGGGGGGGGGGGGGGGGGGGGGGGGGGGGGGGGGGGGGGGGGGGGGGGGGGGGGGGGGGGGGGGGGGGGGGGGGGGGGGGGGGGGGGGGGGGGGGGGGGGGGGGGGGGGGGGGGGGGGGGGGGGGGGGGGGGGGGGGGGGGGGGGGGGGGGGGGGGGGGGGGGGGGGGGGGGGGGGGGGGGGGGGGGGGGGGGGGGGGGGGGGGGGGGGGGGGGGGGGGGGGGGGGGGGGGGGGGGGGGGGGGGGGGGGGGGGGGGGGGGGGGGGGGGGGGGGGGGGGGGGGGGGGGGGGGGGGGGGGGGGGGGGGGGGGGGGGGGGGGGGGGGGGGGGGGGGGGGGGGGGGGGGGGGGGGGGGGGGGGGGGGGGGGGGGGGGGGGGGGGGGGGGGGGGGGGGGGGGGGGGGGGGGGGGGGGGGGGGGGGGGGGGGGGGGGGGGGGGGGGGGGGGGGGGGGGGGGGGGGGGGGGGGGGGGGGGGGGGGGGGGGGGGGGGGGGGGGGGGGGGGGGGGGGGTGTCGCTGTAGCTATTTCTGATGAGTTAATCACTTCTATCACCCATGTTGTGAATCTTTTTCTTGATGGTAAATGCCCGATGGGGTTGGGTGAGTATATTGCTAGTGCTCTTCTCACATCGTTGGTCAAGCCGGGCGGCGATATCCGTCCTATTGCTGTGGGGACTGTTTGGAGGCATTTGGTTTCCAAGGTTTGTGCATCTATGATTGGCCATTATTTGGATGGCTATTTAAATGATTTACAGTTTGGTGTTGGGGTATCTGGTGGTGGGGAGGCTATTCTTCATGCTGTGAATCGATTTATTGAGGAGCGTGGGGATGACCTGGGTCTTTCAATGTTGTTGGTTTCAAAAATGCCTTCAATTTGGTGGATCGTGAGGTTATGCTACAGGAAATTCGCCTTCATTGCCCTGCTATTTCTCGTTGGGTGGAATTTTGTTACTCCTACCCAGCAAGATTATTGTTTGATCCAAGGATCGCATGGACCTTCGATCGGGAACAAGGAGGGGTTTTGACCGATTTATTGGCGATTCCCTACCGGTGTAAAGCTTTGAGAAGCTTAACGCCATTGTATCGGAGGTGTTTGTGTTGGCGGTGGAGGATTCTCCATAGAAGAGAAGCCGACCACCTTAAGTGTTTGGGAGAATGAGACTTTGTATCTCGGGGTGGAGAGGACTTGCCTCTATTCATGGGGAAGACCTCTATTTATAAGATAAGCTAGGGTTTTAGGGTTTTTAGGGGGATACCCTAGTTATTGGGAAGGGATTTGGGAAAATCCCTTTTCTTTAGGAGGAAGAAATAAGAGATTTCCTCCATATTTGGCGGAGCTCCGTTCTGACGAGGTGAGCTCCGTTATTCTGACTGAGGTGAGCTCCGTAATAGGATCTGGGACATTCTGAGGTGGGCTCCGTTCTGACGGAGGTGAGCTCCGTTATTCTGACTGAGGTGAGCTTCGTAATAGGATCTGGGACATTCTGAGGTGGGCTCTGTTCTGACGGAGGTGAGCTCCGTATTTCTGGCAGGAAACATCCTTAAGCAGCCTTCGTCATAGCAGATTTACATACGGAGGTAGGGCTCCGTATAGGGTATATCATCAAGCCCCCCAGTCTAATAGGAGAGACTGGCAAGAGGCTGTCGTATTAGACTCCAAGAAAATATCAACTGGCTTCAGATCCGAATAAATTCTCCATGATTGATGTCTTTCGTCTGGTATTAATCGTTCCGTCTTTGTCCTTTGACCATTAAAACATTTGGTTATCCAGCTTTTTCCTCTCTAATAATTAGGGGAATTACCTCGATGTTATATGGTTGGACTGCTGGTAACTTATGTTGGCATGATGATCTGCAGATGAGACTTTCATGTCCATCGGGGTTAATGTTTGTCATCGTCGGCTTTCTTCTTAGGTATAGTGCGTCTTTAAACTCGTGATACTCTGAGGTTCCTTTTACCGTACTTCTTCCGGAGCTTCCTAGGTCACTTCAAAATCTATGTATCCCTTGTGTACTTTATAGCTGTTTTCAAACTTATTTCCCTTATAGTGGGTCTAAGCCTGGTAACTCGTTGGGATCAAATAGGATGCTTCTTTATGTCGCCCAAGTGTCTGTTTGTTCGCGTATGCCATATCCGTAGGTGATGAAGAAGCTTCATATGTGAACTCAATGTGTTCCTTAGTTGAGTCACTTTTTCTTGGGAAGTTTTTGATGGTGGGTCGGTGATGCTGTGATGTAGTATATAGCTTCGGATCTGCTGTTGGTGAAAAAGGTCTTTAATGTAGTGGATGGATAATCGGTTCTTGAGCTGCGTAATTATTTAGGATTTTTGTGAATATATCTGGCTTGTGTGACGCTAGTAGGGTGGATGTTGAGGCAGGGTTGATCCGGGCTCTTGTTGCTGAAGGTAGTATTGCTCTTAATGGTCTTCTTGTAACTGCGTTCTCCTTCGCAAAAAAATTGTTTAGGCAACATATCAATGTTGAATCGTCGTCCAAAATGTGTTTGAATTTTACTCCACCGTTATCTTAATCGGATCATATCAACGCACAATAAAACTGTTTGTGCATATTTTTTGTTATTTTTGCCGTGTGTAGACTGTGTAATCTGACCATCATCTGAGGCCGTAGGTTATTCCGGAAATTCCTTAGTGCCCGGAGAGCTTATCTGTTGGCATAGGATGCAAAGACAAACTTGGGCATTCTTCAATGTGTTGATGTGTAAAGGCTGAGCTGAAATTGTCTTCGTTTGTTGAAGTCTTTGATGCTTGTCATTCATCCTTCCAGAAGGTTTTTAAAACTATTCCTTCAGCTAACATGCTCTATCTCTCTGCAACTGTTTCGTAATAAATGTCGTGCTAGAGAGTTTTTGTATGGTCTTGTATTTTTGCTCAAATGGCTCTATCTCTCTGCAACTGTTTCGTAATAAACTTTTCATACCTCGACAGCTTCACATATAGCCATTACGAATTTTTCTTAAAAACTTTTTACAAAGTTTCTAAGAGCTAACGATTTGGATCGGCTAAGATTTAAGAGGCGCTCATTCGACATAATCGGTTACTACAAATCGGCTTCTGTGGTGGGTTATATGTCACCCTTGTCTGTATCTCCGGAGGTCCGTGTCTTTAGCAGTGAGTTGTCTCCTCCTTGGTAGCTCCGATTAGTAACTGTCTTCTTGAATTTTTTATGTGATTTGCATTGGGATTATCTATTGGCGTTTGCCTTTTAAAGATGCTGATCAGGCTATCTATTGGCTTTTGCCTTTGCAAGACTATTCCACAATGCTCAGATTTGCACAAGATTTGCCCTATTGACTTTTTGTCGCCAAGGCTTTATCTGTGATATATACTGGGCTTTTATCTTAATTAAGATTTATCCACAGTTTCGTTGGATTTTATGGGAGTCCTCTTACTCCAACTTAATTAGTTAATTGTACGTACTTATTTATAATATTTGCGAAGGGTAGCGACCCAACTTCGCTTAATTTCGCAGTGTTTTAAACTGCTTAATGCCTACGTAGGGTCTTATAGTTGAGGCAAAGATTTGTACCTTTCAAGCAGCTTTGTGGTCAGAAGGTTTCAGCTCTGTCGTCTTTTAATATCTTCGTGATGTGATCGTTGGCTGCGGTTATTGTGGCTGGCCGCTGATTGAATGCTCGTCCTTTGGCGTGCTTTGCAAATGTTGCGCCAACTTCTTGATATATTCTTCTGGTAGCTTCGGAGATTATAATATAGTCTTCGTTATGCGCAGAGCTATGCCAGAATATCGGAGAGTAAGTGTGATATGGTCATCCGCCTTAGGTGTTACGACCGTCTTTGTAAACGTATTGCCTTCGGTCCGTGCCTTTGAAGATGACATCTTTCTTGCAGATATAATATGTTTCGGCTGGAGGTAGGAGATCAAGATAAATATTGTGGTCTTTTGAATGTTGTAGTGTACTTGCGAAGGATTGTATGTGCGTCATCGAATATCCATTCTTCTTATTATGTTGATAGTATCTTCCATTTGTTTCATAGTAGAAAATCACTTTCTCTCCTTTTTCCGTTATCTCTGGCAAACTTGGGTAGGTTGAATACATCAATTTCTCCAACGATCTTTTATTTTAATCATCGTGATATATTATCTAGCGATGCCGTCGGGAGCAATTCTCTACCGATGGACTCTAGGGCTTAGGATCCCAATGCGAGTTTTAATAATTCCTATTCGCACGTTTGCGATGGGGTGAAAAATATCTCGGTGGTGCATTAGCTTGTGGGATATATTTGTGATGTTCCTCCTGAACGAACACAAGTAAATTTATCTTGAATGTATATCTTCAGTCAGAGGCTTGTACCTTACGCGCATTGTTGTTGTAGAAGATTTCTTTTTTCTTTATCTTCATAGTAACTGCCTGATAATCAAGGGCGGCTTTGATGGTGGCCGAAGTGGCCGACCGGCCGAGGCCCGATTTTTAAGGGGGTCCGAATTTTTTTATTTTTAATGTTATATATATTAAAAGTTATGTATTCGTATATGTAATTAACTAAGTCCATTATAAATTCTAACAATAATCTAAAATTAAAGCATATAATTTAACCCGCATACAAAAGCTACTTACATACTTTTGTGGATAGAAAAAAGGTTATTCAGTACGTTATCTCAGAAATGGGTAGTCAAGCCGACGTGACATTGTCACTTCATTGTCTACCATTTTTATTTTTATTTTTGACAACGTAAGGAGTCATTTTTCTCATTTATTGTAAACAATATATGCATGTATATATTAGGGGGAATGAGAATATGTGGTTGTCATGTACCTAAAGTTAGGTATAAAACTCTTACATCTTAATTTTTTAATTCATAAAAACATAAAGCCCAATCATTTATTCATTATACAAAAAATATTTAAAAAATTAGTATGTGAGGTATTTTATACCTAAGTTTAGGTATATGACAATCACATATTCACTTTTGACATATATTATTTAAGAAAAAAATAGCATAGTAGTTTGTTGCTTATCGTTTTCTAAGATTTTTTATATTATTTTGAACATATTGAAATTTTATTTATGTTTTAGATTTAGATTTTAGATTTTACTTATTTAAGCATAATCTTAGATTGTTAATTTTAAAATTCAGATTTAATTATTAAATTATTAATCGTCTCACAGATTAATTTTTGATTGTTAGTTTATTTAATATAATTTGTTACATTTAGCTTAGGAGCTTTTTTTTGCTCGGACTAGGTCCATAAATCCTCAGAGACGGCACTGCTGATAATGACTTCGTTTTCTAGTAGAAATATTGTGTGTCCCGATCATTAAACAAAGTCGACACATTTTAATAAAAATGTGAGCAACTTGCTCTCTTTTCTATTTATCTGCTTCAAAAATCAAGGAGGTGAATATGAACATGCCACATGTCATATCGTGGTTGGTGGTGAAATTAAATCCTTGCAAGGTTAGTGGTGGACCCCACAAGGAAATAATCACTTCAAAAAGTAAGGATTTTGGCAAAGCAGATAACGGGTGACACACAACTTCTGACCGTCGTCAAATTCTTTGGTGAATCTGTTGCAGTTCTCATCCTTTCTCTGACGGTCGTTAATTTCTTTACTAGGCTTTGCTTTCTCCATGTATACTGTAAGTAGTTTCACATTTTGTCCTTCATAGTTTCTTAGTCGGTCAGCTAGCAACTGTTTCGCGTACTTCGTCGTGTTCGCATATAGAAGCTGTGGTATCTTGCTGAATTATAGTCGAACTATTATGACCCGAGGGTGTACCGATGCTCGTTGATCCGCGAAACGGGCTAGCTTGAACCGAAAATTTGGGCTTCTTGATGTTTATGGTGGAATATGGATTTTCGTCTGAGTAGTAATTCTCGCCAGCCATCAGGGCTCGCTAATATGTATAGCGTTTTGCTCCATAATTGAGTTTATCAATTCCATGCACGTGGCCTCCATGAGTATAGTAGTAATTTCCAATTATTCAGGCTCTTGAATTGTTAGCACCATCAAACTTTAAGGTTTCTTAGGGCATTATTATGCACATCAAATATAGGCTGCCATGCATGTATTATATGAACTAATTTCATGCATGTATATATTCGAACTTGGATCGTCACCTTGTTCAAATTTTGGAACATGATGGTGGCCTGCCATAATGGTGATTGATGTCGTGGTGAATTTCATTGTCAGCTCGGGCGAGTTACGTGGTGGCTCGACGGTGGCTAGTGGTGGCCATATGACGGTAGCGTTTTCAATTAGTTGTATCTTCTTTGTATCATCATTTGTGCAATCTTCATATCTGCAAGTGCGAGATTTGTGGCAATCCTGAACCATTTTTGGCAAGGCGCGAGCCATCGTTGGACTGCTTCGTGACCCGGGTGAGTATTCCGTTTGTGTACCGTCCGCTAATCCTTCTACAAAGAGCACATATATTCATGGTCGAATATGCATTAAAATAGGAACGTCTCGACTTATGGCTTCTTATTTTTTTTATGTACACTGATGAGTTATGGTACTCTCACCAAAACCCTAGGCACCGAATTATATATATATATATATATGAATAGATTGGAAGGTTAGATCGGATATATATATATATATATATATATATATATATATATATATGAATGGATCGATACTTGATAATTAAAGAGAAAATCCTAAGATAAGCAAAAGGAATGTTCTTTGAAGGGTTTCTGTCGAGCCCTTGGCAAAGCCTAGATCGAAGCTTAGCTTGGAAGGTTAGATCGAAGCTTGGAAAGTGTCGAGACTTAGATAAAAAGAATATGAAGGTTGGATCTTGGCGAGGCTAGGCAGGAAAGAGAGATCTATCGAGGTGAGCTGTCGAAGCCTAAAGAAAGAGAGAGAGGCTTAGATAAAGTTCAAGAATTGATAATTTGTTGAGTCAAGGATTCGCTGACCAGACTTGGTCGCTGACGTGGGTCGTCAGCGAGTTATCAGCGAGTCATTGACTCTCGTCAGCAGGTGGTTTGCTTTCCAAATTGTTGGTCAAGGCGGGAAGATTTCAAACCAAAAGTAGACAAGTCATATGGTGGTTCATCCAACTGTATTTTACCCTAAAAGGAAAAGATGCAGGTGGACCAAAACACAAGGGTTTCTCTCTCACACCCGTTTTGGTAAAGAAGACAAAGGCTCCTGGATACAAGTACTTAGAGCCAATGGAACGTCGACAACCACCATCACATCACTATCATTGTAAGGCTGTGTTGCCCTAATTCCTTTCTATATAAAGCAACACAGCCGCACCATTTACACTGTGTGTTTTATCACCAAAAAGTGTGTGTCACTTTATTTGTAATTGCTTAAGTTTCTTTCTTCCTTTCTAGGCTTAGCAATTACCTAGTTCATTTGTATTCTTGTAAGACAAGTTGTAATATCGACCATGTATTCATCGTTTAATCAATGATATATATGATTAGACTTGCATAGTTTTCTTACAATTGAACTTGTTCTTGTTTATATTCTTTACTTTCTGTTATTACTTTCTTGTCTAAGATAATCATAATATAAGTGTGCAAATCAAGGACTGTCAAGTGGTATCAGAGCCATCGTTTCTAAATCATTGAAACAAGATCCGTTTGCATACTTTTTCTTTCTTTCAAAAAAAAAAATTCTCTTTTCTTTTTCTTTTTAATCCCTTTTAAACAAGAACATGACTGCTGTTCCCACCCTTGTTAACACACGTGACTTCGGTTACGTATCAGTCCCTCCAAGATTCGAGCCCGATGACTTTGGGTCTTGGAAGGAAAGAATGTTACTACATATAGTGGGTGTGGAACCCTATCTTATGTCTATTCTGACCGTCGGTCCTTATATCCCCACTCTGGTTCAAAGAACACCAGGAGCAACTGTTGATGCTCCTGAGATTGTTATTGACATCGTCAAACCAGAGGTTCAATGGACTGACGATGAAAGGAGACTTGTTAATCTTGATGCAAGGCTCAAAAACATGATTGTCAGCACTCTTCCCACTGACCTCATGAAAGTGGTCATTAGATATCCCTCTTCAAAAGAAGTTTGGGATAGATTGGTTAGCATGCATGAAGGCTCTGCTGCTACCATTGCCAATAAAAAGATAGACTTAAAAAGAGCCTATGAAAATTTCTTTTCCCTCCCCAACGAAGGTCTAAACGGTTCATATACCCGATTTAAAGGGTTGCTGAACGACATGACCACTGTTGGTATCTCTCATGATGATTTTGAGGTATGCCACAAATTTTTTGATAGTTTACCTATCAAGTGGCAAGGTCTGAGACAAATCCTCAGAACCACTGAGCGACTCAATGGCCTTAACCTTGAGTCTCTCTTTGGCATGCTCCAGTTCGAAGAAAGAGCTCTTGCTCAAAATCTTAGAGCTGCCGCTGATGCACAGCATCGTGCGGGTCCCTCTTCTTCTTCTGTTTCCTCTTCTTCTCATTCTGCTCTCGACCCTTTGGCCCTTATCTCTGCTGTGCCCAGTAATCTTAATACTGGTGCAAGCTCTTCTATTCTTCCACAACCTATTCAATCTCTTGTTGATGATCTTGATGCTGAAGAGAAACAAGAGATGTTCAGCGACTTTATGGATTTTGCCTTAGTCGCTGGTAAGAGGTACTCCCATAAATGGAACAACCGTAGGTCGGTTGCTCCATATAAGCCTCCTGTTGACAAAGCTCAAGAGGAGTGCTGGAGATGTGGTAGAAAAGGCCACTACCAAAAGGAGTGCAGAGTTGCCCTACCAACTCCTGCTGCTCCTAAAACTAACCCTTCCAAACCTGCTGATGAGTACAGGAATAAATACTATCAGCTGAAGGCCAAGGTTGCTGAAATGGAAGAGGCCAAAACACCAGCAAAAGGGCTGGTAGCTGAAGAGCACGACTGGGCTGAATCAGACGATTCAGACAGTGAAGAATATGTTGACGCCATGTGCCTTATGGCGCTCGCTGATGGAGATGCTTTGACAAGAGATCAAGTCTCCTCAAGTCAGTGGGTGAACGTCACCATTAAAAAGGTTTGTGCTCACTCCTCTGCTTCTGAAAAAGATAAACCAAAAATCTTCGAATCTCTTCTTTGTGACTTTCAGTTCGTTGAATCTATACGAGCTGATGTCCAATCTAAGCTTGACTCTACTTCCTTGGAGTTAAGTGAAAAATCTGAAAGACTCAATGAGCTGAGGAATGTTCATGTTGAACTCCAATCTCATGAGTTGTTGGCACAAAAGGTTCAACTTGAGAATGAAAAACTCAAGCTTGAAGTTGCCAACCTTAAGAAGATTGTGACCTCCTGGTCAAAAGCTTCCAGGTTTCATCACCAGTGCCTAAACGAACAAGTCCCTGCCCAAGTCCAGGCAGTAATAGGCGGTGACTTTAATGCCGCTGCCTCTCTCTCTGACTTGTTTAATGATGAGGTGAAGCCTGAAATTTCTATTCCTCCATCTGCTGTCATCTCTCCTGAAGAGATGAAGAAATGGTATTTTGTTAGGAGTCTTAACGATTACCACAATGAAATGGAAGCTGGTACTACTTCTTCTACTACCAGCGACCCATCTAATCCTACTGAGGAAAATGGTGCTGGCTCCACAGCAAGCACCTGCAACCCCTATCCTCATCTTCCCATTGTTGGCATGATGCCAAACGAAGGAAGAGTTCAATACTCTTCTGGGGAATCTTATGAAGGGGATATTGGTAGTGATGGTTTTAAACCCATCGCTCCTCAGCAGCTCACCATCAGACCTTCTGAACCATTCAGAAGAAGTAAGGTTGCTGTCCCCTATGACTATAGCAAACCTCAGTTAGCTAATGCTGTCTGTCAGCAACCTCAACCTATTGTTCAACCCTCTTCATCTTCATCTTTTCAGCAAGCTCCTGCCCATGCTGACAGTAAAACTGTTCAGGATGATCGTGTCATGAAAAGACGCGTCAGGTTCGGAGACGCTAGATATCAGCAAGTTGGACCTTCTAAGGACCGACCTGCTGATAGACTTGTCCATCAGCAGGCACCTCAATCGATGCCTACCCCTATTTTGAGACATAAAACTCCCCAAAAGGAGAGAATGTCTCACACCCAAAATAGGCCTATTACTCCTCAAAAAGGACACTTGCCCCATCAGCAAGTTAGGCCTATCACTCCTCAAAGAGGACACTTGCCCCATCAGCAAGTGAGATCTATCACTCCTCAAAGAGGACACTTGCCCCATCAGCAAGTGAGATCAATCACTCCTCAAAGAGGACACTTGCCCCATCAGCAAGTGAGATCAATCACTCCTCAAAGAGGACACTTGCCCCATCAGCAAGTGAGATCTATCACTCCTCAAAGAGGACACTTGCCCCATCAGCAAGTGAGATCTATCACTCCTCAAAGAGGACACTTGCCCCATCAGCAAGTGAGATCAATCACTCCTCAAAGAGGACACTTGCCCCATCAGCAAGTGAGATCTATCACTCCTCAAAGAGGACACTTGCCCCATCAGCAAGTGAGATCTATCACTCCTCAAAGAGGACACTTGCCCCATCAGCAAGTGAGATCTATCACTCCTCAAAGAGGACACTTGCCCCATCAGCAAGTGAGATCAATCACTCCTCAAAGAGGACACTTGCCCCATCAGCAAGTGAGATCTATCACTCCTCAAAGAGGACACTTGCCCCATCAGCAAGTGAGATCTATCACTCCTCAAAGAGGACACTTGCCCCATCAGCAAGTGAGATCTATCACTCCTCAAAGAGGACACTTGCCCCATCAGCAAGTGAGATCAATCACTCCTCAAAGAGGACACTTGCCCCATCAGCAAGTGAGATCTATCACTCCTCAAAGAGGACACTTGCCCCATCAGCAAGTGAGATCTATCACTCCTCAAAGAGGACACTTGCCCCATCAGCAAGTGAGATCTATCACTCCTCAAAGAGGACACTTGCCCCATCAGCAAGTGAGATCAATCACTCCTCAAAGAGGACACTTGCCCCATCAGCAAGTGAGATCTATCACTCCTCAAAGAGGACACTTGCCCCATCAGCAAGTGAGATCTATCACTCCTCAAAGAGGACACTTGCCCCATCAGCAAGTGAGATCTATCACTCCTCAAAGAGGACACTTGCCCCATCAGCAAGTGAGATCAATCACTCCTCAAAGAGGACACTTGCCCCATCAGCAAGTGAGATCTATCACTCCTCAAAGAGGACACTTGCCCCATCAGCAAGTGAGATCTATCACTCCTCAAAGAGGACACTTGCCCCATCAGCAAGTGAGATCTATCACTCCTCAAAGAGGACACTTGCCCCATCAGCAAGTGAGATCAATCACTCCTCAAAGAGGACACTTGCCCCATCAGCAAGTGAGATCTATCACTCCTCAAAGAGGACACTTGCCCCATCAGCAAGTGAGATCAATCACTCCTCAAAGAGGACACTTGCCCCATCAGCAAGTGAGATCTATCACTCCTCAAAGAGGACACTTGCCCCATCAGCAAGTGAGATCAATCACTCCTCAAAGAGGACACTTGCCCCATCAGCAAGTGAGATCTATCACTCCTCAAAGAGGACACTTGCCCCATCAGCAAGTGAGATCTATCACTCCTCAAAGAGGACACTTGCCCCATCAGCAAGTGAGATCTATCACTCCTCAAAGAGGACACTTGCCCCATCAGCAAGTGAGATCAATCACTCCTCAAAGAGGACACTTGCCCCATCAGCAAGTGAGATCTATCACTCCTCAAAGAGGACACTTGCCCCATCAGCAAGTGAGATCTATCACTCCTCAAAGAGGACACTTGCCCCATCAGCAAGTGAGATCTATCACTCCTCAAAGAGGACACTTGCCCCATCAGCAAGTGAGATCAATCACTCCTCAAAGAGGACACTTGCCCCATCAGCAAGTGAGATCTATCACTCCTCAAAGAGGACACTTGCCCCATCAGCAAGTGAGATCTATCACTCCTCAAAGAGGACACTTGCCCCATCAGCAAGTGAGATCTATCACTCCTCAAAGAGGACACTTGCCCCATCAGCAAGTGAGATCAATCACTCCTCAAAGAGGACACTTGCCCCATCAGCAAGTGAGATCTATCACTCCTCAAAGAGGACACTTGCCCCATCAGCAAGTGAGATCTATCACTCCTCAAAGAGGACACTTGCCCCATCAGCAAGTGAGATCTATCACTCCTCAAAGAGGACACTTGCCCCATCAGCAAGTGAGATCAATCACTCCTCAAAGAGGACACTTGCCCCATCAGCAAGTGAGATCTATCACTCCTCAAAGAGGACACTTGCCCCATCAGCAAGTGAGATCTATCACTCCTCAAAGAGGACACTTGCCCCATCAGCAAGTGAGATCTATCACTCCTCAAAGAGGACACTTGCCCCATCAGCAAGTGAGATCAATCACTCCTCAAAGAGGACACTTGCCCCATCAGCAAGTGAGATCTTCTCATACTTCAAATGGCACTGAAGAAGAAAATTCTGAATCCACTCCTGTCATCCCTGAAGCTCCTTACTTTAATCCTGCTGACATGTCCGTCAGTGAGTTCAACAATGAACCCATCTAAATCCTTCTGTTAAATCCATGCAGGGCTCGCTGGGAAAAGGTGTGTGGTACTTGGACAGTGGCTGTTCAAAACACATGACTGGCTCAAAGACCCTGCTGGATAACTACGTAGAGGCTGCTGGCCCTACTGTAGTGTTTGGTGACAATTCCACTGGACAAACTGAAGGTTATGGTCTTCTCTCAAATGGGCTCATTAAGTTCAACAAAGTCGCTTATGTCAATGGATTAAAACATAATCTCATCAGCATAAGTCAACTTTGTGATGCTGACTACAAAGTGATTCTTGATAAACATCAAGGCACTGTAGTAAATGTAAACAAAGAAGTAGTCTTGGTTGCTCCAAGAAAACGAGATGTATATCTGGTTGACTTCACTCCTATCAAGACTGATAGTGAGACTTGTTTCTTTGCTAAGTCAGCTGCTGAACTAAATTGGTTATGGCACAAGCGTATGTCGCATGTGAATTTCAAAACCATTAACTCTCTGGCCAAAAAGAACCTTGTTCGTGGCCTCCCTCATCTTTCATTTGAAAAGGATAAACTTTGTGGTGCTTGTGAAAAAGGTAAAAGCCACAGAGCAACTTTCAAAACCAAGCAGGCCAATTCTATCTCTGGCTGCTTTCATCTTCTTCACATGGACCTTTTTGGTCCAGTGAATGTCCAAAGTCTAAAGGGTAGCAGATACACTTTAGTAATCGTGGATGAATACTCACGATACACTTGGACTAGCTTTCTTCATTCCAAGAGTGATGTTGCTGAAGAGATTATAAATTTCATCAAGAAAATGGAAAATCTCAACAGCATAAGGGTGAAAGAACTTAGGAGCGATCATGGTACTGAGTTCAGAAACCACACTCTTGAAGCCTTTTGTGCTGATCAAGGGATCTCACAAAATTTCTCTTCCACCAGAACTCCTGAGCAAAATGGTGTCGCTGAAAGGAGAAATAGAACTCTCATCGAAGCAGCACGCACCATGCTCAGTGAGTCTTCTTTGCCTAGTAAATTCTGGGCTGAAGCTGTCAACACTGCTTGTCATACTCAAAATAGATGTCTAATAGTTAAAAGACATGACAAGACAGCGTATGAGGTGCTGAAAGGTAAGAAACCTCAAATCAAATACTTCCACGTATTTGGATGTCCTGTCTTCATCTTAAACAACAAGGATCACCTAGGTAAATTTGATCCTAAAGCTGATGATGGATACTTTTTGGGTATTCGTCCATCAGCAAGGCATTCAGAGTATTCAATACTCGCCTTCAGAAAGTTGATGAATCCATTCATGTTACTTTTGATGAAAGTTCATCAGTACTAAAGGACATTCAATCTTCTTCGTCTGTCATTTTTAATGAGCAAGCTGACCCTCTTACTGAGGAAGCTGACTTATTTGTTGATGCTTCTTGCTCGCTGCCTAATACTGTTCAGCATATCACAAAGGATAGTTCAGCTAATGCTTAACTAGAGCAAGTTGCTGCTCATATCTACTCGATTGAGCCAGTTGAGCCTATCTTAAGATCAATCCATGCAGCATCAGCCAAACCTAGATCACTGGCTGATGACGTACATGCTGATGACCCTACTGAGGAGGAGTTTCATGATGCTTCAGCAAATGCTGAAGAAATGGAGTCTGCTGAAGACTCCGCCATCAATGATAACTCAAATCAGTCGAATGGCTCTGCTGATCATTCTCCTGAACCCATTCTTACCATTGACCTCTCTTCTTATAATGCTCCTGCTGATCCCATCGCTCCAATTACCGCTGCCACTCAACTTGGTGTCTCAAGTGCTCCTGCACTTAAGTGGACATCTAGTCATCCAGCTCACCAAGTCATCGGTGACCCTCAGCAGGGGATTACCACTCGATCAGCGACAAGAAATACATGTCTATATGTAAACTTCTTGTCTATGATCACTCCCAAAAATATTGGAGAAGCAATGGTTGATCCCTCATGGGTTGCTGCCATGCAAGAGGAACTCACCCAATTCAAAAGACAGAATGTCTGGTTTTTGGTTCCTCTACCTCCTGGAAAAGAACCCATTGGAACTAAATGGGTTTATAGGAATAAAATGGACGAAGATGGTGTTGTTACTCGTAACAAGGCCAGGCTGGTTGCACAAGGTTACCTTCAAGAAGAAGGTGTTGATTACGATGAAACCTTTGCACCAGTGGCCCGATTAGAAGCAATTCGCTTATTCTTGGCACATGCTGCTTACAGAAACTTCACTGTATATCAAATGGATGTAAAGAGTGCTTTCCTAAATGGAAAACTCGATGAGGAAGTTTATGTTGAGCAGCCACCTGGTTTTGAAGATCCAGCCAAGCCACACCATGTCTATCGCCTTTATAAGGCACTCTATGGTCTTAAACAAGCTCTCAGAGCTTGGTATGACACTCTCTCTGAATTTCTTCTTTCTAATAAGTTTCAGCGAGGATCCATTGACAGCACCCTCTTCATTTATAGAAAGGGTGCTGATGTCCTATATGTTCAGATATATGTAGATGACATCATTTTTGGGTCCTCCAGCAAGAAACTTTGTACCAAGTTCAGCTCACTAATGTCCTCTCATTTTGAGATGAGCATGATGGGCGAGCTGACCTTCTTTCTTGGTCTTCAAATTCGTCAACTCCCAAATGGGATTTTCCTTAATCAGGAAAAGTACATTCGAGACATGCTGGCCAAGTTTGACATGTCCAATGTCACTACTAAGGCCACTCCTATGTCTCCTCCCAATAATCTTCATGCTGATCCTGATGGCAAGCATGTGAATCCCACTCTCTATCGGGGAATGATTGGCTCGCTGATGTATCTCACAGCGAGTCGTCCTGATATCATGTTTGCTACATGCTTATGTGCAAGATATCAAGCCTCTCCTAGAGAATCCCATCTTCTCGCTGTTAAGCGAATTTTCAAGTACCTAAAAGGTACTTCAACATTGGGTCTCTGGTATCCCAAAGACTCCAATTTTGACCTAGTTGCATATTCTGACTCTGACTATGCTGGCTGCATGTTAGATAGGAAAAGTACCAGTGGTGGATGTCAACTGTTGGGGGGGGGAAGCTGACTAGTTGGTCTAGTAAGAAACAGCATACAGTTTCCATCTCCACTGCTGAAGTAGAATATGTATCAGCAGCGAGTTGTTGTGCACAAGTCCTATGGATGAAAAACCAACTCGCTGACTATGACTTAGAATTCTCTAAGATCCCTATTATGTGTGACAATACAAGTGCTATTGCAATCACACATAATCCTGTTCAGCATTCTAAGACCAAACACATTGACATTAGGTACCATTTCATTCGTGACCATGTCATGAAAGGGGATGTTGAAATCTACTTCATCCCCACTGATGACCAACTAGCTGATATCTTCACTAAACCTTTAGATGAAACCAGGTTTAAATATCTGGTCAGCAAGTTGGGAATGCTGAATGGTGAATCAGCAACATGACTTGTCATGTCTGCTGATGCTTCAACATACATCTCTCTTATATGTTGAAAAGTGACCTTATGGTCAAAAATATCATTCAGCGAGCTCAAGAGTATCTTACTCGCTGAATATAAATAGCAATAGAGAGCTAAAAGTCTCTATCTAGTCCAACAGCAAACGGCTGCTGGTAAAGACTACTCAAAACCGTTGATCCCTGTTGCTTTGGGAAAAAGCAAAACAAAAGCAATAGAGAGCTAAAAGTCTCTATCTAGTCCAGCAGCAAACGGCTGCTGGTAAAGACTACTCAAAACCGTTGATCCCTGTTGCTTTGGGAAAAAGCAAATAAAAGTAATAGAGAGCTAAAAGTCTCTATCTAGTCCAACAGCAAACGGCTGCTGGTAAAGACATTTCAAATCCGTTGATCCCTGTTGCTTTGGGAAAAAGCAAATAAAAGTAATAGAGAGCTAAAAGTCTCTATCTAGTCCAGCAGCAAACGGCTGCTGGTAAAGACTACTCAAAACCGTTGATCCCTGTTGCTTTGGGAAAAAGCAAAACAAAAGCAATAGAGAGCTAAAAGTCTCTATCTAGTCCAGCAGCAAACGGCTGCTGGTAAAGACATTTCAAATCCGTTGATCCCTGTTGCTTTGGGAAAAAGCAAAACAAAAGCAATAGAGAGCTAAAAGTCTCTATCTAGTCCAACAGCAAACGGCTGCTGGTAAAGACATTTCAAATCCGTTGATCCCTGTTGCTTTGGGAAAAAGCAAAACAAAAGCAATAGAGAGCTAAAAGTCTCTATCTAGTCCAGCAGCAAACGGCTGCTGGTAAAGACATATCAAATCCGTTTATAGCTGACAATTTGCTAAAAATTGTATTTCTTATTCATCAGCGACCATCGATTGTCGAAAAAGGTAACCAGATTGTCTAAACTCTGTCAGCGGATATACTTAGATCTCAACTTTTCTTTCATTTGAGCATATCCGCTAACAATAATATTTTAATAAGAATACCAAACGGTTACCTCGATTTTTTCCCAAATGGACAACTTGTACACTGTACCCGCCGTAAAACTCGAGTACTTTTGAAATAAGGGTACAAGCTGTCACATCAATCCACTTTTATACGTTACTCATATACGTATATGTATATGTTCAATTTGCGTATGAAAGAGAGTATTGGTGACTTCACTATCATAGTTATGGGTCCCATATCCATGCTATATATATATTCTAATCCTCTTCAATCACCATTTTCATACTCTCATATTTCTCCTTCTCTTTCTTATTCTTAAAATCTCTCAAATTCTCCAAACCCTTTAAATTTCTCTTTGGAAAGGCAGGAGCAAGTTGGTGAAATTGAAAGAGTTGGTTTGAGTGAGCATGCTGAGGTGGATGCCAGCATTGTTGATTTGGGTGAAGCTGAAGGTGCTGGTGATGGCGATAAAGAAATTGATGATGTAATAACTATTGATGAGGAAAGTGATTTTGAGTTAGGTAATATTGATGACTTTCAACTAGATTCCAGTCATGCTGATGAATTGGAAGCAAGTGACATGGAGGAAGATAAAAATAATGATGCTGCTGTTGCTGGTGAAATAGCAGCCACTAATGAAAATATTGCTATTGACGCTGCAGTGACTAGTGAAAGTACTGCAAGACCCAAGACTCCTCCAATGCGACCAGTGAACACCATGCTCTCTCTTGGCATGCCTTCTTCCTTCTCAAGTGTTCCTGGCTGTTCATCCTCGATTCCCTCTGAAATCGAACCTCAAACTGCTAAAGATCTGGGCATTTCATACTCCACCTACTCTGCTGATAGGTTGGAAAGGGTGGAGCATCAGCTGAATGATCTCACCAAATATGCGGAGATTGCTGTAGATGTGAAAGAAAATGAGTCCGAAAGACTAATCTCTACTCTGACAAGCTGGTACAATAAGCAAGTTGAAAACTGCTCAGAAGTAGAGATGATTAAAGAAAAATTCATCTCCATGGCTGCTGATCAACACAACATCAATGAAGCCACCAAAGCTATCAAACATGATCAGCAGGTCCTTCGATCTAAGGCTTTGTCGCTGGTGAAATGTGCCAACTCCACCAGCTACTCAGTAATGAAGGCAGCCTCTACCAGCAAGGCTGCTGCTGCTAGTATCAAGAAGCTGTCCACTCAAGTCAACAACAACACTAAGGCAATTCATGCCTTGGAAAAGCAAGTGGCTAATCTTCCAATCTCTTCTCCATCCTTTACTGAGGAAGATCGCCAGAGGCAAATCAAACTGGAGTCAGAAGTTGATGAGATTAAGAAAATGTTGGTGCAGCTTGTGAACCAACAACCTAAACAGCCAGCGACTGTGGAAGTTGTTATTAACAATACAACTTCCAAGGGGGAGAAAGTTGATGCTGCTGTTCTAGATCTGGTAACTGAAGCAGTCAACAAGGTAGTTGCCCAAATTTATGAAGACTCTGCTGAAGGTGTACTAGAAATGGACGACACAACAACAGCTGATGATGTTCCCCCTGCTGGTGCTGAGGGGGAGTTAGAAAAGGAAGCAAGTGTTGAAAATTCCCCTGCTGGTGTTGAGGGGGAGAATGAAAAAGATGAAAATGATGAAGCTCCCCCAGCTGGTATTGAGGGGGAGCAACAAGTGGTTATATTTAATGCACCTCCTGCTGCTGATAGGGAGGAGTTTGACCCTAAAGAGCTTGAAACAGCATGGAAGGTTGGATTTGATGCTGAAATGGCTACTGATAGATCCAAGGAAATACTCCCTATCTTTCACAATCGCTTCATGGGAAATGCTGAAATCACTCCTCTCTCTGATGATCGTCGAAGACAGCTCAGTGAGTCTGGATTCTTCAAGAGATCTACTGCTGCTCAACTATCTATTCAATCATCAGCAGGCCATCAGCATCAATTGATTGATGTATTGGCACTAACTGCTGATGGAAAAACTCAAGAAGATGATATCAAAGAGTTAGATAGGATCAAGCAAAATGAAGAAAATGAAAAGAAAAATCTTGAGTTTATCAGGCAGCTACCTCTACTTGAAAAGGATCAGCTTGATGGTGAGCAAAGAATGCTGCTGAAATCAGGTGGTGCTGAAGCCTTGTACAGGCAGAAACATAAGGAAGTTGAGAAGCAGCTCAGCGAGAAAAGAGCCAAATTTGAAGAAGAGAAAGCTAAGTGGCTGAAGCTGATGGATGATCGAGTCAGGCCTCAAAGAATTATTGTCGCTGAGGCCTTTAAAGCTGAAATGGGCCTAAAGACCAACCTGAAGATCTTAAGAGAAGGCGCTGGCAAGCCAACCAAGTTGGAAGGGGTCAAAGTAACCAACTTAGGTGCTTCAGAATGGGTGGAAGTGTACATGCTGGTGAAAGATAAAAAGGCTGCCAGCTACCAGCAGCTCCAAAGCATGCTGAAAGAATACTTCAAGAAAGCACTAGAGTTTGAAACAAAGTTCAAGGTGGACTTGCCCATGCTGAGGCAAGTGTTCGGTACTCCAGCAGCCATCTCTACCTCAGCTGGAAGGCAAGTTCAAAGAAAGAGGAAGATGGAGCATCGAACATCGACTGTTGACCTTTCTCCTATCTCTGGTGATGCTGCTTTAAACACCAGACTTCCTCCAAGAAGTGTCTTTGAGGAAGGGAGAGTGATAGAGAATCCAGCTGGTATTTTCTTCACAAATTTTCAAAATACCCAGCTGTTCTTTCGTCTATCTGAACTTGAAAAGGCGTCCACTGGGTTCATCCTGAGCATAAGAAGAAGGTGTGCTGAAACGACCAACAACCGATGGTTTATCAGCAAACTGGATGAGGAGCTGGTTAAGCCTCATAGATTCAATGACCCAGCAGTTCAGATTGCCAAGCAAGAACATGCTTGGGAATTTGAAGCTGAAAATATGTAGATGTCTTACAAATATAAATGCTGTATGAGTCAGCTTGTAATGTTTAAAGTCCTCACTCAACAAGTCTTCTCAGCGAATAGGGGGAGATTGTTGAGTCAAGGATTCGCTGACCAGACTTGGTCGCTGACATGGGTCGTCAGCGAGTTATCAGTGAGTCATTGACTCTCGTCAGCAGGTGGTTTGCTTTCCAAATTGTTGGTCAAGGCGGGAAGATTTCAAACCAAAAGTAGACAAGTCATATGGTGGTTCATCCAACTGTATTTTACCCTAAAAGGAAAAGATGCAGGTGGACCAAAACACAAGGGTTTCTCTCTCACACCCGTTTTGGTAAAGAAGACAAAGGCTCCTGGATACAAGTACTTAGAGCCAATGGAACGTCGACAACCACCATCACATCACTATCATTGTAAGGCTGTGTTGCCCTAATTCCTTTCTATATAAAGCAACACAGCCGCACCATTTACACTGTGTGTTTTATCACCAAAAAGTGTGTGTCACTTTATTTGTAATTGCTTAAGTTTCTTTCTTCCTTTCTAGGCTTAGCAATTACCTAGTTCATTTGTATTCTTGTAAGACAAATTGTAATATCGACCATGTATTCATCGTTTAATCAATGATACATATGATTAGACTTGCATAGTTTTCTTACAATTGAACTTGTTCTTGTTTATATTCTTTACTTTCTGTTATTACTTTCTTGTCTAAGATAATCATAATATAAGTGTGCAAATCAAGGACTGTCATAATAACTATATATATATATATATATATATATATTATATATATTTATTATATATTAACTATATATATATATATTATCGAGGCTTAAATAAAGAAGAGAGCAAGCTACTGTGAAACCTTCACTCCTCCTGCGAGCCTTAGCTAAAAGACAAAACACTCAATGGGACCTAGGAAGTGGGCCCCAACGAAGTGTAAGGAGAAGAGAGAGAATCGGAGTGAAGAGGCTCTCCTTTGGTGAAGCTTAGGCGAAGCAAAGGAAGATAGAAGCCCGGGATGGACCCCACTCTAACGAAGCTTAAGAAAAGGATAAAGCCATTGAAGCTTAGCAAGAGGATTTCGAGACTAGGAGTGGGCCCCACAGGCAAAGTTTTCCCCTAGCGAGCCTTAAACAAAGATAAAACCATCAGCCTTCAAGTGGGCCTCAGTCAGATCTCGCAAAGCTTAGATAAAGGTCCGGACTCCACTTCTGACTCTAATTAAGGTTGTTGAAACTTTGACAATTGAATACCTTAGAAGGCTTTACTACTGGGCTTGTCCCAATTTTCGAACCTCAACAGTCGACCAAGCTTATGAGTATTGGCTTAAATACTTGATGTGGTTGTCTAACTTTAGAAACATCTAAGCTAGGCATACTGAATAAATATTACCAGGCATTCTAGTACGTAAATGAGTGGAGATATGTACTATAGAACATTCTATACCTAGTACTATCACATTAACCACTAGGCCAGAGCCCATTACTGGCAAGCCCAAATTACGATATGACCTAATTGTCAGTTTATAAATAGACCTCATCATTGGTTGTCAAAGGCACAATTAATTCTACAATTCAATCACACATCATTCAATACAATTTACTCTCAGATATTTATACATATTCAACATATTCATGTTCAGTACATTCATCATCAATCAATCATTACACAAAATCATATAACAATCATATCCTCCAAAGATCGAAACGTCTCTTTGGGAAAATCATCATCCACCTTAGATTCGTTAAGAATTTATTAGGTTTGCACTACTTCGTAGGAGATCTTGATGATTTTCATGGTTAACCCCTTCTTTGATTGAGCTTGACATTTTCATGCTCAAACATTGACGCCATCCGTGAATTTACTGATCACTGGATGGTTCTTTGTTGTTGCAAAACACAAATCATCTTTGTTCTTGTTCATTTGTTGTTTGTTTCTTAGCTTTACATGGCTGAGGAATTTACTCATGTTTCCCAGGTTATACCTTCTGGGTTGGGGAAGGGTGTTGATGGAGATGATTCTCCAATAATGAATCTGGAAACTTCTGAAATATGTGAGATTCAAAATACCTCAGGAGAAATATTTCCAGATTTTGGTCCTAGATCTAGTACAAGAAAAGGAGAGATGACCCCAGAGTTCATTCATGCATGGACATAATGGATGATGTATATGTTCATTCCAGGTACTCTGAAGATGAACAAAAGTTTGATGCTGAAACTTATGGACTTCCTGTCCATGAGTTAATTGAACAAAGGAAGGTAGAGTTGGTAAACCTTCAGAGACAAGTCAGGTCGAATGTTGCAGCTCTGGAGAATGAGTACAGAAAGAAACTCAAGGGCTTGCCCAGACTCCCAGCCAGAGATGCAGATCTCAGTACCTTCATCCCACTGGAGACCACCAGAAGAATTGATCAAGTTGAAGTTCAAAGAATACTGGAACAGCAAAGGGTGTCCAGGGAGACTGAAGATATGATCCAGATTGCCAAGACCAAATCAAAATATGATGAACTGATGAGGTATAGGGCAAATGCCAGAAGAATCATAGGTGCTGAGATCAAACTTGCTGATGATCATGAAAACCTGACCAAGTTTGTAGTGAAGCTTACCAGAGAAGGAAACTTTGTTGATGAAAGAAAAAACACTTCAGTTCAAGCTTTTGGGTTCATTGAATTGAAGGAGATTGGTTTGACGTTCAGGGGGAAAACAGATGTATCTCCAGATGTAAAGGCCTTTCTGAAAAGAATTCAGAAGGTTTGGCAGAAAAAGAACCAAATGGAGGTAGCTCTGGGTATCCGTTCTTCAGATACCTCCCATTCACCCAAGAGAAAGGCCACTGATGATGCACCTGGGCATGATGAATAGAGAAGAGTCTGACCCTTTTATCATTTACTTGTACTTGTAATTTATTTTTAATCAAAAATTGTAATTTGTTATATGTTGATGTCTGTAAATATAGTTGCAAGCTTTTGATTCACAAGTAAGTGATCAGATTAAGTCTAAGTAAGAACTAAACGACAAAACTGGAACACTGATGATCTATAAAGTGTTTTCTAGTAACTCAAAATTTTTAGACTTAGTCAAAAACAAGTGTTTTTCAAGCATACAAGTTGTATAGATAGAAGCTTGAAAAACCTTGCATTATTTCTGAACAAATAGGGGGAATTTGTTAAGTCCAAGTTTCACTGGACTTGCTCCAGAAAAGAAAACAGGAGCCCTACTGAAGATTTGTCCAGAAATAATAGAAGACCAGTGAACGCCTTACTTGTACAGGAAATCTGGAAGGCACCAGATTTCAGTTCACTGGACTTCACTCCAGTCCAAGATCTATTCCACTGAAGACATTCTCACTGAAGTCGAAGACTGACAAATGGCGGGGCCCACTGGCAGTCTTAACTGGTCGTGACTGGAGATCTTGTCAGTGTTCTAGACCTTACAAATCTGAACACTGATTACGAGGAATTGACTTTTTTCCTTTACACGCTTTTATCCGGACAATCCATTTGTCTATTGTTAAAAGTACAACACGCGTGTAAAGGTGGTTGGTTAAAGTATGACAGGTCACATCAATGTGACTTTATCCTTGTACTTTAACCAATGCATTTATGGAATTAAAGTTGTTTCCTTAAATGCATGCAACCATATTTGTACGGCATAATAAATTCACTGATGAATTTATTTGCCTATAAATACCAAGTCATTTCTCTCGTTCAAATTACTTTTTGCAATTTGGTGAACTTGCATAAATACTCTCGATCGTAAAAGGGAATACTTCACAACTCTAAGTATTTCGATCCAAGGAGATTATTTATCAAGTATAGATCATTTGTAATTCATAGATTGTTAGGATATTTACATTCGTGTATTATCTTGGTTCCGCAACAATCTTGTATTTTATTTAACATCAATAAATAAAATACACTTGAAAATTACATTGTGTTCCACCACTTTATTTATTTATTGCTTTAAGTCTTGTATTACTTTTCTTATATACTTGCATTTATATTTAAGTAATACTAGTCCAATTCTAGTATTGTAATTGACGTATTTTACACTAGTTGGGTTAAACCATCAAGTGAGGGACTTACAGTAAGTGTTTCTTAGATCAAAATGTCCCTTTTACATTGTAGTAGGTTGTTCATGTCTAGATCTAAACGTTAATGGGTCGAAATCTTTGTTAAATGCGTGTTCTTTGGTCAAAGTTGGGGTTTTGAATGGGTTTCAAAGATTTTGGAAGTGGGTTTGTGAAAAGAATGGATGTTTATGCTTTGTTATACTTGTATTTGGTTGTGTTAAAGTTTAGTAACCGGATTTGGCTTCTAAGGTTGTCGATTTTGAGGTTAAAACCCGTTTTTGTTCTTCAGTCGGCGGATGATGACGTCCCTGGCGGATGGTGTGCGCGGATGATGTGTACACATCATCCGCCAAAATCTGTCCTCCCCGGATCTCGTCGACTACTTTTCATTTCCCGCTTCGTTCTACATTCAATCGACTTGTAACTTTCAGGGAAGCCTTATATCATCATTCTAAGGTCAACAAAATTGTTAAAACTCATTTCCAAACACTTTGATTTTTACGTCAAATTTTGGTGCTAAGTCTTTGAACTGTGTCTAATCAAAACTCTTCCTTTGTTATCCAAACATGTCAAAATCACTTCTAATGTACCTTTGGGGAGTGTGTCATGACTTAAACTAGCTAGGCCTTATTGTTTGGGGTATTTTGTGTTGATTCGATACTTGTGAAGTAGGTTGTGATTGTTGTGGCACTACGGGCCTTACTTATTCATCTTGGAAAGCGGTAATACTTGTTTGATCGCATCAGGTGAGTTTCGTACCCCTTTCTTTGTGGAACTTTGGGGTGGAAAGTGTACTCGTTTTGGTAAAACTAATGTCGATTAACAATGTGATGCATGATATGAACTAATGTATTGTTTGAAAGATAAACATGATGCTATTTGTGATTATTGGGTTGGAATAAAGATACTTGAACTATTCGCACAATTTGGTGTCCCGTGAGGACTTGTGAGCTTGGATATGTGTACACTTTGCCAAAATTGTGTGTCCCGCGGGACTTGTGAGCTTGATGAACGTTCATTATGGTGATTATGGATTGTGATCTTGTTGTTTAACTTGATTGTGTGTTTGTGTGATCTTATAGAGATTCTTTGTGTCGTATGTTAAGAGTTTACGGTATGTGCTTCGATTGGCTCTTATATTATCGTATGACTTGTTATCGGCACTTTTGGAACTTGATACTTGTTTTGATGCTTAAACCTACGAACTCACCAACCATGTGTTGACTTGATTTAGTACACTTTTCAGGTGAACAGGTAGAACAAAGGCGTGCCGGTTGATTTCATGATGTTGCTAGGATTGGACTTGGACTTTATTGGATCCGTGATCCATTGCTCCCGTGTATGGGTTATGCTTAGGATCGTTAGCCATCTTTTGAACTATCTTTTGTAAACTTTTGATGGCGTTGTACTCCTTATGCTTACTTTGGAATCCGGAATTTGTAATTGACTTGGTTTTATGTAAGGATTGTCCAATCCTTTGTTGCATATAGTCATGTCTCTACATAATCTCCATGTCATGCTGTGCTTTTATCGACGCTCCATGTTTCCGCCTTGTTGGGGTGTTACAGAATGGTATCAGAGCCATGGTTATAGAGAACTAGGTGGATTGACCTAGACTATAACTGAGGAACCTTTCATATAGCATGCATAATAGGAGATTATGTGTGCAACTTGATCTTGATGAATTGTTTTCTAAGTGTACTTGGTTAATGGTGATGTTCGTAATATGAGCATATCCACCTCACCCATTTTGATTTCCCCCTTCATAAGCATAAATATATTGTCTTGGCTACAATACGTCTACTTAAACACACTAGGATCCCATATAACTCACCAATCCCCCTGGTCAGCCATTTTGTTCAAAAGGTTCCCTATCCATTTTCCTACGACCCAAAAATGTATATAACACCGCTTAAGTAATCCCTCTACACCAAGATTCTTGCATAGCCATGATACCCCTCCTTTTTCTTTGATTTCTCTGATCCAATCTGGCAGTGCCGGCTTAATGTTTTTCGGGGCCTTAAACGAGATCAAATTCAAGGCCTACTACATTAGGATATTACTTAAAGTAACAAAAAAAGTGGGACAAAAATGGTAGCTTAATTTATGCTGTTGAAATACTAATAAAAAATGTGTAGAGGTTGATACAAAAACCAATAAAAGTGTTACTGCAATGCAAATTTTCTAATGATATCTAGCCAAAAGTCCAACACTAAGCCTGTTATACAAAAAGTGGAGGCCCCGGATTTTTATGGGCCTAAAGCGATTGTTTAGCACTTAACACCTATTTAGCCGCCTATACCAATCCCCTCTCCCCTTAATCCCTGTTATGTTAAGTGACAACATCTTCATTGAGACACCCCGTTAATACCTTTTCCTACTACAACTCTTTAACTTTCTCCATTTGTGAACTTAGGTTGACTCCCATGATTTTTCCAACCTCTATTGTGTTTCTAATCTCTTCATCCATCTCTACATCTTAGGTCTTTTTAACCCATGTATTGATTTCATCTATGGTACCTTTTTCTTTATACCGTTGTTCACATTGAAATCCAATGATCTTTATCAATTCAACTCCTTATGACCATATTTGACCATTGCATCATCCAAAGTCGAGAACCTCGGTAAGGACTTACCATCCACCGGATAGCAATCCACAATCTCTTCCAAAGCCCATACCCAGTAACATTTGTCTCTGATGTGTAATTTCGAGTCTTAAAATTTATAACACGAATCACCTATCGACTGCCTACTACACACTTGCGGGCAGTGGATCCGTTCGTATGCAATATAGTTGACTTGGTAAATCCAAGATCAAACACAAGGACTATTGTTACAGAAGTTGTTTAAGTAATGCAATTCAAAGTGAATGGGGGTTTGTGACCGTATTGTCACGTTGCTTTTGAAAGTTAGTTTGCGGAAATGAAATCAAGTTAGTAATTCCGAGGAATTAATCGAAAAGAGTTTTTGTATTAAACAGAAAGATTAAAAGTCATCTACCTCGAATCCACTCGACAACAGTTCGGGTTGCACATAATTAAGCTCAAATCCAATTCAGTTGACAAAGATAATCGTGACCAAATAAAGACACAAACTGGTATCACCAACATTTGTAAAATCATTTAAATCACCTACTTAACCAGTTCCTTTGTAAAAGCCGGTACCACCAATGCTTCAAACAATTTCCCTAACCAACTAGTTTATTTGATTATCGAATTAACAATTGTATCTATGTGAAAACAACGGGGTACCACCAACGGCCAATCAACACGTTAACAAAATGATTCATTTTATTAAAATGACATTCACTGTCATACCATGAACTAGCGACAATCGATTAAAGATAAACAATTGAAATCACATATATATTCAACTAGTACCACTAACGAAGAACATATATATCATTAATATCAAAATACTAATTAATAAAGAATCAATTCATCAAGATCTCGACACAACGATAATTGAAATCAACATTGAATTAATAAAATAGTGCAACCGTCACATAATGTCTCATTTCATCTCGGTAGATGATGAAAAGATTAGCTACTCATAATGCAAAGATAAAAACAATCGATAATAATTGAAATCATATTGTACCGAATGAAGAAATCAATCCAATTGAATGCTAAAATCATAAACGGAATGATGAGAAGAATCCAATCGAGATTTAGGTCTTCAAAGATGATCAATGGAGTGAAAATATGCCATGGAAAACCCTAAAATCGGTTGGAGTGAAAAAGTGATCAAGAAAAGTGTGTAAAATCCGTCCAAAACAATGCTTTTATATGTAACTAGTGTTCAGGCCCGTCCAATGGACGGGTAGTCTCAAAATATATTAATCAAAGCTAAAAAATTGGAATTCAAGTATATTAAATAGATACCGAATAAAATTAAAATACCTAAAATTAAAACATAAAATGACCCAGTTTACCCCTTTTTTTCAACTTTAGTTAAATAAAAATTTTGCAGTTTGTTATATCTAAACTTACTACAAACACAAACAACAATTTTAGACTAAACGATTTAGAGTTAAGCTCAACAAAAAGAGAAACAAAAAGTGTACAATATATAATTTGAAAAATACATACCAATTTATCAACAAAGACCATCGCGTACGTTTTGATTTTCTTCAGGTTGTTTCACTCCGAAACAGCCCATATATGCACAACACGAACCTATAATGGACAACAAACTAAATTAAAAGAGATAATAATAACAATAACATAAAAATTCAATGTTAAATAATAATAATAATGATTAAATATGAACAAAGTATATATAATAAAAAAAAAAGGTAGTCGACTTTAACCTTTGGTAGTCGACTTTTTTTTTGTTTGGTCGTAGATTTTTTTTTTGTTGAGAATATGTGAGGGTTTTTTCTAGGTTGTATATATATATAGATAATAATAATAATTTTTGGGAGACTTTTAAGGATAAAAATATTTTTATTAATAATAAGGTCGGCCTATATTAAAAAAATATTTAAAAAATAGAGGATTAATTAGGAGGGAGCTTTAGGCTCAAGGAGGGGGATTAGCGGTGCCAAGTGTACCCCAACCTCCTCTTTTAGTTATATTATAGATCAGCGACTAACGGCCGTTAGTGATGTGTAACGGCCGTTACACGGGCTAACTAATCAAATCAGTGCAACTTTAGTTCTTAAGTTACTAACGACCGTTAGAAAAGGTTAACGGTCGTTAACCGGCCTTTCTCAGCTTAACGCCCGTCAGCTTTCTTTCCTGCAACATCAGTCTTTCAGATACTAACGGCCGTTAGTTTGACCCTACCGCCCGTTAGCGAACACTTGTAATTCCAACCCCCTCCTAACGGCAGTTAAGGTTTCTTAACCGGAGTTAAGCTCTGAAACTCAAGAATTCTTCATTTTAATGTCCTTTTTCGTCATGTCTTCCACCCGTAACTTCCACGAACATCATTTCCTCCTTTCTTAAGTCGTTTTTGGCCATTCTAATCAATCTCGCATGCTATAAACCTGAAACCACTCACAAATACCATAGAGCATCGACTATACATGTAAATGACTACCAATTACGCATAAAACGACTTAAAAACCATGTGGGAATTATGTATATATTTAGTAACATCAGTCTCCATTTTTGGCTGATCTCTTATTGAATTCTCTTCCCTTCACCTACAAGGATCCCAATCGTAACAGATGGCCAGTCAACGTCCTCTCTACAATTCATGACCAATTTAACTACCTTCGTTAACAATTGTTTGGTAGAGAATTATGTATATTATATTTCTATTTTAAGCGAACTAAATATACAAAATATTGATGAATACATATTACACTATCATCAAACTCATTAAAGGCAAACTTTGATAAAACTTTTAATAAGAAGTTACATTTAGAAAATGAATCAAAAGTGAATGATTAACAATGTCTTTTCAATGGCTAAAAATCATTTTATAAACTTAATCTAAAGGTTGTGTTTAAACATGGAGGAATTAAGGGTGCTCATTTATTTTTATTGACTGGTAAAAGATATTATTACATTAATTAATTGAATGCATAAACCATTTTACATGTTTCTTTCAAGGTAGTCTAGTGGTCCTAATTACTTAAAGTCCTTGAGCTTTAACTCAATGGTTGAAAGATCATCCCTCTTTGCATGAGGTCTTGTGTTCAAGCTTATTTGGGGGACATAGGAATTAAGTTCCTTTATAAGGGTTTGGCTTGGGTATACCCAGGTTCAAGTCTGAGGGTGCAGGATTTACCCCTATTAATCGTCGTGCCTTCGGGCGGATTAGTATGGGTTTTCCCCCCATCGGGTATTTGAAATAGACATTTCTATTTCGAGTGAGCTCTCTAGCGCGGACCCGGTTATGACAACGTATGCTAGACCTCCCGATGTCGAATCACGACACGAAGTTTCTAGCGAAATTCATCTTTCAAAAAAAGAAAAAAGGTAAACTTCTTAAAATTAATGAAGAAATTGGTCGAAAAATGTTACTGGAACATCGAGATTAAGCTGCATACATATAGTTTTAAAAAAAATCATCTTTCCCTAGATATTATGAACAAATCTCCATTTATCCTTTCCCATCTAATATGTTTTAAAACATAAGCTCTTAATATATCTAAACCTTTTATTTATCTCGTACTCATTCCCCAAATAAAGTTATATGTTACAAATTAACTTGTGATGGGTATCAAGGTGGCAATGGATTCTACAAATTAAAGCTGTAGAACAAAAAAGTATACGATTGTATGTTCACTCGATCTAAATAGTACAATGGCTGGGAATTTAGTATAATAAATGGATATCATTATTGCATTTGCAAGTATAAAGTTTAGAATGATAAGAAAAACCCATATTTTGTGGTATATTGAACCTATTTAACCATTCTTTAAGATAAGTCCAAGGCAATGTTCAGTTGTTTTTCGATACCACAAGGTGTAGTAGGAACGGATCCGAATCCATGACTAGTTTCTAGCAAGGTTATTTTACTTTTGAAGGAGTCAAGGGCACAATGTACGCTTTTAAAAGGAATCATTAACATAGCGCCAATTAAGGCCGGAAATTTTGACACTAAACCTGTTAACACGACACGACCTGTTCTTAACAGATTTCGTGTTTGACCTTAACAGGTTTCGTGTCTTAACAGGTACATGCCTGTTAAGACCTGTTAAGGTTATACACATATAAAAAATACTAATAATTGATATTATGATTTGATATATGATTAGTATTAGTTAAGATGTCTATGAACTTTTGTAATGTTAAGTTAAGATGTCTATGAACTTTTGTAATGTTAAGGATTATTATCGTTATGTATTGATTGAGATTTGTAAGAATTTTTGTATCATTAAGGTTTTTTTTAAGTATTAATCAAGACTTATATAAAATAAATGTTAACAGGTTTCTTAACAGGTCTTAACAGGTGCACCTGTTAATTTTCGTGTCGTGTTCGTGTTTGAAAAAAATGACACGATTAGTTAACAGGTCGTGTTCGTGTTTGACCTTAACAGGTTCGTGTCCTAACAGGTTCGTGTCTTAACAGGTTTCGTGTGAACTGTTATGCCAGCCCTAGCGCGAATGGGTTGGTGTCTCATTGATATGGTCTTTGGCTTTGAGAAGATCTACATGGATTTGAGTTTGACTCACTTCCCACATTTATGGGGGTGGTTGGATGGTTTAATATGGGTTTATCAAGATTTTTGTGTTTATTGTGTAATGTAGGAGTAGTAGAATAATATGATGTTAAAGAAATCATAGCAACAAAGGGAGTTAGTGACTTTCATATAAGTCATACTATCTATATTAATAATACTAATTAACTCTGTCGATATATTAATACAACAAATTGGTATCAGCCAAGAATATATAGATCGACGATATCCTTCACTTAAATAGTCAAATGAGTATCAAATACTGTATCTGATATATATTAGTCGACTCATTTCAGTTTCAGTTAAATTATTATAGCAAACAGCCAAGTCTAGATGATATTTTTCACCAAACAATTTTTTAACTTCAAATTTAATATGAGAAACATCAAAACTAATCATTCGAAGGATTTATTATTTTAGTAACAGCAGTGATCAATTCTAACATGTCTTTTAGCTTTAAATATATTATTAATTAGAAATTGTATATATGAACAAAATGAAGGATGATTCGTTGTGACGTAGTGTGTATCCACTTTAGGTCCCTTCGTCCTTGTTTGAACAATGCATTAGATAGAGATGTCAAAAGTGTTGACTGCTGACTTTGCGTCCCCAAGTTGCACACTCTTTGCCTTGCTTTTTGCCAAGATTGACAATAAGAACTGGAGGCGATAAAACATAGTTTTGAGTCCTCAAATTCGAAATCGCAACTCACGTATAAAAATTTGGGCTTAAACCTTTATTTCCGGTCAAAACATACACATGGTTTGGTTTCTATAAATTTTTATTTATCCATGTGTTATTATAAGAGTGAAGGATGTAGTTGGACAAATATTCAATAATTGTTTTTCAAAAAACTAATTTTCGGCAAGTTTTGACAACCAATGGGATAGAGACATGTGGCTTTCAAGATGGAAACCAAATTGTGCCAATTTTAGGCAAATCAAAGGGAGTAGGGATTAGGGAACCAATGAAACCAAATTGTGCCAAAAAGGTTAATCACAAAAAAAAAGTATCCAAAAACTGTGTCAACGTTCATGTGTATCGGCTCCATGGGCCGATTTTTTCTTTTTTTTTCCAAAACCAAAAAGTGCCAAAACTAAGGTGTAAAGAAACCGATGTGTCAAAATGTATCGATGGATAAAACGGATGAAAACAACCGATTACACCATTCACCCTAAAGAATTCAAATTCTTTGCGACTTTCAAATTCCACAAAAATAGTTTGTTATTAGGATATCTAATAGTTGCCATAATACTATTCCTTCGTGAACTTTGTGGCTGACTGGTTTAAACTTTGTTATGTAATTCTGTATTCGTAAGATTTTTTATCTTTGTCAGATTAATAATGAATTGATAAAACTTGATGTTAAATGAAAAACGTAAGTTAACTGTTGTTTGAGGTTCCATGTGCCAAAGGGAGGATAATTTAAGACTTTTTAAAACATGCTAAAAAGACTATTTCTAACAGAAAAAAGTCTTATTAAATATCTTGAATAAGATTGTTAAAGGTTTTAGAGCCTTTCAATAGTGTTATGGGGTGGTGATATATATATATATTGAACATAAAACATTAAAACTACCTGACCATTCAAATGTTTCAAGAAATCTTTGAAATGTAATGTAAATTTAAGTTATGTTATGTTATGTTAATATGTTAAAAAGACCCTCATAATGTCTAGTGAGTATTTAATGAATAAATATTAATTAATAAAAGTTGAACAAGAAGTGATTTATAATAGTTTATTATATCAGATAACCTCCCATAAAATTATAGGAAGCTTACTTTGGTCACACACTCATACTTTTTGGTTTATCATTATCAACGAATACGATGACCATACATATTAAATTATTTTTACCTCTAACAAATATTTTTTTTCGTTTTGTTATTGTCACGTCATCATTAATATATGTTAACTAAAAGTGCAAAAGCTGCCAACTTGAGGTACCAAAAGTGTAATTTTCTCTTATTATTATATATACATTTCCCGTGGAGTTCTGGCACTGTAACTTTTACTGTAGCGGCTACAGTGCCAGCTACCGTAAAAATTATTTTTCTATTTTTTTTAACTTTAATCATCAAATCTTTATTTTTTACTTTTTATCACTTATTATTTTTTAACTTTTGTAATATTTTGTTTTTAACATCTTTCTTTTCCTTTTAGTTTTTTTATTACTTTGCTTTTTTGGTTATATATTTTGTAACTTTTTGTTTTTTAATAACTTTTTTAAAATTGTTATTTTTTTGTTATTTTATCTTTATATGTTAATATAAAAAGCATATATTAAAAATATAATTTCTTATATTATTATATATACATTTCCCGTGGAGTTCTGGCACTGTAGCTTTTACTGTAGCGGCTACAGTGCCAGCTACAGTAAATTATTTTTTTTATACAGACTAAGATATATATTTAGTTTACGAAACCCGCCTCCCCTCTTTGGTGGGGTGGTCCGCGCGTCGCTTTCTGTGTGAGAGGTCGGGGGTTCGAAACCCGCCTCCCCTCTTTTTCCTTTTTGGATTTTGTAATTTACACTTTGCCCCCTCATAAGTTTTAAATTTCCCCCCCAGTTTGTTTTCTTGCTTCCTGCCCCCTCCTGTTTTCTATTGTTTTTTTGTTTCACTTTTATTCTTCTTTGTGTATATTTTGTATTTTGTAATATATATTTTTTATTTTTCCTTTTTTTTAAAACTTTTGTAATATTTTGTTAATTTTGTATTTTGTAATATATATTTTTTATTTTTTATTTTTTATTTTTTTTAACTTTTGTAATATTTTGTTTTTAACATCTTTCTTTTCCTTTTAGTTTTTTTATTACTTTGCTTTTTTGGTTATATATTTTGTAACTTTTTGTTTTTTAATAACTTTTTTAAAATTGTTATTTTTCTTTTGGGTTTTTTTTATACTTTTTGTTTTAATTTTTTTTTTTTTTGGTTATTTTTTTTTTTGCATTTGTTTTACAGTTTTTTTTTTCATTTGCTTTCGAACTAAACAAGAACATGTCGTTGTGTTTATGGTAACACCCTTGAAAAATAAATCGAATAGCTCGACAAAAAGAGAACAGGTACCCGCGGCACCGCGCGGGAAAACCTGCTAGTTATATATATACAATTCTCGTGGCATGGAACACTGTAGCTCTACAGCACCGACATGCTGACGTCATGCTGACGTCAGCTATTTTGTCCTTTTCTTTTTTTTTACGATAATATACTTTTTGAGTTTCGTATTTTTACCACTAAACTTTTTGGTTTTTTGACTTTAGTCCAAAATTTTTATAGAAACTTAAATGTACTTTATTTACTTTTACAAAGTTGTAAGTATAATTTACTTCTACTAAAGTTTTTTAACTTTAATCATCAAATCTTTATTTTTTACTTTTTATCACTTATTATAAGGTTTTTAACTTTTGTCATCGAACTCTTGGTTTTTCCAACTTTGGCAGCCCAATATTTTAACTTTATACCCCTTATAGTAAACTTTAAGTGTCCAAACTTTTGGGTAATGCTATATGTATGTTTGCATGATGTGACGGCGATCCGGGGCAACGCCCGGGGTTAAAATTCTTGTTTATTAACAAATATTATATTTTCAAAAATATTTTACAAAAAAAAACATTTATTCACACACACATATATACAGTAAACACATAGATAAGACTTTTAGGGGCAAAAAAATACATAGATAAGACTTTTAGGGGTAATGGTGCAATTGCCTCAAATTAGCATTTGGCTAGTTTTTGGCTCTTTTTTAGCCAATAAGAAGCCACAACGTGTTTTTGCCAAAAACTAGCCAAATTTTGCCAAAACCAAGCCAAATGTGATGGTGTAGTACAAAAAAAAGTAGCCAAAACTTGCCAAAATGTCAATGTCGAAAAACTAAAAGGTTGTCGGAAAATATATAAAAGTGACAGTTTTTTTATAAAAGATAATACTTGGGCTCAGAATTTGGGGGTCGGGAATTCGAAGTCGAAGACGCCATGGCTGCCAACCCGAAGGTTTACCCCGCCAAGATACGCCCCGAATCATCCGAGTCCCATTTTTACGAACATTTTGTATCATCATCGCCCATTGTAACATACGCGATATTTGACCGTTCGACTTTGTTTGTAATTTGACTAACGATCTTAATTTATGACATAATTGAACCTATTTTGGAGCTCATTGACTAGTTGTATGCTTACGGGTCGAAGTTATCGACTTGTTGTGTGACTCAATGCTATGTGACATGTGAATTAAACTACTTATGTAGACGGTCAACCCCTGGGTCAAACCCGCAACCCATTAACCCAACTCTTTGACCCAACCCTATCCTTTTCCCCCATCCATCCATTCTTTCACCCATTCATTCTATCTTTCTCTCTTTCATTTAGTGCAAGACACACACACATAAACCTCTCTCTCTCTCTCTCTCTATCTAAAGAATCATCATCATTTAATGTTATTCTAGTTAATTGGATTAGTGAAAGAATCATCATCATCATCATCTCTACATCATATCTCAAATCTGGGTCTTGGAGTGCAAGAAAACTCATATTGTAGCTAAATTTTGGATTTGGTGGTTTGTGGAACTTTTGGTAAGTTAATTCTACCTCATAACCTTCTTCTTATGATTATAAATGTGTTTTTAGTTGTGTCAAAGTGTTCTTGGGTCACAAATCACGTCAAAACCAAAATGGGTCAATCTAGGGTTCCAATTAAGGTTTGATAGTTTGATTTAGGTTAAAACCGATTTGGGCATAAAATTATTGTTATGGGTCGACTAGGTAAGGTAGCTCATGCTCTAATATGTTCAAAAACTGATTTGGAAAGACTTCTTGGTTGATTTGGATGTCAAAAATGGGTTTTGGAGGGTGTTTGGTCGTGTTTGGCTCGAAACCGTTTTTGCTGGTGCAGACCTGGACTGACTGCGTCACACCTCCTTTGTTGCGGCGCAGTGGACTGATGTGACCAATATATACATATCGCCCACATCATTATTGGCCATTTTATTAAGTGTTTTATGTCGATTTTGTGTGCATTTGGCGCGTTTATGTTGTTTGTTAGTGTTTTCAGGCTTTAAACAGGTTACGTGTCCATTTGGTGCAATTTCGGATGATTTCTGAGGCCAAGAAGTTGATTTGTGAGTTCGAGAGTTGTTTAAAGTTCAGAAGATAGAAAATTTCAGCAAGTTCATAGTGAAAAGGTTGTCTTCGGATCAGCAGGATTGGACTGCGCCGCAGTCGGCTAGTGGAAAAGTGAGAACTCGGTCAGCAGTTTTAGACTGCGCCGCAGTGGGAGCATCACCAGCCCACTGCGCCGCAGTCGGCTAGTGGAAAAGTGAGAACTCGGTCAGCAGTTTTAGACTGCGCCGCAGTGGGGGCATCACTCGCCCACTGCGCCGCAGTGGGGGTGACCAAGGCCCACTGCGCCGCAGTCAGACAGGGTGGAAACGAGCACCTAGATCAGTTAATATCCACTGCGCCGCAGTGGGGGCATCACTCGCCCACTGCGCCGCAGTGGGGGCATCACTCGCCCACTGCGCCGCAGTGGGACGACGGGGCTGAAGGGCTTTTGGCCATGTTTGCATCAGATTTCCAAGGGGTATAAATAGAAAACAAAAACCTAATTCCTATTGGATCCAAATTCTTTCTAAGAGCTGCTCTCCAAGGGATTCCTTCAAGGATCAAGGGTAGATTTCTTCGTCCGATTCATTGAAGATTCACGGGCACCCACTTAGATCGTATCTATTTTAATGTCTTGCAATTTCAATTTCAAGAACGATTGGTACATCATGTTCTTCTTTTATTTTGATTGTTATTTTAAATTAATCATGAGTGGCTAAACATTCAATCATCCACCTTGAGAAAACTAGACGAATGATGTGATTGCTATATGTTTTAATTCAAAGAGTTGATTTCAATTATCGTTATGTCGAGATCTTGATGATTTAATTCCTTTTTATATATTATTATGATATTGGTGGCATGTGTGTTCTTCGTTAGTGGTACTAGTTGGATGCATATGTGATTTTCAAATGGTTGTTTGTCTATGAGCAATTATCACTAGTTCATGGTATGATAGTGAGTATCATTTTAATAAAAGGAGTCATTTTGTCAACGTGTTTTATAACGGTTGGTGGTACCACGTTACCTTCACATAGGCACAATTGTTAATTCGATAGTCAAGCAAACTAGTTGTTGGTAAGGTTGTCTAGGCATTGGTGGTACCGGCTTGGGTAATTAAACTAGCAACTTAGGTGATTGGGTAATTTGCTCACGGTTGGTGGTACCACGTGAGCACCTTAATCCTTTTACGATTATCTTTTCAACTCAATGAATTTGGTCTTAATTGAATGCAATCATGTTTGAAGTCTAGCGAATTCAAGGTGGATGATCTTTATTAATATTGTCTGAAGCTTTTCTTTACTTTTATGCGTTTTGTCTTTTAAATTTATTTTAATTTATTTGTCAAAGTGAGACTCGAAGCAACACCCTGTTTTCCAAACCATTTTATTAAACAACTAGTTCAAACCATTCCCCGAGAACGAACACGGACTTACCTCTTAACTATATTGCATACGAACGGGTCCACTGCCCGATAGTGTGTAGTAGTGAGTTTCTAGGTATTTCTAGTTTATAATTTTTAAACTCGATTTAGCACATCAAGTTTTTGGCGCCGCTGCCGGGGATTGTGTGCCGATTTAGTTGTTAATTTAGTGGTTTGATCATTTCTCACGCGTGAGGAAGTTATTTGTTTATTAGTTTAGTTTTCTTTTCTTATCACAGGTGCATTTGACGTGTTTGTGTTAGTTGTGTGTTTGCAGGTATTGTTTTAGTTGATGAACTTGCGTTCTTCGGGTCTCCCTTTGAATAGTCCTTTGTCTACTCCGAGAAGACCAAGAGGGCGTAGGTTTAACTTCACTGAACCCACAACACCAATACCGACACCATTTTCACCTATAGCTAAACCCACTCCTGATTCGGACGAGGAAGGGTTCTTTTTGGACGAGTTTTTCAATTTAGAAGTTAAGCAAGAGGAAATGGGTGACGAACAACCAAGGGGTCAAAATGACACTCGCTATGGCGAGAGGGTTCGAACTATCCCAACGGGCCGTGGTTCCGCCATTAGACCTCCAACCATTGATCACACTTTCGCTTTGAAAGGAAACCATCTAAAGAGCATAGAAGAGCATCAATTTGATGGGAAACGGAAATGGGATCCTTACCAACACTTGGATAGGTTTGAAAAGTTGGCTCGGCTATATCAATATGGGCAAAACCAAATGAATGCCGTGAAACTTGAGACATTTCCCATGTCAATCACCGGAGAAGCACTTGATTGGTTTAATGATCTTTCAGAAAATTCTATTACTACTTGGAACCAACTCAAGGAGGCTTTCATTGGTGAGTTTTATTCACTTAGAACTCAAAGAAGGTTAGAGAACATGATTAGATCTTTTGAACAAGATGATGGAGAAGATGTTGTTGAGGCTTGGATTCGTTTCAAGGAAATGTTGAGAAATTGTCCAGGTCACGATTTGACTAGGGAAAAATAACATTACACCCAATGAAGGTTGTCAAATCTTGGAAGACATGGCGAAGGATAGCTCAACTTTGGATGATGAAAGGTTTTTGAAGAATGAGAGAAAGATGAAGAGAGGTACTAACCAAGGGAGAGTTGCTAAGGTTGAAGCTAGCAATGACCCAGGGGTTATTAGAGAGATTAGGGCGCTATCTGAGCGCATGGAAAAGGGGTTTGCTACTCAAGAGAATAGGTTTGGAGCAATTGAGAGGGATGTTAAGGTAGTAGCCGATGGGTGTGATCATTGTGGTGATATGCACTATTCTGATGAGTGTCCAAATCGGGCACCCGAAGATGTGAGTTATGTTCAAAATCAACCCCAAGGGAATTTCTACCGCAACACCGGTTTCCAGAACCGGCCTTCAGGTAATACTTCTTACAACTCTTCTTTTCAGTCTAATAATTCTCGTTTTTCAGGTAATAGGTGGCAAAGAGATAATTATCAGAATCAGCCACAACAGCAGACTCAACAAGGACAAGGATCAGGTTCTTCTTCTTCTAATGCCGATCCTAATGCCGAGTTGAGAGAGATGATGAAGCAGTTGGCTAGTAATCAGGTTGAAACAAATACTAGCATTCAAATGATCAGGGAGGATACCAAGACTTTGAGTGAGAGGTTGGATCAGTTAAGTGGAAAGGTGGAGATCAACATGAAAACCAGGGAGTTAATTTCAAGGATCTCGAAAGTAGGATGGCCGCTCTTGCTAGGCCCACGGGGACTCTTCCTAGCAACACACAGCAGAATCCTAGACCTCAGTTTAGTCTTGGACAGAATCAAGGACAGAATCAGGGACAGAAATACACTCCACCTCCAGTCTGCAATGAGCAAGCCAAAGCCATCACCACTCGTACTGGTAGGTCTTATGACTCACCTCCTATGCCTAATGTTGTTGTTTCAGATGTGCAGGATAAAGGGAGTGATGATGATGAGGTTGATGAAGAGATTAAAATGGAGGAAGATTCAACCGTGAAGACTCCGGTCACTCCACCAAAACCGGATGTGGTTCCAGAGGTTAAACCATACAAGCCAAAGATACCATTTCCACAGAGGTTCAAAAAGGCAAAGCTGAAGGAGCAATATAACAAGTTTGTGGAGATGATTACAAATGTTCACATTAATGTGCCTTTAGTTGATCTTATTCAGGGGATGCCCCATTATGCCAAGTTCATTAAGGAGCTTGTGACTGACAAAGGAAAGATGGATGAGATGAAAGCTACTTATCTTAATGCCGAGTGTTATGCTATCTTGCAGAACCGCATCCCACCTAAGCTTGAAGATCCAGGGAGTTTCCTTATTACTTGTTCTATTCGTACTCTTACGTGTAAGGCACTTGCTGATTTAGGTGCTAGCATTAATTTGATGCCTTACTCGGTTTGGAGTAAGTTGGCTCTAGGAGTTTTGAGACCTACCCGCATGAGTATTAGATTAGCTGACCATTCTTTTCAGTATCCCATTGGGATTGCTGAAAACATGACTGTCCGGGTAGGCCATATTGTCTTTCTAGTCGACTTCGTTATCCTCGAGATGGAGGAAGATACGAAGGTACCCCTTATTCTTGGACGACCATTCCTTAATACCGCGGATGCTATCATCCGTGTGAAGGATAAGGAAATTTCTTTGGGTGTGGGTACGGATAGAATTGTGTTTAATGTTGAAAAGTCTATCAAGCATTCATATTCTAATGATGAGTCTTGTTTCAGGATTGACGTTATTAATGATGCTTTAGACCGAGAGTTTCAGGAACTAATGGAGACCGACACTGGAGATGAGGAGATTGCTAATTTAGGATCGGGAGATATATCTGATGATGATTTGTTTGAAGAGGTTATGGCGCTTAGCTTGGATGAGACACCTCCCGAGGATGAGAGTTTTGAGGATGTTGTTGCAGATGGAAGTTCGAGGGTACCGAATTCTGTTGATGTACCACCCACTGATTTGGAGCTTAAGCCATTACCTTCCCACTTGGAGTATGCTTATTTGTCAGGTGAATCTTCTTTACCCGTGGTTATCTCGTCCTCACTCTCGAGTAACGAGAAGGATTGTCTTTTGTCTGTGCTTCGAGCCCATAAGCGGGCTTTTGCTTAGAAGACCACCGATATTCCAGGTATTAGTCCTAACTTTTTCCAGCATAAAATAGATTTTGTTGATGATGTTAAGCCCGTTGTCCAGAGACAAAGGAGGCTTAATCCGAACATGAAAGAAGTTGTTAAGAAAGAGGTCATTAAGTTGTTAGATGCTGGGATCATTTTTCCTATTGTTGATAGTCCTTGGGTTAGTCCTGTTCATTGTGTGCCCAAAAAGGGGGGCATGACAGTTATTGAGAATGAGAATAAGGAACTCTTGGCCACTAAGACTATAACGTGTTAGCGGGTTTGTATTGATTACCGTAAGCTTAATGATGCTACCCGTAAGGATCACTTTCCCCTTCCTTTCATTGATCAGATGTTAGAAAGACTTGCAGGTAATGAGTATTTTTGTTTCTTAGATGGGTTTTTCGGGTACTTTCAAATACCCATTGATCCCAAGGACCAAGAAAAGACCACCTTCACATGCCCATTTGGTACTTTTGCTTATCGGCGAATGCCGTTTGGTTTGTGTAATGCCCCAGGCACCTTTCAAAGGTGCATGATAGCTATTTTCCAGGACATGCTTGAAACCTCCATGGAGGTTTTCATGGATGATTTCTCGGTTTTTGGGGACTCTTTTCATACTTACTTGCATAATTTGGAAAGGATGTTAGAACGGTGTGAGAGGGCACACCTTGTTTTGAATTGGGAAAAGTGCCATTTTATGGTGATCGAGGGAATTGTTTTAGGGCATAAAGTGTCTAAGGCCGGGATTGAAGTTGATAGGGCTAAGATAGATGTTATAGCCAAATTACCCCCGCCTTCCAATGTGAAAGGGGTAAGGAGTTTTCTTGGACATGCCGGTTTTTACCGCCGTTTTATTAAGGATTTTTCTAAGATTACTCGTCCTATGACCCACTTGTTGGAGAAGGACGTCCCTTTTGTGTTTGATGATGCTTGTTTGAGTGCATTTCAGGTTTTAAAGGAGAAGTTGACTAATTCTCCTATCATGGTTGGACCGGATTGGGAATTGCCATTTGAATTGATGTGTGATGCAAGTGACTATGTTGTGGGAGCCGTGCTTGGGCAAAGGGTTGATAAGCATTTCAAGCCAATTTACTTTGCTAGTAAGACCTTGAACCCCGCTCAGCATAATTACACCACTACTGATGTTAGGTCCAGATTTACTGGACTCGCTCCAGACTCGACTACTGAAGACTTACTGAAGATCTGTCCAGAAACGTGTTCTACTGGACCTACTCCAGACTTGGAATCTGGAGTCCCTCTGAAGATTTGTCCAGAAATAATGGAAGACCAGTGAGCAAATACTTGTATAGGAAATCTGGAGTATTCTCCAGATTAGCTCACTGGACTTCACCCCAGTCCAGATCTACTCTACTGAAGACGTTCTCACTAAAGTCAAAGACTGAGTCAGAATAGAGAAGACTGACAAATGGCGGAGTCCACTGGAAGTCTTACCGGATCTGTACACTGTAGGATTGTCAGTGTTCTAGACCTTAAAAGTCTGAACACTGATATCGAGGAATTGACTTTTGCCTTTACACACTTTCCAAAGAACAATCCACTTGTTCTTTACCAAAGTTTATGCGTGTAAAGGTGGTTGGTTAAAAGAATAAAATCATATCGATATGACTTTATCCTTGTACCATTAACCAATGCATTTATGTTCTTGTCGGATCATTAAATGCATGCAACCATATTTGTACGGCACAAAATTCACTGGTGAATTTTGTTGCCTATAAATACAAAGTCATTTCTTTGAGAAAATACTTTTAAGCATACATTTTGCATTAGAGTGAATTTGTTTAAATACTCTCGATCTTAAACTGGGATACTTCACAACTTTAAGTATCTCGATCCAAAAGAGTTATTTGACAAATATAGATCATTTGTAATTCATAGGTTGTTAGGATACATACTTATTTGTATTATCTTGATTCCGCACAACCTTGTATTTTATTTAACATCATAAATAAAATACACCATTGAAAAATACATAATGTTCCACTTTACTTGTTTATTGCTTTAAGTCTTGTATTACTTTGTTTATGTATTCTTGCATTTATTTACAAGTAATACTAGTCCATTCTAGTGATTATTAGACTTGTTGTATTTTACACTTCTAGGTTAACCATCGTATTTCAGGGACTCACATTTGGTATCAGAGCAGAAGGCTAAACATTGCCTAGATCTGTTTCTTTGATGGCCAACCTAGAAAATACACAAGGAAGCTTTAATTTTGGTCCCGATCCTAATGTTAATGTTAATGATCAAAATAATGAACCACCTATTGTTAATAACACTAATCCACCACCTCCTCCTCCTACTCCTGCTTCTCCACACGTGCATGTGCACTATTCAAATAATCCTGTTCCTAAATTCAGTGGGAACAGTGATGAGTTTGGTACGTGGAAGGCTAGGATGATATTGCATATCACTGGTATTGAGAGGAACATGATGAAAATCTTAAATGAAGGTCCTTATGTCCCTACATCACCTCTCAATCCCCTTCTTGATCCTTCTGGATATAGAAGAGGAAGGGAAAAGAGGGAGGAACGTTGGTCTGAAGAGGAGAGGAGACTGGTGAATCTAGACACCATTCTCAAGAACATGATCCTCGGGGCCGTTCCAGAAACCCTAATTCCCACACTAGTTCTTTTTCCTAGTGCTAAAACCATGTGGGATGAACTTTTAAACCAGCATGAAGGAGGAGATGACACCATTGTCACCAGAAAGGTCTCCTTAAACAAGAGGTATGAGTCATTTTTTGCTCAACCTAATGAGTCTCTCACTGGTACTTACACCAGATTTATGAGTATCATAAACCAGTTGAGAGGTCTCGGGGTTGAGAAGGACAAGGATATACTTCTGGAGAAATTTTGTGATATTCTGCCCACCAAATGGTCTCACATGATCCTGGTCTTACGACAAGGTAAAACTCTGCACACACACACTCTCTCAACTCTTTATGGAGCTTTCAGGTACACTGAAGAAAATCAAGCTCAGAGAGTGGTGGCAGAACAAGATGCTTATAACCATGCCTCCAGTAGTCCTAATGTGGTTAGTCATACTGAACCACAAAGTACAGCACTGATATCTTCTGAGAATGTATTTTCTATGAAGAAGATGGTGTCTGAACACATGGATTCTGGAGAGTCCAGTCAAATCCCTCCAGACTGTTGTGATGAAAATGATGATGATGACCTTATTGCAATGATTGCTAAAACGTTTAACCGTTTCAAAGCAAGAGCAAATAGGCCATCTGGACAATTTGCATCCAGTTATTCAACTGATAAGACCAATTTGACATGCTTTAAGTGTGGCAAAAAGGGTCATTTCATGAAAGATTGCAGGTCCAGCCAGTTTGTATCCAAGCCTGGTCCATTTTCTTCAAATAATAAGCCTGATGATAGCTATAAATTGAAATATAAAAAGCTTAAGGCCCAGATTTCTCTCATGGTACAACAAATTGAAAACAATAATAAGTGCATGATCGCAACAACTGAAGAGAAGTGGGTTCCTTCTGATGAATCATCTGCTGATGAAGAAGAAGAAAGAGATTGTTGTTACATGGCTCTGGCAGATGAAGAGCACCTGGTGAAGGAGGATGTCACATCTGGACGATGGGTGGACATTGTTATTAAAAAGGTTAGTGATTATGATACTGCAACTGACCAAGAATTAAAACTAGACATTGCTGAAGCTCTTAATTCTGATTTGATATTTGTAGAAACTGTTAGATCTGATTGTGTAAATGGTCTAGAAACAGATTTTTCTGAAATAACTGTCTTAAAATCAAAATTAAAAGAACTTCAAGACATTGAACTGGCATTTCAAGCCCACGTTCTGGTAACTGAACAATTGATTCAAGAAAAACAAGATCTTGAAGTCATTTTAGAGAAAGAAAAACTGGTGATTAAATCATGGCTAGAAACCAGAAAGCCATATGATGCTGGAGTAAATCAATTTCCTGCTCAAAAACGTGCATATTTAGATGGAAATACTCATGTAGCATCATTAATACCAGTAATCGATCGATTACCAGAGGGGTTCAGGCCCACCACTGTTTATGATGAGCCTGTAACTCCCAAGGCCAATATTTTCCCAGTTCAATCCCCAGAGGTTAAGACTGGAGCATTCCAGATGACTGCTCCAGTTAAAAAGGTTTATCGGAATAAACCTTTGCCTCAGACCAATCCCCTACCTAAGCCTAGGACTGGAAAGGCTAAGGTATCATCTGATGAAAATGTTTTGTCTAGGTTAGAGAGCCAGATTCAAATACTGACTCGTCAATTTCAAAGTTTTAATGCAAGATTAAACTTTATTGAGGGTACTTCATCTGGCCCTAGACAAAATACAAAACCTTTTGCAAAGAAAGTTAAATCTATTTCTCCGGTTGAGAAAAAGAAAAAGGTTTCAAAACTATCAACCCTAGTGGTCTTTTCAACTAAGACCACTGTTGAAGAAAGTGAACTAAACCAGATTGCCCCAAGGACCTATAAGGGAGGGTCCAGCGAACCCATCAGTCGATGGGTTCCCAAATCTAACTGATAATATCTGGTGTGTGTGCAGGGCGATCGAAAGAAATATATCTGGTATCTTGACAGTGCTGCTGGCAGGACGATGACCGGATGTAAGACCCTGCTGGAGGAGTTCACCATTTCTGATGGACCCTCCATTACTTTTGGAAATGATGGTTGTGGAAAGACTGAGGGATACGGTGTTCTGAACAATGGACAAGTCAAGTTCAGACGTGTTGCATTTGTGAATGGTTTGAAATATAACCTGATCAGTGTAAGCCAACTGTGTGACGATGGCTATCAAGTTCTATTCAATATTGCTTAGGGTATCGTATTCAACAAGGACTGGAAGGTAGTGTTGATTGCTCCCAGAAAAGGGAATGTGTACGTGATGGATATGGAAAGCTCTCCTTCAGAGCAGTGTTTCTATACTAAAGTTGATGAAGACACAAACTGGTTATGGCACAAAAGGTTATCCCATTTAAATTTCAAGAATATTAATAAGTTGTCCAGAAAACAACTTGCAGATGGGATACCTTTAGTTTCCTTCAAAAAGGAAAGGCCATGTCCAGGATGTGAGATGGGTAAGCAGAAACGTACCAGTTTCCAGACCAGACATAATTTCAGCATATCTGAACCTCTTCATATGCTTCATATGGACCTCTTTGGTCTAGTGAACGTTCATACTCGTGCTGGTAAAAGATACACCCTGGTGATCGTAAATGAATTCTCCAGATATTGTTGGGTGATCTTTCTGAGGTCTAAAAGTGAAGCTGCTGCTGAAATCATCAGTCTTATCAAGCAAATTGAGCTCAAGTAAAGTCGAAAGGTGTGTCAGTTAAGAAGTGACAATGGAACAGAATTCCAGAATGCAACTCTGGAGTCATTCTGTACTGACACTGGCATCTCCCAGAACTTCTCATCATCCCGCTCTCCAGAACAGAATGGAGTGGTGGAAAGGAAGAATCGAACGCTGATAGAAGATGCCAGGAGTATGCTTGCTGAATCTGGTCTGTCTACCAGTTTCTGGGCTGAAGCAATTGCTACTGCTTGCCACACCCAGAACCGGTCAGTGTATATGAAACGACACAAAAAGACAGCCTATGAAGTCTTAAGAAATAGAAAACCAAATATTGGTTATTTTCATGTTTTTGGATGTCCAGTTTACATCCTGAACGACTCCAGTCAGTTAGGCAAATTTGATGCCAAGCTGATGAAGGGTATTTCTTAGGCTATTCAGCCATTCGCAAGGCCTTCAGAGTCTACAACAAGAGACTGGAGAAGGTCCATGAGTCAATTCATGTCACATTTGATGAATCAAATGCTGCAATCAACAAGAAGCCAGCCCTTGACACTCCCCCAGTAACTCCAATTGTCTTCGGTGAATCTGATCCTATCAACTACAATAAAGAAGATTCATAAGACACAGTTTCCAGTCATCCTGATCTGGAACCTGTTCAGAAAAAGAAACGCTACAGTAGTACTCCTTTCTATCCCTCTATTATTTTCAAACTACCCTCTGAAATTAATATTGGATCAGATGTTCGTACTACTCCCCCAGTATCAGTGTCAGTTGAGAATATACCAGAAATGTCTTCTTATGAAGAATTCCAAACTGAACCAGTACTTTAAGAAATGCCTTCAAATGAAGAATTTCATGATGCAAATCGTGATTTAAATAACTCAGATGAAGATGCTGAAGTAGTCTGGCAAGATCCTCCTCCTGAAGCAACTCCAGAGGAGACTCAACTGAATTCTTGCACTGATATTGTTGTCAGTAACAATCCTGGTCAGTACTCCAGATGGACAAAAGCTCATCCTATTGATCAGATCATAGGTGACTCCAGTAGAGGAGTTCAGACCAGAAGAGCCTCCAGTAATCAATGCTTATATGTCAGTTTTATATCATTGATGGAACCTAAGAAGATTGACGAGGCTATGGAAGATCCAAGCTGGGTGACTGCTATGCAAGAAGAGCTTCACCAGTTTGAAAGGAACAAGGTCTGGTATCTGGTTCCTTTCCCAGTTGGAAAGAAAGAACCAATTGGAACAAGATGGGTCTTCAGAAACAAGGCCAGACTGGTAGCACAAGGCTACTGCCAGTCAGATGTTGACTTTGATGAATCATTTGCTCCAGTGGCTAGACTTGAAGCGATCAGAATATTCTTAGCATTCGCTGCTTATCATCAGTTCAAGGTCTACCAGATGGATGTAAAGAGTGCTTTCTTGAATGGAAAGCTTGAAGAAGAAGTTTATGTCAGACAACCACCAGGTTTCGTTGATGAAAAGCATCCACATTGGGTATATCGTCTGGACAAAGCGCTGTATGGCCTCAGACAAGCCCCACGTGCCTGGTATGACACTCTGACTAAACATTTGTTGAAAAATGGTTTCAAAAGAGGTGCAATTGACAATACCTTATTTATTCTTCAAGAAAAAGGTAATCTGTTAATGGTACAAATTTATGTTGATGATATTATTTTTGGGTCTACTGATGAAAACATATGCAAGAAATTTTCGAAATAATGTCAACTGAATATGAAATGAGTTTGATGGTGAATTAACATATTTTCTTGGACTCCAGATTAAACAAAACAAAGATGGCATTTTTATTAATCAGGAAAAATATGTTAGAGATCTTTTAAAGAAATATGATATGAACTCTTCACCATCTAAACCAACTCCAATTTCTGCACCACTGACACTGGACTCCGATCCAGATGGTAAACCAGTGAACACCACTGTCTACAGAGGCATGGTTGGTTCACTGATGTATTTAACTGCCAGTAGACCAGATATTATGTTTTCAACATGTTTATGTGCCAGATATCATTCTAATCCAAAGGAATCTAGTATGCTTGTTGTAAAGCGCATACTGAAGTACCTTAAAGGTGTCCCCAGTCTAGGTCTTTGGTATCCCAAAGGCTCAGGCATGGATCTAATGGGTTATTCAGATTCAGATCATGCAGGTTGTAAGATAGACAGGAAATCCACTACTGGTGGATGTCATTTCCTTGGTGGCAAACTGGTCAGCTGGACCAGTAAGAAGAAAACTTCAGTTTCATTGTCCACTGCTGAAGCTGAATACGTGTCTGCAGCCAGTTGTTGTGCTCAGATACTCTGGATGAAGAACCAGTTGCTTGATTATGGTATTAAGTACTCAAAGACCCCAATCTTTTGTGATAATACCAGTGCCATTGTTATCTCTAACAATCCAGTCATGCACTCCAAAACGAAGCACATTGATCTCAGGTATCACTTCATTCGTGATCATATTATGAAAAACAACATTGAACTCCATTTTATTCCCATTGACAAACAACTCGCTGACATTTTTACTAAACCTCTGGATGTCAAAACTTTTGAATATCTTGTTGGTGAGTTGGGAATGTTAAACCCTTAAATCTGGGACTACTCAGATATTGAACGCCTTTGTGTACTATCTTTGAATAAATAGATTTCTGGATCAACATTCCAGGGGAAGACTTGAAAGATATTTTTGTTCTTAAAATTGTTTTAAGTTCAAGGGGAATTTATTAATTTATTTTCTCACTGGACAAATTCTTCAGAAAATATTACTGGTGCTTTGTAAATGTGTCCCTCTCACTGGTAATTGGACAGATTGAAGTGCGTGTTTGAGGTGATTTTTATCTCCTTGTAAATGTGTCCCTCTCATTTGTCTGTATTAGTTGACGTGCACGTTTGAGGTTACCAGTCTTTCAAAATGGTTTTCACTGGTACTTTACTGGAGTGTCCCTCCAGTGTACCATCAGTGCATAGTTCACTGGACTAATCCACCAGTGATACTGGAGTGTCCAGTCAACCTCCAGATGCACTGAAATAAGTCATAATATTTTTTTTAATACTTGGTCATTGTGCGTGCCACGTAAGCAAACTTTTTAAAGATATTTATCTTATAATCCTACGTGGCATGTAAATTTTTCAACGTAATGATGGTATTTTTACCTTGGGAAGTCAAAAAGAGCAACTTGATACTGTTTGTGGGCTGTAAACCGTCACACATTTATGTGTGATGTGATGTAAATAATGCGGATCTCAGAACCCGATCAAAATTTTATTTGATAATTTCAAATTAAACCGTTTGAGTTCCACATTCTCTCTCCTATAAATACCCACTTTCAATTTCATTTGCATTTACTTCGAACATATTTACTCCCAAATCTTTCATTTACTTCTTCATTCATTTTCCAATCATCATCATCTCTCATATTTACTCCATTTCCATTCATTCCTTCATCAAATCTTCATCTAAACCCTAAATACTCAATTTCATCTTCATCTATTCTTCATATAATGGCACCTAGACAATCTAAATCTCTTAAAAATCTGCTCGCTGCTGAATATGATCCAACTGAAAATGTTGACAAGGTACCCCATATCACTCTAGAGGCAAAAGCTATAAGAATAAACATGAACAACTGGATGGCCAGACTTTCACTTTCCAGTGTTCATGATGCCCAATCTGTTATTGGGAGATTAAACACATTTTTTCTCTCATGCCCACTATATGGTGCGTTGACATTAAATCCAGGGAGGATGTACCACGATTACCTCTGTGAATTTTGGTACACTGCACAATATGATGATGAAACTTCATCAATTAATTACTCTCTGAAGCAAGGTACCAGATCCTTGGGTTTCACTGCTAGTCTACTCAGGTCTGTTCTTCAATTGAATTATTTTGAACAGAATAAGTTGCCCATCGAACTTCCTTCTGGTATCAATACAAGGGAAGTGTGCAGACTGATGGGGCACACAGATATAATGGATGAGCATGGCCAGTTATCCAGGAAGGGAACTATCTACATGAGCAAACTATCAGACTCATGGAGATACTTCTTTACCCACATTGTTGAATGTCTGGGAGGCAGTTCTGGAGGGTTAGACCAGATAAATCAAACCCATCTCCAGATTGCCTACTGCCTCTGGTTTGGACTTAGAGTGGATTTTGCTCAGATTCTTTTTGATGATCTGATAGAGCGTCTTAGAGTGAAAGGTAGAAAAGCCTTTGTTCCTTATATCCGTTTTCTTTCACTCATATTTAAAAGAGCTCTTGGAGACCAGTATGATTTTGAAACTACTCACTTTTCTGTGAGTGAGTATATGAGGGATCTGACCAACCTCAGATCTCCACTGAATGAGGTAGATATTCCTCAGCCCATGCTCTCCTTTCAAAGAGAAGAAGCTGAAGTGGCTCCAGGTAGAGGTCAAGTTGGTGAAGGACCCTCTGGTGACCAAGATGCACAGATAATAGAAGCTGTACAACCCATTAGACAAGTTGCTCCTGAAGGTCAAGGACCAGAAATTGTTGAACCTTCCAGACAACCTAGAACAAACAGGCGTCTGATGAGAGCTGGAGTTCAGGTAAATCCTGAAAGACATCCTGGTGATGTAATGAATTTGGATGGGTCTCCGATTTTTGAACTTGAAGAGAATATAGAGGTTGTTGGGCAGGTGACTGATGAATAGATAGAAAATGCGGCCCAGATTATTGAGCAGGTTGTTGAGCAAGTCGAACAAGATGTTCAGACTGATGAACATGTATCTGGTGAGCAAGAGGCTCAAATCGACTTGAATGTAGAGGCTGGTGAACAAGTTCATGAACAGGCTGGTGAACAGACTGGTGATCAGACAGTTGGGATGGCTCCAAATTGGGATGATGTAGATTCCCCAATGTCTGAAGGTTTTGATGTAAACATGAATTTCCTGGGTGATGAAGAAGAAAATATTAACACATCTGCTATTGCTTCAGTCACCCAACCAATTATATCTGCTGAAATGCCACCACCACCACCAGAATCAAATGAACCACCTCCACCAGAATCAAACATGCCACCACCACCACCACCTTCAATTCCAAGAAATACTCAATACTTCACTCCTGCAACCACTCAAACTTCACAATCTAAACCTCCACCACTTCAAACTCCAGTCAACGTAACTGAACCTCGTGCGCTGGACTCAACAGTTGTAACATCTGAAGCTGCAACTGAAGAGGACTGGGCACAAGTACCTCTTATGACCAGATTGCCTTCCAATCTTGAACCTCCCAGTGGTCTCTACACTTCATCTTCTGCCGAGGTCCAAGGCCTTTTAAGTAAGGTGGCGGACCTGGAGAGATCACTCCAGACTTCATCGCAAGTTATTTCAGACTTTAAATCTTTATTATCAAATAACCTTGCATCTGAGATGAATGTGTTTGCTGGGAATGAGAAGCTTGTTTATGAGAAGCTTGATGAACTGGTACTGGCCACAAACAACAATACTGAAAATTTCAAAGTGGCAGTCTAGGGATTGGAGACAAGGCTGGTGAACTCTGTTCAGACTGCAGTGAAAGGTGAACTTGTTCAACCACTGGCAGGTCTGAATGAAGAGGTTCAGAAGTTGGTTACCAGGATAAGTTCTCTGGAGAGTAGATCCACACTTGATCAGGATGCAGTTGTAAGTACGAATAGTGATGAATGTACAAAGAAGTTCAGAATCAGTATGCTGAAAGAATTATCTGAAGAAATTTCTGAGACTGTTCTTCGAACTCTTCAAGATGGGCTGTTACCCCAAGTGGAGAGGTTGATGGAAGAAAAATTGCCAAAGCACTTGCCTAAAGAAGTTGAAACTGTTAAAAAGGAAATGCAGGCACTTAAGAAAGTTGTGACTGATACAACTCCAGTGGCAGGAAGAACCTTTGGTGCACTGGACAGACATATGCTAGAACAATTATGGAATGATCTCAAGTCCAGAACTGGTGACCATTCCAAGGGGGAAAAGTCGTCTGGTGACCAAAAACAAGTGACACTGAAGCATTTGGCACAAAGAGCATTTGGCACTGAAGCCACTATGCTGTCTGAAGAAGCTGCTGGTACTGAAGCCAGTGAGCCCCAGTTTGAGTCTTTCCCAGATATACCAACTACACTGAAGTTTGTTAATGTAACACCCCAACATGGCGGAATCATGGGGTATCACTTAGAAAAGCACAGCACGACATGGGAATTATGTAGAGTCAAACTATATGAAAACATAGGATTGAAACAATCCACAAACTCACTCAAATGTATACAATAATCAACATCAATCAAAGATACACGCTCAATCAATATTAAATGGAAATGTTTAAATGATAGTAGTTGATCCTAAGCATAACCCATTAAAGGGAAATAAGGATCATGGATCCAGAAAGTCCAAAGCTAGTCCAATCCTAGCAAGTAAGCATGCAATCATCCATTTTATCTCTGATTTACTTGATTACCTGAAAAGTGTACTAAAGAGCATCAACATAAAGTTGGTGAGTTCGTAGGGACAAGTAACAAGGAATAACCGTATCGGATAACAACCGTTAACGATAAGCGAGGATTAGAATACCTAATCATATCCAAGGAAACCCTAAAAGGTTTCACATTAGCACAGTTCAATACAATCAACGTTTCAACATCAATATCATTATACAATACACCATTAAACGTTAATCAATACGCCTAACATGATATATCATTAACATGATAATCAAAGCGACAATCATCATTAACCAATACGCCTAACATGATATATCATTTACATGATAATCAAAGCGACAATCATCATTAACCAATACGCCTAACATGATATATCATTTACATGATAATCAAAGCGACAATCATCATTAACCAATACGCCTAACATGATATATCATTAACATGATAATCAAAGCGACAATCATCATTAACCAATACGCCTAACATGATATATCATTTACATGATAATCAAAGCGACATTAAACCACAAGTAATCATATCAACAATCAACAAATAAACAATTAACATCTCGGTCCATATCATAACAAGTGAATCAACCAACAAATACGATGCACATACACTTCTTATAATTCTACTTTAAAGGAATCATCGATGCTTATATATAGGGTCACCCGCAGCCTTCCCACCACATCTACTATTCATAAAAAGTATAATTATCTTCCATGTATGTACAACTATCTAAAGCACAACAAGTATTCATAACGAAGACAAAGTTAACCGAGCAACAAGTCAATACATTAAACAAACAATCAATCAACAAACATGTACACTTTTCAGCCCGAATCTCAATTGAGTAGGGAGGGTTTACGAAACTCACCTGAAATGTCTGTCAAACAGTAGGAGGTATGTAACAGTCTGAAATGTATCCGAATATCCCAAACGTTTTAGCCTTCGATAAAGGAAACTGTATAGAATAATCCATTTTTATAGAATTATCAGTTTAGTAAGCAACTGATAGGCGAAGGACTAAAACTGTAAACAGTTTAACGGCTCAGGACTGAAACTGTCAGAAAATCTAACGGTTTAGGACTGAAACTGTCAGAAAATCTAACGGTCTTAACGGTCAGATTACAACTTTGTATTTCTTGTTTCTAATTCAACATAGGAAACTTATAAGTGATAAATAACCTGTTTAAATGATGATTCTGGCTGCTTCGTATCAAGACCCAGTTGACGTTTTATGTTAATAAAACTATGTAAAATGCTTCCACGGGGTATTTCGCGGTGCGAATAACTTGTAAACGAAACGAGATTCAACGAATCCGTTTTCTTGTCTAAATTCTCTGTACCCCAGTCTATCCATATAACTATAATAACAACTTGGAAGTCTTAACCATTTTCCTTAAATCTAACCCGAAAACCTTACGAGAACTTATAAACTAACAAAATCTTCCAAAAATAAACGATCACCAATTGTAACGAAACTCACCACACAACTAGAGGAAACAATAACGAACTCCCAGCAACTTTCAGAATTGAAAACTAACGTGTAACTTTTACGTAACATGAATCTAAAGTTTTCCCAAAACCGTTCTTTTCTTTCTTTCCTTCTTGGCTTTCAACTACGGTTCCTTTTGGTGATGATGATGTTAACAGGTTGTTACAGCTCGTGGGCGTAGTTACATGGTGGTGGCTCGTGATGGTGTTTAAACGTGATGGTTCGGTGGTAGTGATGGCAGCCGTAGTGTGTTTGGTGGTGGTGCTCGATGCTCATCATCATCAATATCTATACACATATGCGTGTATGTTTATATGAGAGAGAGACGAGAGAATTAGAGAAGGAGGAACCCGAGGTTCATATCTATATCTCTATTCTATATTCTATATATGTATATAATATAGAAAGAATCTTCAGGAGGACAACAATAATGTAGGCGGCCAAATAAAAAAAGAAAAGCAGAAGGTTATTTTGTCCAAAGAATCTGAATGATTGATTAATAATCATTGTTCGTTAAATATTTAACCCGTGATTTAATCTAAATAATGGCCGTTATAATGTCAAACTTTAAATTTGAACTTACTAAGGCTTTAATGTAAACTTTAAATTTGCGATTGTTACATTATTCCCCAGTTAAAAGGATTTCGACCTCGAAATCTAGATTGTATCGAATAAAATTATACTTAACTTGATTTACGTTTTATCTCAATGACAATAAATCGATATTAGAGGACATGGCACCTAAGTATTTATTCTACATTAGACAATCACACATAATTAACAGAAAGATACAAGGCACATCCCTAATTGATGCCTTCTACTCTCAACAGAGTAGGATGAACTTGCACACAATCCTCAACACGATTAGCATTTATAATTAGCATGTATAACATCCTACTTGAACTCATGAAGAAATCAATAATTTATACATATATAGTATGGACTACTTACACATCTATGGTATAGATGATCTGTCCGTACATAGGTAAGTCTGATTAAAACACTATAAAAAATTCAAATTCACTTTATCTTCCATATTTGACCATTAGAAACGGCTCCTTTTTAGACTATATAATAATACCTTAGCATACTTTTCTCCATGCCATATCAATTTAACATTTTCCTTTCTTCAGAATCTAACCAAAACCCGAAACCTTATATCAAAAATGTTCCCTTTCCTAATCATGATTTACATTATTATCATAGCGTGGTTAATTACTGTGGCTCAACTTCCATTGGATGAGGCTATTCAGTGGTTAGTCACGTTCGTTCTTGGCGTGGTTCCATTACTGTTTGTCACCACATGGGTTTCTTTGTATGGTTTTTAAGTATGTTGCATCTCTAATTGTTGTATTTCCGCTTAAATAATGTAACAAGTTTCACTTGTATTGTACGAAAAATGAAATACAACTTTCTTCGATCTCTTTTGAGAATTGTGGTCGATTAGGGAAATTCCCCAGTTAAAAGAATTTCCCATATTTGTCTTGATAGATTTTTATACCAAGTTCATTTGTCTATTTTAATCGTTGATCGCCCATCATAAATTTTAGCCTTTCAAATAATTCTTATTTTCAAATTTGAAGTTCTTTTACCAGGACACTACTGTTATCCAGTTGGAAAAGTCGACATATTTTTGTTGATAACATTTGTCTCATTTTCTTAAATTCAATCATTAAAGGCGATCCATGGGTCAAATAAACAAATATTACCTAGATCACTCCTGAAACAATAGTCTGGATCAAAAATTCATCTAGGGTTCAAAAAGATGAATTAGCAATTGATATGGTTCTTGAAAAAGAAGTAGTGAAGAAAAATAGTGATAAGTGGAAGACGGTCTATTCATTAAGCTATTAATTAAGTTGAGGATTTTCTCAACATAGTATACGCTTTTGAGTAAACTGTTCAGCTCTTTTCAACCTTGGTTAAAGGGATGATAAAGTTTAGAAATTTTATCTTTAAGAAAAAAAAATAATAATAATAATTCGGTAATTACTAATTACCGTAGCAATGATTAAAATTACTGTAGTTTATGCACACCTGTCCGTTCTTCCAGGTCACATTTCCCTTTTCATCCTCTATAATAGAAACGCGTTTTCTTAAGGAAGAATGCACACTAAATCTTCTTTCTCTATCTCTTTTATTTACTTAGTTCTTCATCTGCTAATTTGTTTTTAGCTATTCTGTTCACAGCCAGCTTGTGTTCTAACAGATCTCCGACTTTCTCTTTGGTAAGCTACATTTTTGTGCTCTTTCTTTCTCATCTTGGATAATATACTATCTATTTATATGTTTATATAAAACTTTTATCTTTTAATTCATGTTCACTTAATTAACAATATTGTTCCAACGATTTATCATAAGATAATGAAAAATTTCGGTGCCTCTTCGAGCGATCCAAAAGGCAAAAGGCCAATGGCTCAAGAGGATCTTGAAGATTTTGAAACAAATAGGGTAAAAAGGATTAAGCAGGAGGCCGTGATGTTAGGTATTTCCTTTGAAGATTACAAGGCGATGGTAGACGAAGATGTCCACCTTTTTGAGAAACAAACTTCTGAAGATGAAAAGTTAGCAAAACTTTTATCTAAATTTTTAGAAGAGGAGGAATCTATCCTTGTGAATCGTCAAATAAAAGAAGATGAAAAGTTTGCAAGAGCCCTAGCTCAGCAAGACGAAAATAATCTCTCTCAAAGGAGAAGTCCATTTTTGCTATGTCATCTGAAGAAGAAGAAGAAAATCCCAATATTCCACCTCTTAAGAGAAGAAAAAGAGATAAGTGGAAGACGGTCTATTCATTAAGCTATTAATTAAGTTGAGGATTTTCTCAACATAGTATACGCTTTTGAGTAAACTGTTCAGCTCTTTTCAACCTTGGTTAAAGGGATGATAAAGTTTAGAAATTTTATCTTTAAGAAAAAAAAAAATAATAAAAAACAATTAAAAAAAAAAAAAAAAAACCAATTAAAAAAAAACAAAATAAAAAGATAAAAAAAAAAAAAAAAAAAAAAAAAAAAAAAAAAAAAAAAAAAAAAAAAAAAAAAAAAAAAAAAAAAAAAAAAAAAAAAAAAAAAAAAAAAAAAAAAAAAAAAAAAAAAAAAAAAAAAAAAAAAAAAAAAAAAAAAAAAAAAAAAAAAAAAAAAAAAAAAAAAAAAAAAAAAAAAAAAAAAAAAAAAAAAAAAAAAAAAAAAAAAAAAAAAAAAAAAAAAAAAAAAAAAAAAAAAAAAAAAAAAAAAAAAAAAAAAAAAAAAAAAAAAAAAAAAAAAAAAAAAAAAAAAAAAAAAAAAAAAAAAAAAAAAAAAAAAAAAAAAAAAAAAAAAAAAAAAAAAAAAAAAAAAAAAAAAAAAAAAAAAAAAAAAAAAAAAAAAAAAAAAAAAAAAAAAAAAAAAAAAAAAAAAAAAAAAAAAAAAAAAAAAAAAAAAAAAAAAAAAAAAAAAAAAAAAAAAAAAAAAAAAAAAAAAAAAAAAAAAAAAAAAAAAAAAAAAAAAAAAAAAAAAAAAAAAAAAAAAAAAAAAAAAAAAAAAAAAAAAAAAAAAAAAAAAAAAAAAAAAAAAAAAAAAAAAAAAAAAAAAAAAAAAAAAAAAAAAAAAAAAAAAAAAAAAAAAAAAAAAAAAAAAAAAAAAAAAAAAAAAAAAAAAAAAAAAAAAAAAAAAAAAAAAAAAAAAAAAAAAAAAAAAAAAAAAAAAAAAAAAAAAAAAAAAAAGAAGAAAATCCCAATATTCCACCTCTTAAGAGAAGAAAAAGAGATACTGCTGGGGGAAGTAACTTGTCAGGGTCGAGCTCTGACAGAACTCCTAATTATTGAAATCAAGAGGGATTTTATAGAAATATTTGGAATCTGTTATAAATTTATAAATCAAATCTTAAGTTGTCTAGAATGTGTTTTTAAATCAGAATAATATTGTTGATAATGTTTCTTATGTATTTGTTATGTCAATTGTCTGACCAAAACTTATTGTAGATAAGAAGAACTCAATATAATCATGGACGCAAGGCAAAACCAGATGATTGGTACTAGTGAATGGGGAACATCAATCGATGATTTTTGCCAAAATTGGCTTCTCCAAAATACAGTACCAACATCACAGTTAGAACTCCCAACAGAAAATGTCAGTGCATCGTTCCCAACTTTTGTTGATGCAGTACATCATGGAGTTTCATCTCCAATCCCAATGAACCCTTTATATCAAAACTTCTCTTTCGATACACCAGAAGCAACATTCCAATTGGAATCAACATTCCAACCAGTACCTTCTGAGGAGAGTAACAGGGCACCAGGCAAACGACCAATGTCAGACTCGCCCACACTATACCCCAATCCAATTGGTGACACATATTATGAGGTCTCAACCTCGAACAGGGTGGAACCGGTTGATACGATAATGAATCATGGACCAGAGTTTGAGAAGCATGTGGAAGACTCATGGGCTTATATTTGCAAGCTTTATAGTCGTAAGAAAAAGTCTGCAAAAGTATCATCCTCGAAAGCTCAAAGAAATGTAAGGTCAAAAAGGTCTTACCAGTTTGTGAAACAAAATACTACTTTGGTAGTATTTGGGGAAGAAATGAACATATCAGAGATGCCAACACCGATATGCTCATGCACAGGGATACCTAGGACCTGTCGCGGGTGGAGTACAGAGGGATGGACCTCCGTTTGTTGTACAGCTTCTCTTTCCATGTATCCGTTGCCAACATATGTCGGGCCAAGTCGTATTGTAAGGTTGCCGGGGAGAAGAATGGGTTGTAGTACATTCTCAAAGGTCATAGAGAAATTATTGTTAGAAGGGTACGATCTCGATTGTCCAATTGACTTGAAAGATCATTGGGTTAATCATGGGACTAACAAGTATGCATTGAATAGATAAATGTGTGATCTTCATAGATTTAGGAATTTGGCTACTTAAACTATAAAGTAGGATTACATAAACAATTAGTGATCTTCGTATGTCTATTTCCCTCTTTTCTTTATTGCGAAATTTATATATAATTTGTTTGTAGTTAACACTTTTATTATTGCTTATATCAAAATAGTCTGATAAAGCCATCCTACTTTATCTTGTTCCATGAAGATCCAGATATTTTATTTGTTGTCGGCCATTTTGAAAAAAAATTATTTTCATTTGACGTCATTGCTTACGTTATATAAGTGAATAGTACTTCATAGTAACACCATGTATTCTTACCTTAAAGTACAAATCATTTAAAAGTGAAAACTACAAGACTTTATTCCTGCATATAATCATTTAAGTTCATAATCTTCTACGACCATCGTGTTTTCTCTTATTCTAGTCATTTCTTGAACACATTCGTTAAATTACCAACTCAACCCTCATGTTCGTAAAAATGCCTCTTAACATACTAGGTCTCCTAATATTTCATAGTATCTCACTTTAATTGAACATTATAGTCTCCAAAATCTTAGCTCATTCTATCAGTCAATCGTAACTATAAGTTTGAACTTAGTCTATAGTTCATAATAAATCATTGGTCTACAATTATAGATTATAAATATCTAAGACCTTAATAAGCATGTATTCTAGATCTTATTCTCATATTGTTATTTCAACAATGACTGATAATTGTAGACAATTATAAGTAATATAGCTTAGACATGGGCCATCCGGTAATGCTTATAATATAAGACATACCATTGGCCAGCCCATCACATTTCCAACTTATTCAAAATCCCCTATACCTGTACTACTATTTCATTTAACATAGATTTCAATTCCACACTAATTTTAACAAGTTCCAACTCATATCGCATCAGTCAAGCTTTTGTTCACAATATATCGTTTCAGTTCGAATTTATGACATACTGTTCAAATTTTAAGTTCATAACATATCATTCAAGGTTCAAGTTCTCAATACGTTATTCATATCATAATACTAAGGCAAATGTACTAATGTCTTAGCTATCACGCCATCACGTCAAATTCATAATAACTTATCATTATTCATATAATTACAATCACGAAACATTTAACACTATATAATAAAAGGGGTCAAGTCATAACAAGGTGGGTAAAGCATAGTCCGAATTTTAACTTCAACATTCGACATATTAAAAGTGTTTGTATACAGGGTGTACCATCGGCTAACCCTCCACACCGTTAATATATAGAATGGATGTCCAAAACTCGGTTCCGATATGTTCTCTAAGTGTTGACCGGGTATGTATACAGGGTGTACCATCGGCTAACCCTCCACCTAACCAACACTCATTAAACATACCGGGTTAGCTACTATACTTTATCCACGAGGCGCAATCCATGAGATCATTAACTTTATATGACATAGGATAACCATAGATTTGTTGATCAGGCGCCTCTAGGGTTATCGAATGTTATACTCCATTAATTCCATCATTTCATTTTGCTGGGGGACAAATAATAAATGCATCCAAGATTCCACACACATCAACGTTTATCACAACAATTCCACAATTCACGGTGTATCCCGACACTATCATATACGTCCATCAAGTTGTCATATAACAATCAAGTCATCAAATCATAAGTAACCTACGAACTCCGTTTAAACCATTTTTATGCATCATACAGTTCACGCTGCACACAAAATTTCCTATCATGCATGCTATTATGAAATGTGGGTGCAATGGCTATAGACTAGGTCAATCCACCTAATTCTCTACAACCACGGCTCTGATACCATTCTGTAACACCCCAACATGGCGGAATCATGGGGTATCACTTAGAAAAGCACAGCACGACATGGGAATTATGTAGAGTCAAACTATATGAAAACATAGGATTGAAACAATCCACAAACTCACTCAAATGTATACAATAATCAACATCAATCAAAGATACACGCTCAATCAATATTAAATGAAAATGTTTAAATGATAGTAGTTGATCCTAAGCATAACCCATTAAAGGGAAATAAGGATCATGGATCCAGAAAGTCCAAAGCTAGTCCAATCCTAGCAAGTAAGCATGCAATCATCCATTTTATCTCTGATTTACTTGATTACCTGAAAAGTGTACTAAAGAGCATCAACATAAAGTTGGTGAGTTCGTAGGGACAAGTAACAAGGAATAACCGTATCGGATAACAACCGTTAACGATAAGCGAGGATTAGAATACCTAATCATATCCAAGGAAACCCTAAAAGGTTTCACATTAGCACAGTTCAATACAATCAACGTTTCAACATCAATATCATTATACAATACACCATTAAACGTTAATCAATACGCCTAACATGATATATCATTAACATGATAATCAAAGCGACAATCATCATTAACCAATACGCCTAACATGATATATCATTTACATGATAATCAAGCGACAATCATCATTAACCAATACGCCTAACATGATATATCATTTACATGATAATCAAAGCGACAATCATCATTAACCAATACGCCTAACATGATATATCATTTACATGATAATCAAAGCGACAATCATCATTAACCAATACGCCTAACATGATATATCATTTACATGATAATCAAAGCGACAATCATCATTAACCAATACGCCTAACATGATATATCATTTACATGATAATCAAAGCGACAATCATCATTAACCAATACGCCTAACATGATATATCATTTACATGATAATCAAAGCGACAATCATCATTAACCAATACGCCTAACATGATATATCATTTACATGATAATCAAAGCGACAATCATCATTAACCAATACGCCTAACATGATATATCATTTACATGATAATCAAAGCGACAATCATCATTAACCAATACGCCTAACATGATATATCATTTACATGATAATCAAAGCGACAATCATCATTAACCATACGCCTAACATGATATATCATTTACATGATAATCAAAGCGACAATCATCATTAACCAATACGCCTAACATGATATATCATTTACATGATAATCAAAGCGACAATCATCATTAACCAATACGCCTAACATGATATATCATTTACATGATAATCAAAGCGACAATCATCATTAACCAATACGCCTAACATGATATATCATTTACATGATAATCAAAGCGACAATCATCATTAACCAATACGCCTAACATGATATATCATTTACATGATAATCAAAGCGACAATCATCATTAACCAATACGCCTAACATGATATATCATTTACATGATAATCAAAGCGACAATCATCATTAACCAATACGCCTAACATGATATATCATTTACATGATAATCAAAGCGACAATCATCATTAACCAATACGCCTAACATGATATATCATTTACATGATAATCAAAGCGACAATCATCATTAACCAATACGCCTAACATGATATATCATTTACATGATAATCAAAGCGACAATCATCATTAACCAATACGCCTAACATGATATATCATTTACATGATAATCAAAGCGACAATCATCATTAACCAATACGCCTAACATGATATATCATTTACATGATAATCAAAGCGACAATCATCATTAACCAATACGCCTAACATGATATATCATTTACATGATAATCAAAGCGACAATCATCATTAACCAATACGCCTAACATGATATATCATTTACATGATAATCAAAGCGACAATCATCATTAACCAATACGCCTAACATGATATATCATTTACATGATAATCAAAGCGACAATCATCATTAACCAATACGCCTAACATGATATATCATTTACATGATAATCAAAGCGACAATCATCATTAACCAATACGCCTAACATGATATATCATTTACATGATAATCAAAGCGACAATCATCATTAACCAATACGCCTAACATGATATATCATTTACATGATAATCAAAGCGACAATCATCATTAACCAATACGCCTAACATGATATATCATTTACATGATAATCAAAGCGACAATCATCATTAACCAATACGCCTAACATGATATATCATTTACATGATAATCAAAGCGACAATCATCATTACATACGCCTAACATGATATATCATTTACATGATAATCAAAGCGACAATCATCATTAACCAATACGCCTAACATGATATATCATTAACATGATAATCAAAGCGACAATCATCATTAACCAATACGCCTAACATGATATATCATTTACATGATAATCAAAGCGACAATCATCATTAACCAATACGCCTAACATGATATATCATTTACATGATAATCAAAGCGACAATCATCATTAACCAATACGCCTAACATGATATATCATTTACATGATAATCAAAGCGACAATCATCATTAACCAATACGCCTAACATGATATATCATTTACATGATAATCAAAGCGACAATCATCATTAACCAATACGCCTAACATGATATATCATTTACATGATAATCAAAGCGACAATCATCATTAACCAATACGCCTAACATGATATATCATTTACATGATAATCAAAGCGACAATCATCATTAACCAATACGCCTAACATGATATATCATTTACATGATAATCAAAGGACTAAAACTGTAAACAGTTTAACGGCTCAGGACTGAAACTGTCAGAAAATCTAACGGTTTAGGACTGAAACTGTCAGAAAATCTAACAGTCTTAACGGTCAGATTACAACTTTGTATTTCTTGTTTCTAATTCAACATAGGAAACTTATAAGTGATAAATAACCTGTTTAAATGATGATTCTGGCTGCTTCATATCAAGACCCAGTTGACGTTTTATGTTAATAAAACTATGTAAAATGCTTCCACGGGGCATTTCGCGGTGCGAATAACTTGTAAACGAAACGAGATTCAATGAATCCGTTTTCTTGTCTAAATTCTCTGTACCCCAGTCTATCCATATAACTATAATAACAACTTGGAAGTCTTAACCATTTTCCTTAAATCTAACCCGAAAACCTTACGAGAACTTATAAACTAACAAAATCTTCCAAAAATAAACGATCACCAATTGTAACGAAACTCACCACACAACTAGAGGAAACAATAACGAACTCCCAGCAACTTTCAGAATTGAAAACTAACGTGTAACTTTTACGTAACATGAATCTAAAGTTTTCCCAAAACCGTTCTTTTCTTTCTTTCCTTCTTGGCTTTCAACTACGGTTCCTGTTGGTGATGATGATGTTAACAGGTTGTTACAGCTCGTGGGTGTAGTTACATGGTGGTGGCTCGTGATGGTGTTTAAAGGTGATGGTTCGGTGGTAGTGATGGCAGCCGTAGTGTGTTTGGTGGTGGTGCTCGATGCTCATCATCATCAATATCTATACACATATGCGTGTATGTTTATATGAGAGAGAGACGAGAGAATTAGAGAAGGAGGAACCCGAGGTTCATATCTATATCTCTATTCTATATTCTATATATGTATATAATATAGAAAGAATCTACAGGAGGACAACAATAATGTAGGCGGCCAAATAAAAAAAGAAAAGCAGAAGGTTATTTTGTCCAAAGAATCTGAATGATTGATTAATAATCATTGTTCGTTAAATATTTAACCCGTGATTTAATCTAAATAATGGCCGTTATAATGTCAAACTTTAAATTTGAACTTACTAAGGCTTTAGACATAACACTCATGATCTATAAAGTGTTTTCCAGTAACTTAGATTTTTTAGACTAAAATCAAAACTTGTGTTTTTCAAGCATACAAAATTGTATAGATTTAAGCTTGAAAACGCTTGCATTATTTCTAAACAAATAGGGGGAATTTGTTAGGTCCAGATTTACTGGACTCGCTCCAGACTCGACTACTAGAGACTTACTGAAGATCTGTCCAGAAACGTGTTCTACTGGACTTACTCCAGACTTGGAATCTGGAGTCCCTCTGAAGATTTGTCCAGAAATAATGGAAGACCAGTGCAAATACTTGTATAGGAAATCTGGAGTATTCTCCAGATTAGCTCACTGGACTTCACCCCAGTCCAGATCTACTCTACTGAAGACGTTCTCACTGAAGTCAAAGACTGAAGTCAGAATAAAGAAGACTGACAAATGGCGGAGTCCACTGGAAGTCTTACCATATCTGTACACTGGAGGATTGTCAGTGTTCTAGACCTTACAAGTCTGAACACTGAAATCGAGGAATTGACTTTTGCCTTTACACACTTTCCAAAGAACAATCCACTTGTTCTTTACCAAAGTTTATGCGTCTAAAGGTGGTTGGTTAAAAGAATAAAATCATATCGATATGACTTTATCCTTGTACCATTAACCAACGCATTTAATGTTCTTGTCGGATCATTAAATGCATGCAACCATATTTGTACGGCACAAAATTCACTGGTGAATTTTGTTGCCTATAAATACAAAGTCATTTCTTTGAGAAAATACTTTTAAGCATACATTTTGCATTAGAGTGAATTTGTTTAAATACTCTCGATCTTAAACTGGATACTTCACAACTTAAGTATCTCGATCCAAAAGAGTTATTTGACAAATATAGATCATTTGTAATTCATAGGTTGTTAGGATACATACTTATTTGTATTATCTTGATTCCGCACAACCTTGTATTTTATTTAACATCATAAATAAAATACACCATTGAAAAATACATAATGTTCCACTTTACTTGTTTATTGCTTTAAGTCTTGTATTACTTTGTTTATATATTCTTGCATTTATTTACAAGTAATACTAGTCCATTTAGTGATTATTAGACTTGTTGTATTTTACACTTCTAGGTTAACCATCGTATTTCAGGGACTCACAACTGAGAAGGAGTTGCTTGCCGTGGTCTTTGCCTTTGATAAGTTTAGATCTTATTTGGTGTTGAGTAAGACCATTGTTTTCACCGACCATTCAGCCCTTAAGTACTTGTTCTCGAAGCAAGACGCTAAACCTAGGCTTATCCGATGGATTTTGTTGTTACAAGAGTTTGATATAGAGATTAAGGATAAGAAAGGTGCTGAAAACTTGGCGGCCGACCATTTGAGTTGTTTGGAAGATCCTCACCGGGAGGAACTTCGAGATGGGGAGATTAATGATCACTTCCCCGATGAGTCTTTAATGTTTATTTCTAACTCTGATGATGCTCCTTGGTTTGCAGATATTGCTAATTATTTGGTTGCAGGTGAGATACCGAATGATTTCACGTCCCAGCAAAAGAAGAAGCTCATATCGGATGCTAAGCACTATTTTTGGATAGTCCATACTTGTTTCGTGTTTGTGCAGATGGTATGGAAAGGAGATGTGTAGCTGGAGCTGAGACGAGGGAGATTCTTGATGCTTGTCACTATGGTCCAACTGGAGGTCATTACGGTCCTTCAGTTACTGGTAAGAAAGTTTTTGATGCAGGTTTCTATTGGCCTACAATTTTCAAGGAGGCCCAGACTTTGGTAGAGACTTGTGACATTTGTCAAAGACAAGGGAGCATTACTAAGCGGGATGAGATGCCTCAACAAAGCATTCAGGTATGCGAGGTATTTGATATTTGGGGTATAGACTTCATGGGACCATTCCCACCGTCTAATAAGTTTCAATATATTCTTGTCGCCGTTGACTACGTGTCTAAATGGGCCGAAGCCAAGGCTTTGCCCACGAATGACGCGAGGGTAGTCATTGATTTCTTGAAACAATTATTCTGTCAATTTGGTTGCCCTAGAGCTTTGATTAGTGACCGAGGAACCCATTTTGCAAATCATCAATTAGCTAAGGTCATGAAGAGGTATGGTGTTGTGCATTATTTTTCTACTTCTTATCATCCACAAACTAGTGGACAAGTAGAAAACACCAATAGGGCTTTGAAAAGGATTTTAGAGAAAACTGTTGGAGATAACCCCAAGGTTTGGTCGAAGAAGTTGGATGACGCCTTGTGGGCGTTTAGGACGGCTTTTAAGACGCTGATTGGCACCACGCCATACCGGTTGCTCTATGGCAAAACTTGCCATCTTCCTATTGAGATAGAGCATAAGGCGTATTGGGCGTTGAGGAATCTGAATTTGGATATGATGGAAGCTAGTGAACTTAGAATGTTGTAACTTCATGAGCTTGATGAGCTTAGGCTAGGTGCTTATGAAAATTCTAGGCTTTACAAGGAAAGGACCAAAGTTTGGCATGATAAGAGGATTCGTAGGAAGGAGTTTAAGGTTGGAGCTAAGGTTTTGTTATTCTTGTCTAAATTTAAGATTAAGCAACCTAAACTCACTTCTAGATGGATTGGACCGTTTGTGATTAAGCATGTGTATCCGTCGGGTTATGTAGAGTTGTTTAAGCGTAATGGTGACGGGTCATTCATTGTCAATGGTCATAGGCTTAAGTTGTATTTGGAAGAAGCGCAAGTTGAGGGGATAATCGAGGAGATCCCCAATTTTGAATTGGAAACTTGAAAGTTGGTCGAGTCTAGCTAAAGACTCGTTAATAACTTAAGCGCTTCTCGGGAGGCAACCCGTGTTATTTTATCGCATTTTTATTTTCTTTTGATTAGTTAGATTTGATTTTGATTTGTCAAGAAAGTGCAGGTGCAGATTTGGTGTGAAGCGGATTGAGGTAAGTTGTTTTTAGTTTGTCATACAAAAAAAAATTTCTAAGGCAAAATGAGGGAATTCGGAACAGTGAATCCCCACTGCGCCGTAGTGGGGATGTAAATTGGTCACTGCGCCGCAGCCAAAATCTTCTGCCCAATGTTGGAATAAGCCCCACTGCGCCGCAGTGGGAATGATGCACCTCCACTGCGCCGCAGTGGGAGGCCGGGTAGGTCAAAGTAAGGGGCAGGTAAGTTTTGTTCTTCACTTTATCACTTTTCACTTTTTCTTCTTCTTTGCTCTCATCTAAAAGCAAAACTCCATTATTTCCATCAAGATCTCCATTCTCCTCCATCTTTAATCACTTTTCCAGATTTTCATCTTCATACATTGCATCATGGGAAGAGGAGTAAGTTTTCTTGATTATTTTCTTTATTTTACTTAATTTTTGATTTTTAATTTCTAAGGTTTTCAATTCCGAATTAATTCGTGGGTTTTGTTGTTTAAGGGCTATTGATGCTAATGGGGTGGTTAATTTCTCAATTCAAACACTTGTTCTTCCGAATTTGACTTTGAATTGAAGTTAGGGTTTTGAAAAATTTGGGGATTTATGGATGAATAAGTGTGGGGGGAAGTAATGTTTGATTATGTGGTGATTATTGCTTGTTGTTGCTGATGGAATGATTAATTGCCCCTAATTTTTGGCTGCCTGTCGTAATGAAAACAAGAACCTACCCAGATTTCTTAGCCCACTGCGCCGCAGTGGTGTTGTGTGTTAGCCCACTGCGCCGCAGTGGCCGCACCTGACCTGCACGTGTTACTTGCCTCACTACGCCGCAGTGAGGACCAGCCAGTCCCACTGCGCCGCAGTGGGAATCTTCTGATCCGCAGTTGAGTTTGATGTTGAATGAGGTTTCAAGTTTTGCATTCCACATTTAACGTGTTTGTTTGCTTTAATGTTTTTGATTGCAGACTGCTACTACTGATAAGAGGAAGCAAGCGGAGGTGGGACAATCTAGCGGGACTGCCGATGTCTCCGCTAAGACGGCTAGGAGAGAACTTGGGCTACTAGTAGGTATTTCTCATTTTTATATGTCAAAAGAATTGTTGTATCATTTGGTTCGTGAATAGAATGGAAGATTTGGTTGTTCCTAAGTTGTTTGAAGTTGATACACCACAATGGTGTCGGGTTTTGCTTGGTATTTTTGAGGCGTCTTAGCGGGATAACATCTTAGGGGTTGGTAGTTTGTTGGCAATCAATGGTACGGGTTTTGATTAGACTATTTTGTACATATTTCATACATACCCTATACTTTTGATTGTTTCCTGTCATTTCTAACCTACACTCCCATACTCCATTGTAAATATCCATTATATATACTTTAGCCTAACTATACAACCGTCCTATATGCCTATTTTGATGATGTACTTGGTGCTTACGCCACGTCGGTGGAGCTATGATCCTTGTTCAAGCCTATGGTAAGATATGCATCACGACCGTGCAATGAGTGGTTATTCATATATATATTCAACCCCAATAGTAAGTTCGTTGGAGTAGGATGATTTTGATACGCTCATTTGTTTCACTTTTGCTTAGTCGTGTTATTGAGGCTTGTGGACTGTTCAGATATTGTCAAAAATTTCGGGTTTTCATTTAAGATTAAAACTGCTTCACCCAACTTTTTGTCATTGACATGCTTGGTGTGGCTTCTTTTTGATACTCGTAATTTGTTTTTATAGCTTCATTGCCAAGGAATACTTTACTTTAATTCCGGATTTGCTTGAGGACAAGCAATGCTCAAGTGTGGGGGGATTTGATGTGACCAATTTATACATATCGCCCACATCATTATTGGCCATTTTATTAAGTGTTTTAAGTCGATTTTTGTGTGCATTTGGCGCGTTTATGTTGTTTGTTAGTGTTTTCAGGCTCTAAACAGGTTACGTGTCCATTTGGTGCAATTTCGGATGATTTCTGAGGCCAAGAAGTTGATTTGTGAGTTCGAGAGTTGTTTAAAGTTGAGAAGATAGAAAATTTAGCAAGTTCATAGTGAAAAGGTTGTCTTCGGATCAGCAGGATTGGACTGCGCCGCAGTGGGAGCATCACCAGCCCACTGCACCGCAGTCGGCTAGTGGAAAAGTGAGAACTCGGTCAGCAGTTTTAGACTGCGCCGCAGTGGGGGTGACCAAGGCCTACTGCGCCGCAGTCAGATAGGGTGGAAACGAGCACCTAGATTAGTTAATATCCATTGCACCGCAGTGGGGGCATCACTCGCCCACTGCGCCGCAGTGGGACGACGGAGCTGAAGGGCTTTTGGCCATGTTTGCATCAGATTTCCAAGGGGTATAAATAGAAAACAAAAACCTAATTCCCAATGGATCCAAATTCTTTCTAAGAGCTGCTCTCCAAGGGATTCCTTCAAGGATCAAGGGTAGATTTCTTCGTCCGATTCATTGAAGATTCACGGGCACCCACTTAGATCGTATCTATTTTATTGTCTTGCAATTTCAATTTCAAGAACGATTGGTACATCATGTTCTTCTTTTATTTTGATTGTTATTTTAAATTAATCATGAGTGGCTAAACATTCAATCATCCACCTTGAGAAAACTAGACGAATGATGTGATTGCTATATGTTTTAATTCAAAGAGTTGATTTCAATTATCGTTGTGTCGAGATCTTGATGATTTAATTCCTTTTTATATATTATTATGATATTGGTGGCATGTGTGTTCTTCGTTAGTGGTACTAGTTGGATGCATATGTGATTTTCAAATGGTTGTTTGTCTATGAGCAATTATCACTAGTTCATGGTATGATAGTGAATATCATTTTAATAAAAGGAGTCATTTTGTCAACGTGTTTTATAACGGTTGGTGGTACCACGTTACCTTCACATAGGCACAATTGTTAATTCGATAGTCAAGCAAACTAATTGTTGGTAAGGTTGTCTAGGCATTGGTGGTACCGGCTTGGGTAATTAAACTAGCAACTTAGGTGATTGGGTAATTTGCTCACGGTTGGTGGTACCACGTGAGCACCTTAATCCTTTTACGATTATCTTTTCAACTCAATGAATTTGGTCTTAATTGAATGCAATCATGTTTGAAGTCTAGCGAATTCAAGGTGGATGATCTTTATTAATATTGTCTGAAGCTTTTCTTTACTTTTATGCGTTTTGTCTTTTAAATTTATTTTAATTTATTTGTCAAAGTGAGACTCGAAGCAACACCCTGTTTTCCAAACCATTTTATTAAACAACCAGTTCAAACCATTCCCCGAGAACGAACACGGACTTACCTCTTAACTATATTGCATACGAACGGGTCAACTGCCCGATAGTGTGTAGTAGTGAGTTTCTAGGTATTTCTAGTTTATAATTTTTAAACTCGATTTAGCACATCATGGACCCTCCGTGACATTGGATGCGGCACACAACAAGGCTGCGACGCAGCTCACCCCTTGAACACTTGGCTGCAACGCAGTCATGCAAATGCGGCGCAGTTGGCCCTGTGTAAGTCCCAACTTGATAGATGGTACTACTGAAGACACCTCAATGTCGATGGTGGAGTTACTTTGCAATATATGCACTGAACTGGAGACGACAGTTGCAGTGTGTATATACCAAGTTCTAGATAGATTACTTATTCAAATGACAATAAGTAAAGAACAATGCAATAATACAATAACTTGTAAGATAACTTGATGAGACAATATGTATTTTTCAATGTGTAATTTATTTATTGATGTTAAATAAATTACAAGGTTGATGCGGAACCAAGATAATACAAGAATGTAAATATCCTAACAACCTATGAAATACAATTGATCTACACTCGGAATTTCTCAAGACAATCGAAACACTTAAAGTTGTGAAATGTTCCTTTTAGCGATTGAGAGAATATTGCACAAGTTCACCAAGAATATTGCAGGTTTGCAAAGTGAATTCTATTGAAGAGTATTCGAAGAAGTTGTTCGAGAGAACTTGTTCGATAGAAGTGATATTCTTGGTTGTGCAATGACTTGTATTTATAGGCAAAGTTAACATTAGGATGTTAACTTTGGCCGTACAAATGTGGTTGAGAGCATTTAAGGAATAGCATTTAATTCCTTAAAAAGCAGTGTAAAGTCGCATGATAAAGCAACTTTAGACAACCACCTTTATGTACCTTTTATTACTTAAATAATAAGATAAGGCTTATTATCCGGGTAAAGGTACATAAAGCATACAAGTCAATTCCTCGTAATCAGTGTAAAGCTTTGTAAGGGCTTTCCACTGATGGTCTCCAGTTTGTAACTGACTAGAATGCCAACTGGGCTTCACTGCCATTGCCATTCTATATCTTCCATTTGTTGTCTTCGACTTCAACTGGAATGATTCTTCAACTGGTCAGTTCTCAACTGGAGGAAGTCTTCAGTTGCGTTGACTGTACGGTGCAACTGGACTTCAATATATTTCTGGACAAATCTTCTTGGTCACCAGTTTCACTGGTCTCCAGATGCAACTGGTGACTGGCAAGTGTAAACTGGTGACTGGACAGTTCCAGGTGAACTGGTCCTAACAAATTCCCCCTATTTGTCTAGAAATATAGTCTAAGTCTTTTTCTAGTTCTTGTATCTATACAAGTGTGAACTATAGAGACTTGTTCGATTTAAATCTATCTAAGTTCCCAAGGCATTTTTATAGATCAATAAATGCCTTAGGTTTTTCTTTTAGGTTGTTAGATTTTAATCTATTATCTACCTTGTGGTTACAAACTGGTAACTTCATTTATACAAGGAAATGGAATTTATACAAGTTACAGAATGCAAATACAAATTACAAGTAGATAACTGAAGAAAGAACTTAATGAGATGGCCCTTCGCCAGTTCTTCTTCTCTTGGCAACTGAAGAGATAGGCTGAGAGTCTTCAGGGTCAATATTCAACTTTTGCTCAAGATTTTCTTTATGTTGAATTTTGCCCCTTAGAAAGTTTGCCCATGCTTTCTCAAACCTATTCTTTTGTGCCTTCGCATCCAGTACATTCACCATCTCCACCCATTCGCTAAACCCATATTGCATAGCACCAGGATTGTCAGTTTTAACCAGTGACCCCCTGGTATAACTAACTTCGACTTGAAAAACTTTGGTGCCTGGCTTGATTGTTACATTTACACCATTAATAGTACCACTATGTCTTCTAGTTGACATGATCTGGGAGTAGTAGCTTCTAGCTTCAGATTCATTTGTAATTCTTATACTCCCAGCACCAGCAGCCAGTACAGCGGACTTGATGTCTTCATTTGAAACCTCGCCAGTTGGTTCAACAAATGTGCTAAGGTCAGCATCTCTAGACAGTGGTCTTCTTAGTTGTGGAATCCTTGTTGGTGGATTCAAAACCTTCTTCACAACCTTCTTAACATTTTCAATTCGTTTAAGAATCCCACTGGCCCTATTCTCCTTGGCCTTCTCCACTGAAATATTCAAGCTTCTGGCATCAAATTCAGCTTCATCCTCAGGATAGTGTCTGTCCAGTTCTACATCCAGCATTTCTTTCAACTGGTCAACTATCCTGGGATCATTCTTGATCCTAACATACTCCTCCTTAGTGATACCCAAAGATTGGCATCACTCATATCAAGTAACTTGATTTGTGCAAGATGTGCCCTGGCTTCAGCTTGGTTTCTTTGTTTCATTTTCTTTCTTTCTTTGATATCATTTCCAAGTCTGACCAGTCTTCTGCTATCACTATCTGAAACTGGAGGAAGTACATCAGCATTACCAGTTTCAAGCATTACATCAGTGGTCGGCTGGGCAGATGCATCACCAGCTAAACCTTTTCCCTTATCCAAAACAACATTCCCCCTATCACCAACATCACCAGATCCACCAACTCTTTGCTCACCAGCTTCAGTACTGGTATCCACAATCAATTCTCTTCCAGATGGAGTCCTTCTAGGTTCAACTGGTGGAAGGACTACACTTCTTTCCCCCTTGGCAGCATCTAGACCTGCCCGAATACCTTCCCATTCAGAGGGGTGAGATGGCAACCAGTCAAGAGGCTGCCATGACTGCATGTCCTTACACTCTTTGAAGATTCCACACATCATCCTGAAGGATCTCCACAAATGGTTCGTCTCCTTTGACTGAATCAAGACATTTGCACTAACTTGTTCTTGACCAGTTTTTAGTTCATTTAAAATTTTGGAGTCTTCATCCAAACCGGAGACAACCTTATCCTTCACTTCATCATCCTTCTTCTTCAGATTTTCTACTTCAGTTGTCAGTCTATCTAAAGATTGAGCATGTAGAGATACCTGGGTGTTCAAACTTTCAATGCTGCCTCTCAACTGGTTGATCTCACTGGTGAGTGGGGCCAGATCAACCTGAGGAGTGGCCAGCTTGGTGATCTCAGATATCACCCTTTCAACCAATTGTGCTTCTCTAGCACCCAGCGTATCCTCTATTTTCTGACCAACCGAAGTCATCAACTGCTCTCCAAGTCCAGTTACATCTAGGCCAGGTTTTTCAATCAATTCCTTAACCTGCCTTTCAATATCTTTCAAATCAACTTCTGAAGTTCTGACAGTATTTCCCAGCAAGTTGGAGATTGAGGTTGTAACCTTGGAGTGAGTTAGGTCAAAGGCTTCCTTTAAAGTACCAGCAAGATTGTTGCAGCCAGTGACCAACTCATTTAGCTTTTTAAACACCAAGTCTTCATTAGATGAAAACTTGTTTATCCCCAGATCAACCACTTTGATGTTTGTCAGGTGATCCTTGTGGTATCTGGAGAATGACTTGGTGTTTTTGTCAAGTGTCTTCTGAATCTCCTCCACCCTGGTTAGAAGGTTTTGGAGATCGGCTTGAAGTGAGACAACTTGACTGTCC
>CM067170.1:36098013-36109679 GCA_034093135.1 Erigeron breviscapus | reverse complement strand
AATAACCTTGAATCTCAACCACTCATTTTTTTCTCTCTCCTCCATAAATCATTTTATTCCTCTAATTCATTCAAAATCTTTTATCTCAAAAACCGTATATCGATAAATTATAAAAATTGTATGGGTGTTCTTAAAATTTCATGCTCTTTCATTAGAGATGTCATTCGATATACTTTCGATGAATTTTTAAATCCGATGGCGGAGCCCCTACGGCTAAAGCATTTGGCTATCACACTCTATGACTTATCACTTCCTATGACCTATCACCCCACCATCTCACCGCTGTAACGCGCGGGCACTATCTCTCGTTAAGTTATAAACGAGCCCCACCAGTTTAATTGATGTGTAAAAGTAACCCCTACAAATTTGTTATCTTTTTGTCTTACTTTACTTGACTGCTAGTAGATCAGATATTATGTTTGCTACATGTCTTTGTGCAAGATATCAAGCTAGTCCTAAGGAATCTCATCTTAAGGTTGTGAAAAGAATCTTTAGATACATTAAAGGTAGTCCCAATCTGGGTCTTTGGTATCCCAAAGACTCAGGATTTGATCTAATTGGCTATTCAGATTCTGACTTTGCAGGCTGTAAGATTGACAGAAAAAGTACTTCAGGAGCTTGTCAATTGCTTGGCAATAGACTTGTAAGCTGGTCCAGCAAGAAGCAGCATTCAGTTTCTATCTCCACTGCAGAAGCTGAATATGTTGCTGCAGGAAGTTGTTGCTCCCAAATTCTTTGGATGCAATATCAGCTTCAAGACTATGGTGTCACTGCAACAAAAACTCCAATCTTTTGTGACATTACCAGTGCCATAGCAATCTCAAACAATCCTGTACTTCATTCAAGGACCAAGCACATTGATATAAGATATCATTTCATCAGGATCATGTGATGAAAGAAGATGTTGAACTCCATTTCATTCCAACAGACAATCAGCTTGCTGACTTGTTCACAAAGCCATTGGATGAATCAAGGTTCAACTACCTTATAAGTAAGCTAGGTATGCTTAATTTGTAAAATGTAGTGAGCTAAGTAATAGCAAATCTGACCCCTTAGAGTTTTATACTAAAAATTTTGAGGGTAAGCTGTGTCAGACCCAGACTACCCTTTCACTTGGTGCATTTCACAGTGAAAGAGGGTAAGCTGAGTCTGACCCAGCTTCGTGGTTATTTTTGTTATTATATATCTCAGTGCATTTTATTATGTTCATTATTTTAATTAAGTGTATTTGCTGATCCTATTGGAGCGTGACACGTGTAGTGGTCCATACCGGTTACTGTAAAAGTACCACCACTACTTGTTGATCGTCCAATCAAAATCTTTCTCTCTCCAACTTTTTCAAATAAGATATTTTGGGTTTTGAATAAAACATCAATTTAACCTAAATCCCAAATCACTTGTTCATATTTTCTTAAAATCAATTTTTCTCTCTAATCTGATTACTGTTTTATTAAATTTAATTTCTTCTAAAATTTGTTTTCAAAATGGCATCATCATCTAATGATTCTCAATCCAGTTCTGAATCTGAAAGTCTATACCCAGCTCCTATAAGCGCAAACAAACTTGCTCCTTATGTGGTTGGAGATAAGGTAGTAGTGGTTCATGCTGATCTTGATACTGGTAAAATCAAGATTGGTAGTCTGGTGTATGCCAATATCTATCCTCCTTCTTGGGCAAAAGGATACGATGAGATCGTGGCGTTCTTATGGCATCATCCTTTTGGCAAAGTGATGATTGAGAAGCCAGCCTGGGTGTTTCAAGATCTTTTATGTGAATTTTGGGCGAGCTGTGTTGTAAAACCGAATAAGAAAGGAGATGCTGCAATCTATGGCTCAATCCTCAACGGTAAGAAAAAGGTATACATTTCTTATGAGAGGCTTAGGTCTGCTTTTGAGCTGTCATATATGCCTGATAATGAATATGATGTTGTTGTGTCTCATACTGAAGCCAAAAATGTTTTACAAAAAGTTGGATATACTGGTCCATTGGCTTCAGTTGTTAAAATGAAACATTTAACTGGTATTTGGAACTACTTATTGAGCACAATTTCAAAAACCTTACAAGTAAAGGCAGGCAGCTTTGATCAGCCTAATGTCCTAGAATTGCAGATTTTTCATGCAATGGTCACCATGACCAGAATAGATTTTGCTGCTTTAATCTTTAAGGACCTTGTTGATCGCGTTAATAAGAAGAGTCTTACCATACCTTATGGTAGGATCCTTTCTCTTATCATTGAAGCCATTCTTGACAATGATTTCAGTCTGGCAACTGGTCAGACTGTTGAATGCAAATCTATAAATAACAACATCTTCAATAGTCCAAGGTATCTGTGCAGGGTCTGACCCGAGCAATGCAGATCTACCTTGATTTTTGCAGGAAAAGAGAAGAGGAACAAGAAGCACTAAGGGAAGCTGTCCCTTCTTCGACGCGATCTGGGTCTGACACTCAATCTGCCAATCAGGGGGACCCAGGTACACATGCTTCTGAACCCTCAAACTCTTCTGAATCTGTTCAACATTCTACTCCTACAAAAGAGGGTGAAGGGTTGGCCAAAACATTAGCCTCCCTAGCCACACCTTCGTCCAATCGCTCAAAATCCGACTCTAAAAGACCCCTTGTTGAGGACTTAGTACCTCTCAAGGCCAAAAAGAAAAGATCTTTAAAGAAATCTGTGTCAGCTTCTGGGGTTGATATTGCAACATCATCTCTTGAGATCCCCCAAGGTGCAGTGGAAGCTAAGGAACGTTCCGAAGCTGTCCCTGCCACCCAAGCTGACAAGCCAAAAACACCACGCCCATCTACACTCTCCCAAAAGAGTGTAGACGAGATAAAGGGAACACCCATTGCTACCCAACCCTCCAAACAGGGTGAAGGTATTGAAAGAAAGACCTCCTCCCAAGGTCATACTGTGTCAAAACCGAATTCACCATCATCAGCCTCCCAAAAGGTTGATGATATCATTAAAGGGGTAACAGAGGATCTAGCCCAGATCCAAAGTGAGTCAGAGTCAATGCACATCATTCCTGAGGATGGTCAGCCTAAGGAGAGAAGTATCGAACGCATAGGTGACACTGCTTCTCCTCCCCAAGCTGATCAGACTCCTTCTATCTTACACTCTGAGTCTGCACAGGCTGCCAATGCCCCTTCTATGTCACAAGGAAGGGTACAGGCCTCAATTCTCCCTGAGGATACTTTGGTGCAACAACACACCTTTGTTGAAGGGCAATCAACTACACAAAACATTACACCTGCAGAGTTTGTGTCTGCATCTGTCCTTGGACAGAGGGATTCTGCAGGTTACTTGGCTGTCTTTAAGGCAGTCATGTCAGCCCCTTGTGCAGCAAAGGGAACCATTGATGGTCCTCTCGATGTCAATGAGAATTTAATCACTATCTTCGGAAGTGATTCTTCATTCGATGATGAGTTTGCCCATCCATCCTCAAGGGATGCTCTGATGGAAGATGCCAGTGGAGGAGTTGATCAAAATCAAGATCAACACATTCCCACTGGCCCTCAGCCTGAACTAAACGTCAATCTTTCTCAGGCTGACCAACTCATCATCAATTCTGAAAGATCCACTCATGAGACTCACTCTCATGAGCAAATGTTCCAAGACTCCTTAAACCTCCACCCCCTTCTAAATATTCCCAATGACCCTGAAATTAAGGATTGCAGGCTGCTCTTTCCAGAGTCAGTGGCTTTTAAGCCAACTGCAAGTTCTTCCCAAGCTGCCACTATCTCATTTTCAGATGTGGTGGGTCAGCTCACTGAGTTCATTTCAACTTCTAAGGTTGAAAGCTCAAAGCTGACCGAATGCTTGGAAAAGATCCAAAAGGATCAGGATTTGACGAATAAGAAGGTTGACAAGCTGGGTCATGATCAGACTGCAGTGGAAGAATATGTTAAGAAAGCAGTTGATGTGATGCAGCAAAACCAGAGCAAGCTGACAGAGTCTTTTGACAAACTTACAAAGGCAGTTAATGAAGAAAATGAAAGAAACAAGAGTACTCTGGGTCAGATTGAAAATGCTGCAACCAAATTCAAAAGGGAAGTCACCATAGAACTTCGATCTTCAAACAAGTCACAAGCTGACTTCAAGAATGATCTGATTGAAGCTTCTAAGGGTGTTAAATCACAGATAAAACTCCTCCATGAAGATTATGTTGAGCTAAGAAGATCCTGTGGTCTCACAAATATCAAAATTGACTTGATCAACAATACACTCCAAGGTTTTCTTGTAACTCCAGTGAGTTCTTCCCCTGCTGATGATGACAAAAAGGGGGAGAAGAATGCTAAGAAGAGGAGTGCTATGAGTGAAGCTGAAATAGAAAGACAAAAAGCTCAAGTTGATAGAGATATTGAAGATTATCTTAAAAGGTTGAAAGTGAGACAGGATAAGGCTAGAGCTGAGGAGGCTCAAAAAGATAGAAGAGTGGTTGTGTATGTTCTAGGGTGGAAAGTGAGAAGGAGGATGTGGAAGAGATAAAAAGACCAGAATCTGAGTCTGGTGCTGTTGGAAAATTGAATGAAGAGACTGGAAAGGAGAGTGATACAACCAAGGGGGAGACTGTTAATGTAATAGGAGATATAAGGAAGGATGTTGGTGTTGAAAAAGATATAAGGAAGGCTGTTGTAGTTGAAAAAGAAAAGGTAGTTGAAAAAGAAAAGAAGGTTGAAAAGAAAAGAAAGTTCTCCCAAGCTGACCCTGTACAATCTGTGCCAACTCAAGCTGACCCAGCTCCCAATGTACAAATTGATGAATCTTCATCTAGTGAGGACACAACCACTCTGTCCCAGTTCATGATCAAGAAAAGAACAACTGAAGCTGGGTCAAGTGGTGTGAAGGTCTTAACTGAGAAAGAGAAGGATTGGGAGACTGCAACTGAAACTGCTCCACAGCTTGGGGTAACAGTTGAGGTGGCATACAAAATGATAAAGGAGGACAGACTAGAAAGAGAAAGAATTGCTGCAACTAAGTCTGATTATGAAATTGCCAAGGCTGTTCAAGAACAATTGAATAAAGAAGATGAAGAAGATCTTGCAGCTATTGGGTCTAAAAAGAAAGTTGTGAGCAAAGGAAAAGGAAAGAAGAAAATGGTGGTTCATTCTACACCATCTCAGAAGGTTAAAGATGTGGTGCAGAGTGTGAAAGCCCATAATTGGTTTGATGCCTTGGAGAAAAGACAAGTCACTGAAAATATCCATTATAGAAGGCATCCAGAACCAATCCTCCAAGTTCTACTAAAGAGGCGAAAAGGAAAGAACATTCCCAGCATAAGGTTTACAAGGAGAGGTTATGAAACCAACTGGGAAACCCATGATCTTGACAAATTGCTTGATCTAGGATACACAGAGTGGGTGGAACTACATGATATCATTACTGGTATGTCTGGAGTTCACAAAGAGACAGTCTTGGAAGCCATTGAGAAGAAGTTAGCTGCTGTTGTAAAGTACAAGATTGATATCTCTGGCCTTCCAAGACCTATTGCATATGATATGGATTATGAAGATGAGTCAGCTGAGCCACTGAAGAAGAAAAGAATAAGGTATGAAAGGATTGATGCTCCTAGAGGTGACCATTCGGTTTTTCTCCTAAACTTGTCTCCTACAGAGTTGCTAGCACAATTATCTTCTGGTGTAATTGACAAGATTCTTGATAATCTTAATCTGTCTCTACCTGCTGGTGTTAACGATGCAAGATGTGGGAAGTTCATAACTGAACCTGAGCATGGGATGTACTTTGTAGATGCTAGAGGAAATTTGGTGTTTCAAAGGACTGCTGAACTAAAACAGGTACCATCTATGCACCTATTTACCTTATACAGATTCTGCAGAAACTTTAGTGAAGAAGGTAATGGGTATGAGCAGTTCCTTATAGATGAAGGGTTAGATAGGCAACTAGATGTGAGAGTTGCTCCATCATTTGAGGTTAAGCAAGAAGCAATTGAAATGCTTGGAGAATAGTGATGTAGATTGTAATATCTTTGATTTATTCTCTATATATACAAAGGCAGTTGTACAAATTCTGCTTCTTGGTTAAAATTTCATATCAGATTGAAAAGAACCCAAAAGATTCAAAGGGTCACAAGCTGTTAGTCATATTTTCATTTGATTCTTTGTAAGCTGATAGTTAGAAGTGTAGTTGGGTTTTGTCATCATCAAATAGGGGAGATTGTTGAGTCCCAATGTTAATTGTAAATTTAATGATGACAAATCTGACCTATAAACACTTAGTAATCTTTTGGTTCTTGTACTCTGATCTGGGTCAGACTAAGCTGACACAGCTTACGATCTGTCTCTGACCCAGATCACGCTTCATACTTGTAATTGTAATATCTTATGGAAGCAAGTGTTATTCAAGCTGCATCAACAATGTATTAGCATTCAGTCCAAGTCGAAGAGGAGGATTGAAGATAGAAGACCAAGATGTTAGTGGAAGACAGCTTGGGATTAACAGTCAGCTTGGAAACACTTAGGCAGATTGGTGCCTTGACAAACGGTCCAATCTGTGTCTGACAATCAAGTGAAGATAACAACCTGGATTGAAGATAAGGACAAATGACGTGACTAGGAATATTCCTAGTATCCAGGTTGGTGGTTGTTTACATATGCGTGTCCATACTCCTATTGGTAGATGAAAGAATGTGCGTCAGTACGTGGGGGACCACAAGTACCATGAAAGGCACGATTGATTATTCCTTCATCAACCACTGATTGAAGAACACGTAGCTACAACGGACACCTAATGAAGGAGCGCTTTGCCTATAAAAGCCTCATTCATGGATTGCATATGTATGGCATTTTCCTGAGAATCATTCTTCACACAAGTTTCTCTGCTCTTACACACAGCTTAGTCTGTACGAGATCAGCTTGGTCTGATTCTCTTGAGCTGAAACTAATTGATTGTTGTTTGTCATTTCATAGGGTTGTTTAGATATCTATAGGCTATCTTTATTCCGCAACAACCCTGTAATTCTTTGTATAGATTATTTCTTAATAAAGGATTACATTTGAAAATAACAATCTGTGTTCAATAATGTTTTAATGCTTTACTGTTTTAATGATTCCTGCACTTTACTTACTTGCTTAATATTCCTTGTCTGAATCTTAAAACGTTTTGTGTTTAAAAGTTTGTAAAGATTATGGAAAGTTGTATTCACCCCCCTCTACAACTGTTCTGTGTTCAATATATATTGGTATATTGATACACCGTGGGACGTTTCAGTCCCTTTTAGTGATTTTATAACCGAAATATAAAACCCCAAATCTTGACTATAACCCATGAAAATTGGATTTAGAAATCATGTTAATCATATACCTTTGTTCGATATGTGTTAATGTAAGTGTTTCTTGTGTCTAAAACACGTATAGATCAAGTTGTATGGATCGAGAGTGTGAACAGTGCTCGAACAGGGAACACGCAAATGGAGAGGTTTTTAGGAAGAACACGCAAATTATTTCAAAACTATCATTAAATGCGTGTTATTTTCCTATTTATATCCATTTAAAACACGCAAACCCTAGAGACACTGAAACACGCAAATCCGGCCCACTATGCCAAAACGCGCATATCTGGCCCATTATGCCAGAATACGCATATTAAGCCCAAAATGAAAACACGCATATATCAGCCCACTTTGCTTAATACGCATTTAACACTTAGCCTAATTTTCTCGACTCATGTGAACCTTGACTTTCTAAAAGGTCAACCTTCACGAACTTGATTAACACATTGAAAATTCACCAAGAATTTTCTTGAACCCGATATGATTAACTAAAAGAATTCTTTAGAGACCACGATAAGACAGACACCGAATTTAAATTCTATATCACAATTCTTAGCATTTGTCTCGATAAAAAAATTCTTGATAATTGTCACCACTTGAACAAACTTACAATGTACGATCATTAATTAAGACCCGATATGTCACTAATTAATGAATTACAAAGCACCATTGTTAAGTATTTGACAATCACAGACATTGGACACAACAATGCTGTTAATTAAATTCAAATACAACAAAAATAAAGACATAAGATTGTATAACTTGATAAACAATCTCTCCATCTATATCTTTGTCTCCGTTTGAATTTCGTTGAGTTGTTGACGTGTAAGTGTACTCTGCTTCCATTTTAAGCTTAAGTTTTCTCCATTCCGGACTGGATAGACCCAATTTTCATACACTTTGGAGATCCTTTATCTTAACGGTTGACACACATCCAGTTAAGATAAATAATTCTGCGACCACATCAGCAAACCCATGAGATCCATACAACACATGTAATCATCTCAATGGTAAATAATTGAACTTGAAAACACTTAAATCGATATATAACAGATAATCAATGACTGATTCTCCCAATTAAGATTAGAATCAAAGCCTTTATCATGTTAGCTCACACATTAAGTATTTTTTATTCAATTATTTAAAGTAAATTGCAAATCAAAATATCTGTCAAATATATCAACTCAGTGATTCCGTTTGACCTATTTTGACCGAAACCTTAAGTATTTCACTTAATCTTTCGAGCAACTTACATACAAGACTTAATTCAAGGTGTACCAAACACACTCAAATTAGTCTTTACTTACACTACATCCTTATTGCGATACACATTCATTCAGTGTTCACACAGAACACAGCTAACTCCCCCTGGAAACCAGATACCCTAAATAGCATTATCTCTCGTGCAATAGAACCCTTTTATTATTAGCAAGAACCTTACGGAGCATAAAGTTACAAAATCGATCACAGTAACTTTAGAATCAAAATTACTCTAACAAATCTTGTAATAGTCATGCTTAATAATGTCCTTGCAATATACCTTACGAAGCATAACATTAAAAAATTGATCACAGTAATTTTAAGATCAAAATTACTCTAACCCATCTTAAAATAGTCATGCTTAATCCGGTATATTTGAGTAAGTTTTAGAAAGAATAATTACTACAAAAAGATCGGATATAGCAAATGAGTAAACTTAAATGCCATATGTTTTCTTCATTTCTCTTGCAGTAACGACTCCCCCTTAAACTGTTTTGGTACACTGAAGAAGCTTTAGAAGGAATAATTACTTACAAAGTAGATCGGATGTAGCAGATGAGTAAACTTAAGTGCCACATGTTTTCTTCATTTCTCTTGCAGTAACGACTCCCCTTAAACCATTATTATATTTTTGTGTTGCATTTTCTGAATAAAAGATGGTTCTTGAGAGATGGTAGCTGACGGTTACTCATTCCAGCCGACTGGACTATCAACTCGAAATGCGATCGATCAAAGGCCTTAGTGTAACCATCACAAATAAATCAACTTTGCATATTCATCATTAGATAACAACCATTATACAAATAATCATGCTATCTCGAATGATTTATTAACAAGCACAAAATAAAGTAGCACTTTACATATACTCGTTTTTCCCAAATATGTTCCTTTATAAACAAATTATAAATAACATATGTAGGACTTGCACAATGATTTACAATGAAGAAAGTACCATATAAGTACGATAACCCACTGTGTTATCTAATGAAAATGTGCCTAGGACTCAGTCACCGATTACCGAAAATACATGGTCCTCCTTGACTGTGTCCTCCGCACCAATGAAGGGAATTAGTTTTCTTCGTCAAGAACCCAGACCCTTTTTGTCCGGATTCTCCCCGAATCATCTCGATATGCAAATTCTCCCCATCCTCCTTTACCCAAAATCTTGTTCAATTGATTTGAATCATCTTGATGCAGCTTCTTACGAAAGGCATTAGATGACTCACCAACATTGTAGCTCTGAGATGTTGATCTGAAATCACCACCACTTCTTCCAGCAAATCGATCATAATAAGTACTGTGATATTCTGTAGGCTTGGCGGATGATCTCACTTCATATGAGTATGAAGAATACATACTGCCAGAATTCTCTGATCTCCTTTTTTGAGAAGAGTGATTTGAAGAAGTCGTATGATTAGACACTTGTCTGAAATGACATTCTCCGGCTGATTTCTTTACTAAATCCCTTGATCTTTGAGTGGATAATGCATGCATGGGAAGTCTTTGAGAAGAACCAACAAGGTTTCCAACTGATTCCTTGTATTGTTCTTCCATCATATCTTTTCCCTTCACTTTCTGAGAATTATTTCTCAGATTTCTCTCATTAATCCTGGATAAGTTGTATGACGAGTGACCATCACTGCTTGAGCATATCCTAGTATTTGAAGGTTTTGACCTAGCATGAGTCAAATCTCTATTCATTCCTTTACTTGGACACTTACTAGCAACATGACCCTTCGTACGACATATGAAGCAGGAAATCCTCTTGACATTTTTCTTCGTATTGAATCTCCTGAGATTTTCTTTCGTAATAGGAATTCCATACTCAGTCATCTCTTCAATGCACGACAGTCTTTCCAAAACTTCATCCATTGTTTTCACGGGATTTAATGGAGTTGACTTTGAGTGTCTCAAATGTAATGTCTCGTTTTCTTCCAGAATTACTCCTCCGCTTGTTGATGACTCATCAACCCTGGAGGCTTCAGGAACCAGACGAGGAACATTTTTATGATCCTTGTCCCACTCATGACATACATCATGCATTTGACTGACACTCAAAGGATTTTGACTAAGATGTTCAATATGATACACCTTGTCAAGATGAAGATTAGTAACGCTCACTTTACCATGACCAGTTGCGATCCCCTGAGCAGGTCCGGCAAAGTTCACCTGAACATCAGAAATCTTAACAAAGTCTGACAAAACACTACTATCTCCAGTGGCATGAACAGAACATCCAGTATCGATATTTCACATGTTGTCAGTCCTTTCTACTGAAACTGGACACTTTGTGATAGTCAAGTTTGTCATGAAGTTCACCAGACCCGATATTGTCTTTTGATCTTCGACTTTGTTTGAACTGCTCACAACTATTGATTTTTCAGGGTTTTTGAATGATCTAGTGTCATCACCTTCTGGAATCTCTGATTCTGAATCTGATGACACAATTGAACTGATCTCAGCCAGGTAGGCATTGTTTGTTTCTTCAATAATTGTGCCCAGTCATATGAACCTTCCTATTGTTGAACCACCAAAGCTCTTGACCCATTTTGGTCATTAGAGTTTGGACTTTCAACCTTGGAACCTTGATAACTGTTTCGTTGAGAAGAGTTACTCGCATTCGAACTTGACCCTTGAAAGTATCCTCGTTGTGAAGCACCTGAAGGAGTTGCTGATCCACCTTGGTTAAAGTTTTGACGAGTCACAATAGACCTATCATCCTTCTTAGGTCTCTGGCATTCCCTAGCAAAGTGTCCAAATCCCTCACAATTGTAACACTTTATCTTTGACTTATCAAAGCCAAGTTGGAACCCACGACCTTTCGCCCTGTTCTTGATAAGAACCATTTTGCCCGAAGAGTTAGCATAGCCAATTGCCATTGCAGATCCATCTTTTCTAAGCCCAAAGGATCAATCTGCTCATAGTCTTCATCTATAAGACTCGGATCTTGAACCTTTCCTTGGATAAATTGTTCATATGATGTCACAAATGACGCAAGAACGGATAAGTGACTTTCCGCACATTTGACACTTATAGGCACGGTGGAACTAGCAATGGAGGTAGGATATCCACGGTTGCCTAGATTGTCGCTCTGACTTGAAACAAGACATATGTTCCCCT
>CM067170.1:36043159-36097013 GCA_034093135.1 Erigeron breviscapus | reverse complement strand
TAGTTATCGAACAGTTGCTTTGAGGTCTTGTATTCCTGTTTAGGAAACAAGTGCACCAACTCTTGAGGAATGCACATACGAAGTGTGGAAAGAGTCTTTACTTCAATGGCGTAGTTAGCCTTTTCTTCGCCTGTTAATTCTCCCACCTTGTATGTAGAAGTAACTCCATTCACAGTAAGAGTGGGCCATTCATAACCTTCAGTGATCATGAGCCACATATTCAAGTCTTCTCGTTGAATGAAATCTTTCAAATCGACCTCTCCACGCCCAAAAGTCAGCTAATGAGACTAACTTTGGTAGAGAATTAGTACGCCCTACCAGATGATCATGATAAACTAGAGAATTGAGATATTGGGCAACAGCATTGTTGGTTGAGGATGAAGAAGCCATAAGAGAAAAATACTGTTCAAACGAAGATAAGAATCCAACGAAATTAGGTTAAATTCGTAGAACAGTGTTAGTACGAAGATAGCTTAATTTTGGGGACAAAAGTTTTGAACGAATATAGCTAAGTTCGTAGGCTAAGGTTCAGAACGAAGATAGATTAAGTTCGTAGGTTAAATTCGTTTGATGAAGATTCAAAACGAAAATGAAGATAAATTCGCTTTCTATCTTCGTTGGATGAACTTAGAACGAAATTAAGTTAAATTCGTTTTCTGACTTCGTTTTGCTAAGTTCGTAAGGCAAACGAACTTAACGACAGAAAGTGTTTTGGGAGGTTTTTGGGAGAATAACAACCAAACAAACGATCTCAACCCTTCGATAAGATATCGAATGGCTCTGATACCACTTGTGAGTCCCTCGATAGCACTGATCGCTCTCGAGATCGTCTATTGTTATGTCGTGAGTGCGGAATCCTCACGAGATAACTAGTTTGATTAGTTATCGTGTATATTGCTAATTATTTCAATATAATCAGCCTTAAATGATCTATCTTCGTTTGCTATAGCATAGAAAACGAACTTAGTCGCCTTTGGTGTGTGTAATATCAACTGGTATCCTCACTTTAGGGTTTCCAATCGTTTATATATGTTCACGATCGATATTGGGCTTGCTGGGCTTTGTTCTTACGAACTTAGCAGTCCAGCCCATAAAATGAAGATTATCTTCGTTAGTTCCTAATGAAGATTATCTTCGTTAGTACTAAATACCATCAACATCTATGCTTAGTTATTTTCCAAGTACTTTATGTACAAGAAACCTAACATATATTATGTTTGTACTTGTATGATATACATAACAAACATCATATATAAACATATAAATAACACCAAAACATGTAATCAATCATTACTAAAACATGAAGTCCATAATCTATCAATTACATATAAATGAATAAGAAATAATCAAATCTAAGTTGCTGTTGTCACATCAACATGCATCAACAAACTCCCCTTTACACTTACGAGGAAGACTTTACTTTACATACCTTTACCTGGTTAATAGATTTATCTATTAATAAAAGTACAAGGTTAAAGTAAAAGGTTGGGAATAAAGTATGACAAGTCACATCAACTGACTTTTATACTTTACCTCAAAAGTAAGCATGTAAGGAATTAGGTTTAATTCCTTAAATGCTCCCAACCATATTTGTACGACTTTAAGTCCACGTCATCAATGGACTTGTCCTATAAATATAAGTCTTCTCACAACTTGCAAACGGCTTGAAACTTTGGCATTGCAACTTGTGAGATATACTCTAAGTAAACTTACGAGTATTTCCAAGTTATTTAGATCACTTGTATTTCGGATTGTTTAGATATTTACACTTGGGTGTTTATCTTTGTTCTGCAACAATCCTTGTATTTGTTTATATCAATAAATCAAATACATTGAAAAAGTATATCGTGTCTCAATGCTACATACTTGAATATATATATATATATTTATATATATATATTATATTTTTTTCTATATTATTATATATATATATATATCTTTATATAGTTTCTGCCATTTTGTTCTTGCATTTACTTTAAGTCTTTATTTCTTGTTATCCATAATCTGGATCGTAAACTGAACTTGTCCTTCAAGATCAGTTGTACTTGCCAGTCGGGTTCTTGTTAACTATCTTATATTTGGGACTCACAATTGGTATCAGAGCAGCAAGGTTGAATTAATATTAATTCTTTAACCTTTGATCTGCAAAGATGGTTGACACTGAACAACAAGAAGGTCCTAACCCTAATGTCAATGCTAATACTCCACCTACCCCCCCAATCATCAACAACAATATACCATTGCATAATGTGCATGTACACTTTCCAAATAATCCTGTTCCCAAGTTTGATGGGAACAGTGAAAATTTTCAAACATGGAAAGCATGCATGCTCAAATACATTGCTGGTGTTGAAAGACATTTGCCCGACATTTTAAAAGAAGGACCCTTTGTCCCCATGAATGCTTCTACTGTTGTCAGAAATGCCGATGGGACTCCTAGGTTATCACCAAAGGAGAAGGATCATTGGTCTGAGGAAGATCATAGACTTGTAGACCTTGACACAAAATTACAAAATATGATCTTATATGCTGTTCCTGAAACTCTCATGCCCACTCTTGTTTTACTTGAAAATTCTAAATTAATGTGGGAGGAACTAATGACACAGTTTGAAGGTAGTTCTGAGACAATTGTCACAAGAAAAGTTGCTTTAAATAAAAGATATGAGTCTTTCTTTGCTATCCCTGGTGAAACTTTAACTCAAACTTACATCAGATTCACAAATCTGGTAAATCAACTGAAAGCCTTGGGAGTAACTAAAGACAAAGAAATTTTGTTAGAAAAGTTTTGTGACATCCTTCCTTCTAAATGGGAAAATTTGATCTTGGTTTTGAGACAAGGAAAAACCTTGCACAGTCACACTCTTGCTTCCCTATATGGAGCCTTCAGATACACTGAAGAGAACAAAGCTGAGAGAGCTGTGGCTGAGCAAGATGCCAAAAATCATGTTTCTACCAGTTCTGGTATGGTTCACTATTCTGAACCACACAGTACTGCCCTACTATCTTCTGAGAGTGATCAAACTGACTCGATGAAGAAGATGGTTTCTGAAATGTTAAAAACTGGTATTTCTGGTAATGTCACTCATGATTGTATGATGAGGATGACGATGATGATCTGGTTGCCATGCTGGCTAAAACGTTCAATCGTTTTAAGGCCAAATCAAATCGATCTGGCAAACCATTTGCTTCCAGCGCTTCTATTGATAAGTCCAATCTTGAATGCTTTAAGTGTGGCAAGAAAGGACATTTCATGAAGGAATGCAGATCTAGTCAACCTTCATCATCACAATCTGCCCCTAACCATTCTATTTTTCAGAAATCTGATGATAGCTATAAGGCCAAATACAAGAAGCTGAAGGCTCATATGGCACTCTTGGCACAAGACAACTCAAGCAATAATAGTTGTATGGTTGCCAAAACTGAAAAATGGGAAGATTCTGATGAATCATCTGATGATGCTATAAGGCCAAATACAAGAAGCTGAAGGCTCATATGGCACTCTTGGCACAAGACAACTCAAGCAATAATAGTTGTATGGTTGCCAAAACTGAAAAATGGGAAGATTCTGATGAATCATCTGATGATGGAAGAAGTTAGGGACATGTGTTTCATGGCCAGAGAAGATCAAGGTCATTTGGTCAAGACTGATGTTGAATCTGGTCGTTGGGTGGATATAGTTATGAAAAAGGTTAGTGATTTTGGCTTTGAAAGTAATGAGGAACACAAACTGGACCTTTTAGTTCTTTTAGAGGCTGACATATCATTTGTTGAAACTGTGCGTTCAGAAAGCCTAAAAATGTTTGAAAACAATACTTCTGAACTGAACGCCAGTCAGGCCAGATTGAAAGAACTGAAAGATGTTCAGTTAGCCCTGAAAAGTTACCAATCTATGGTTGCCACTTTAGAGTTGGAAAAGGAAGAATTAAAAAACATCCTTGAAAAAGAACAAAAAATAATTAAATCATGGATGAAAGCACCAAAACCAGATGCTGCAATTAAAAATACTTTTGCAAATCAAAGAGCAGCATATGAATCTGGTGATCTTCACTTAGCATCTATAATCACTGATTTAGATGCTCTTCCAAAACAACTGAAACCAGAAATTATTTTTCCTGAAGTTGGCAATCTGAAAATTGTAACTGAAGTGGCCCAGGAACAATCTGAGGGAAATTCTGAAGCAGCTCAGACAACTGCTTCAGAAAAGAAAGCTAAAACCAAAAAGCCTTCTCCTCAGTCTTCATCTAAGGTTCCTAAAGGCCAAAAGAAGAAGAAAAATGTCTCCCCCACTGAGCCATCTACCTCAGATTCAGGTAAGGCTCAGGTGTCTAATGAAGAATCAATTTTGTTAAGGTTAGAAAATCAATTTCAACTATTGGCTAGACAAGTGCAGAGTTGTAATGCACGATTGAAAAATGTTGAAACCACTCCTCTTCAACCTAAACAAAATGCTAAACCTTTTTCTAAACAACTCAAGCAGAAATCTGAAAAGAAAAAGGTTGAAAGCTCCATCAAACCAACTGTTTTTGTGTCATCTGAGATTATGACTGAGATCCCCTTTGATCCTTCAGTTCCTTATGAACCAAAGAAATCTGAGACTGCTAAGGGAGAGTCTAGTGAACCCATCAAGAGATGGGTTCCCAAAAAGAACTAATCTTTGTGTTTGTGCAGGGAGACCGAAAGAAGAATATATGGTTTCTGGACAGTGCTGCTGGCCGAACCATGACTGGTTATCAAACCCTGCTGGAGGAATATAGGTGCAAGAGGGGCCCTCAATAACATTTGGAAATGATGATGAAAATGGAAAAACTAAGGGATATGGTGTTGTGAATAATGGTCAAGTCAAATTCACACGTGTTGCATATGTGAATGGTTTGAAATATAACCTGATCAGTGTCAGTCAACTGTGTGATGATGGCTTTAAGGTTTTATTTGATATTTCACAAGGCACCATATTCAACAGGGATTGGAAGGTAGTGTTGGTTGCACCAAGGAAAGGAAACATTTATGTCATTGATATGAATAGTTCACCTACTGAACAATGTTTCTACACAAAGGCTGATGAAGACACAAACTGGCTGTGGCACAAGAGGTTATCCCATCTGAACTTCAAAAACATTAATAAGTTGTCTAGAAAACAACTTGTTGATGGGATACCTCAGATATCTTTCAATAAAGATAAGCCATGTCCAGGATGTGAAATGGGTAAGCAGAAAAGAGCTTCATTCAAAACGAAACAAAGTTTCAGTATAACTGAACCTCTTCACATGCTTCACATGGATCTATTTGGACCAGTGAATGTTCAGACAAGAGCAGGAAAGAAGTACACCCTTGTAGTCGTCGATGAATATTCAAGATACTGTTGGGTGATTTTCCTCAGATCCAAGAGTGAAGCTGCTGCTGAAATCATTGCTCATCAAACAAATTGAACTCAAGCATAAGCGAAAAGTTTGTCAGCTCAGAAGTGACAATGGCACTGAATTCAGAAATGCCACTCTGGAGTCCTTCTGTACTGAAACTGGCATATCTCAGAACTTCTCTTCAGCTCACACACCAGAGCAGAATGGTGTTGTAGAAAGAAAGAATAGAACGCTGATTGAAGCTGCTAGAAGTATGCTTAATGAATCTGGTCTTCCTAAGAATTTCTGGGATGAAGCTGTTGCAACTGCTTGCTACACTCAGAACAGATCTGTGTATGTAAAAAGACACAAGAAGACTGCCTATGAAGTACTCAGAAATAGAAAGCCCAATATTGGATATTTCCATGTCTTTGGATGTCCGGTATACATTCTGAATGATTCCAATCAGCTTGGTAAGTTTGATGCAAAAGCTGATGAAGGGTACTTTTTAGGATATTCATCTATTCGCAAAGCCTTTAGAGTCTATAACAAGAGACTTGATAAGGTTGATGAGTCAATTCATGTTACCTTTGATGAATCCAATTCTGCAATCTTCAATAAACCAACTCCTGTACCACCCTCAGAAAATCCAATCAGTTTTGGTGATTCTGATCCTGTTGTCCAATCTGATCAGTCACCTGAACCAGTTTCTGAACATCAGTTCAGAACCAGCAAAAAATAAGAAAAGCAACATTCCATTCTATCCCTCAGTCAGTTTTAAACTACCTTCTGAACTGACTATTGGATCTGATGTGCGTGCTGCTTCACCTCAGATATCAGCCTCCACTGAAATACCCCAATCTGAAGAGTTTCATGATGCAAGTCATGAGCTGCAGGAGGAAAATGATGAGACTGAAATAGTCTTTTCTAAACCTCCTCCTGAAGTAATTCAGAGGAGTTCTTGCACTGATATCATTGTACATCCTGGTCATTACACTAAGTGGACTAAGGCACATCCAATCGATCAAATCATTGGAGATTCCACTAGTGGGGTTCATACCAGAAGAGCCACAAGCGATCAATGCTTAAATGTCAGCTTCTTATCACTGATAGAACCGAAGAAGATTGACGAGGCTATGAATGACCCAAGCTGGATTGAAGCCATGCAAGATGAGCTTAATCAGTTTAAAAGGAACGATGTTTGGGAACTTGTTCCTTGTCCCAGTAATCTGAAGAAAGAACCAATTGGGACAAGATGGGTCTTCAGAAACAAGATGGACGAAGATGGCCATGTGATTCGAAACAAGGCAAGACTTGTTGCAAAGGGTTACTCTCAAGAAGAAGGAGTAGACTTTGATGAAACTTTTGCACCAGTTGCTAGACTAGAAGCTATCAGAATTTTCTTAGCTTTTGCAGCTCATCATGAGTTCAAAGTCTATCAGATGGATGTCAAAAGTGCATTTCTGAATGGTGAATTAGAAGAAGTTGTGTATGTACATCAGCCACCAGGGTTCATAAATGAAGAAAAGCCTCATTGGGTGTACAGACTGAACAAAGCTTTATATGGTCTGAGACAAGCACCTAGAGCCTGGTATGATACTCTTACTAAACATCTTCTGAAAAATGGTTTTAAAAGGGGTACAATTGATAACACTTTATTCATATTGCATGATAAAAGTGATATCTTACTTGTACAAGTTTATGTTGATGATATTGTGTTTGGGTCTACAAACAACAAAATGTGTAAACAGTTTTCTGAAATAATGTCTTCTGAGTATGAAATGAGTATGATGGGTGAACTGACATATTTTCTGGGTCTTCAAGTGAAACAAACCAGTGATGGTATTTTTATAAATCAAGAAAAATATGTCAGAGATTTATTAAAGAAATATCAATTTGATTCAGTCTCATCAAAAGATACTCCTATTTCTGCACCATTAAATTTGGACTCAGATCCCAATGGAAAACAAGTGGATCCCACAAAATATCGTGGTATGGTGGGATCCCTCATGTACTTAACTGCAAGTAGACCTGACATAATGTTTGCAACATGCCTTTGTGCAAGATTTCAGTCTGATCCCAGAGAAGCACATGCAAATGCTGTGAAAAGGATCTTCAGATACCTTAAAGGTGTCCCCAGACTGGGTCTTTGGTATCCCAAAGGCTCAAGTCTAGATCTAATGGGTTATTCAGATTCTGATCATGCAGGTTGTAAAATAGATAGGAAAAGTACCATAGGTGGTTGTCATTTCCTAGGTGGCAAATTGGTTAGTTGGACAAGCAAGAAGCAAACTGCAGTGTCACTCTCCACAGCTGAAGCTGAATATATTTCTGCAGCCAGTTGCTGCGCTCAGATTCTGTGGATGAAGAACCAACTAACTGATTATGGTGTTAAGTACACAAAAACTCCAATCTTTTGTGATAACACCAGTGCCATTGCAATCTCTCACAATCCTGTTATGCACTCCAAAACCAAGCATATCGACCTCAGGTATCATTTCATTAGAGATCACATTATTAAAGGTGATATTGAACTTCATTTCATTCCCACTGATAAACAACTCGCTGATGTTTTTACAAAACCCTTGGATGTCAAAACGTTTAAACATCTCATCAGTGAGTTAGGTATGCTAAATCCTGTATAGCATTACCTCAGGGGGAAGTGTCAAATATTTTTGTTTAAAAGAATTTTTCTCTAAGGGGGAACTTTGCTTTCTGAAAAATATTTTGTCTGAAATGACTCAGAATTTCTGAAATGACTTCAGAAAGTTTGTGTGAACTGAGATGGTTCAGATCCAATAGTTCTGACCATGCTCAGATTTTATGTATAAATTCTGAGATAAGTCAGTCCTTTATAATGTCTTTTGGATACTTGGTCGTTGTGTGTACACGTGAAGGTTACTGCATAACGTTTAAATAAAGATACCTTCTTGCTTACGTGGCACACAAGTGGCGCCGTAAATGAAAAGTAATGATCACTTTTACATTAAGAATGTTGAAAAGTTTTTCGAAAAGTGGGGTCTAACCGTCGTTGCATTAAATGCGGACGTATACCCAAAATTATTTTCATTGGGGTTTGAATTTCAAAATTATTTTTCTTTTATTTATTTTGGAAAATCCTTTGTATTCCATCATAAATATAAATACTTTTCCCAAAACAATTCCTTCATTTACTTCAGTTTTCATTTACTCCCAATCATTCATTCTCTCTCATCTTTTCTTCTTCCAAATTCCAAAACCCTAAATTCATTCTTCATTTTCAGTTTTTCCCTTGTAGAAATTATGGCTAAACAATCTCAAGCCAAATCTCTTATCACATTCGAATACAACCCTCCATCTCCAGCAGTCAAGCCCAGTTCACAATGGCCGAAGGGGTTTGTGCCAACAACCCTAAGGTTCAATATGAACAATTTTGTGGCACCTCTAAATGCAAAATCCAAAACACTCATGGGGAGGATAAATAAATACTTAGAAGAGTGTCCTCTCCATTATGCATTGACTGGATAAATAAATACTTAGAAGAGTGTCCTCTCCATTATGCATTGACTGCTGATCCTCAAGTATTGTATCATCGATACTTACTTGAATTCTGGTACACCGCTGAGATAAGCAAGGATGAAAAGTCCATTGCTTTCACATTAAAAGAAGGCACAAAGCGGTGTGTCATTTCTCTTGATGGGTTCCGGGAGGCCCTTCAATTGAACTATCTCAGATCTCCATCAGTCTATGCAAAAAGACTGAAAGGTATCAATTTCAGGGAGGTTCTGAGAGACATGGGTCATGATAATATGATCGATGAAGAAGGCAATCTGAAAACCTCTGGGCATATATTTTTGTCTGGATTTGGAAACTGCTGGAGGTATTTCTGGACACAGATTGTCGAGTGCCTTGGGGGAAATTATGGTGGTTTAGACCAAATTTCCCTGCCACAAGTTGAAATGGGCTACTATATGTGGCATGGAATTGAGGCAGACTTCGCTGAGATTCTCTTCTCTCAGTTGTTGGTAAAGTTAAAAGGAAAAAGAAGTCTGCATATCTCTTTTCCAAGATTTCTGAGCATCTGCTTCATGCAAATTCTGGGCGATGCATATTCTGAAGGGGGACCTGAGACTTCAGCCACAGAGTTCTGCAGGGATATATCAAAGGCTTCAACTTCTGACCCTGAACCTGAACTCTCCGCTGCAATGCTTCAGGTAATTAATAAAACTGAAACAGCACGACCGACTGGCTCAGAAAGGTCACCGAGCGGGTCGCAAAAGAATGCGAGACCCATTGGTGCACCTAGTGGCAAAATGTTGAAGTTGTTCAAACCCAAACAACTTCTTCTACCCAGCCACCTCCCCCATCCGATGACCAACCTGAGGATCTCCCAAAAGATCCCTCAGGATCACCAAAGGGCTTATTAAAACGTCGCAAACTTAAGAAGCAGTCCTCACAGCCCAAGGACATTAGTACCGAAGCTAACCCTTCTGGTTCTTCCCAACAAGAACCAGAAGAAAGTCAAATGGGAAACCCACAAGCAGCCATCCCCAAAACTTCTTTAGGAGGGGATGGTGAAGAAAATATAAGTGAGTCCGCCCAACTCACATTAGAGTCTGTGTCTGCACGTGCACCCCCTGTAACTTCACCAATCTTACACTCCTCTGCAGCACAAACTGATGATGTTTCTGAGGTGACACCCTTAGAAACTGAAGTTTCACACTCTACGGCCCATGATGTGATTCTTGATGATAGCACGAGGATCACTGAGGCAACCCCTGTGTCTGCTATCGCTGGCGATGATACTTTGGTTGAGCCAACACAAAATCAATCTGGTGACGATGCATCTGCAGCAGCAGTTGTTGAACCAGAAGCAGGTTCAGGCACCAGTGGTCTGAACCTGGGCATATCTGATCAGACTGCAGTTTCGACTGACCTCTGGGATGAAGATGAGCCACCTCAAGGGAATCTTGATTCCTTTGCTGATTTTGAGTTTGATGAGAACTTATTAAGGGAGAATCAGTCTTCTGATTCTGAGCCATCCCTTGATCTCACAAACGTCCCTCCTCCCCTAGAAATCCAAAATTTAAATGTTGAACAACCATATCGCCCACCGCCAATGTCTCATGAACATCCATACTTTCCACCAGGCTCAACACCTGCCTATGTTACCTCACCCACTTTTCAACCACAACTACAACACTTACACCCTCAAATTCACCAAGTCCCAAGGCCAAGGAACTTTGATGAGCCAGAGCAGAAGGATTGGACTCTGAAACTGAATCAGAGGGTCCATCTGAAGTTAGATTGGAAAAGACTCTGGCTGGCCTTAGGACTCTTCCCTTCATTGCTTCTGCTTCTACACAACCACCTCCTCCTTTGAGTGTGGAAGCACAGTTAGAGAAATCAAATGCCGAAGTCCAAAACCTACTTGTTCAGGTTGAGGGCTTAACCAAATCTCTAACTGCCAACACTAAGTCCCTGGCTGATATGAAAGGTGCTCAGGTTTTTCTTGGAACTGAGTTGACCAAAGTTGCTGGAATGAGGGATTGGTGGCTGGGAAGCTAAATGAATTGGTGTTTGCTTGCAATAACATCTGTGCAGCAATCAGGGAAGCCTTCAGACTGGCCAAGAAGATGTGCAAGCTTCAGTTGTTGCGAACTTGACATCTGGTGTTGAAATGATCAAACAAGAGGTTATGGCAGTCGGGAAGGAAGTGAATGAGTTGGTACAGAAGCCAAGTGTTAATGAAAAAGAACTTGGGTCTTCTATTAGTGTTAGTGTTATGGAGAAGATGAAGTCTGAGCTCTCTCAGGATCTTGTTGCTCAGATTTCAGCTTCAGTGGCTGAGAAGGTTGAAAAGGAAGTCAGATTGATGGTTTCTGAACTCACCAAGGCTACAAATGAAAAAGTGGACAAGGCTGTTGGTGAGGTCAAGCAGTCTGTGTCACTACTTGATAAGTCAGTTCAGAACCAGTCAAAACAGTTGGGTGAAATTCTGACTCTCCTTAAGAAAGAACAAGTTGTTGCTCCTCCTCCCCCTGCTTCATTTACTGAAGAGGATCGCAAGATGCTGAAAGATTTGAAAGATCAAGAGGCACTGAACCTTAATTCTTCCTTCAGATTAAGGGCTCAGTTCTCTACTATGGCTAAGGGTATTTGTGATTGTCTGGAACAACAAAGTTGGGAACCCCTGAAGGCAGTCAAAACTGCAATTGAGTTATATGCTAAAATGCCTTCAGAGATTCCCAAAGGGGGAAAAGATATGCCAATTGGTCTGCTTGCAAGCACTCAAGAATTAATAGAAGCAACCAAGAAGCAAGCTGAAGTACAATCTGGTAGTACTTCAGTTCAGGGGGAACAACCAGTTAAGCAGGCAGAACCTGCAAAGAAGGATAAGGGCAAGGCCCAGATGGTTGAAGAACCCAAGTCCAAAGGTTCAAAAGGTTCTGGGAACCCCTGAAGGCAGTCAAAACTGCAATTGAGTTATATGCTAAAATGCCTTCAGAGATTCCCAAAGGGGGAAAAGATATGCCAATTGGTCTGCTTGCAAGCACTCAAGAATTAATAGAAGCAACCAAGAAGCAAGCTGAAGTACAATCTGGTAGTACTTCAGTTCAGGGGGAACAACCAGTTAAGCAGGCAGAACCTGCAAAGAAGGATAAGGGCAAGGCCCAGATGGTTGAAGAACCCAAGTCCAAAGGTTCAAAAGGTTCTGGACTTGTGGTTGGTGAAAATGTGGATGAACATGGTTTTCCCTTGCATGATCTTGATGCTGATAGTGAGAAATTGAAGGCTCTGCAAAAGCAAGTCTCCAATCAATTCATCATGTGGAGGGAAAACAAAGAAAGAGAAAGGGATCAACACTTGAAAATGGGAACCCTTGATCTTGTTAATGCTGCATCTCTTAGTCTTCCTTTGGAAAGATATGTGAAAATTAAAGAAGACCCAAGAGTGCAGAATGCATTGGTTGATATGGCTGAATATGAGTATGGGGTGAAATACTCTCCCATAGAACAAAAGCTGGACCATCTCACATTCAAGATGTCCATTGAGGACTTGGTGAAGAATAGAGAAAAAGAGATGGAAATTAAAAAGAAAGAAATTCTGGCTGGAGTTCTGAAAGTGGAGAAAGAGTTGTCTAGACCACCCATTAAGCCCAAAGTGACTGGACCAAGGACTTCAAGAAAGAATATCCGAGATGCTGACCTCTCCTCATTCAAACCAATTTCTGAAGATGCTGCTGAAATCCAAAGAAAGGCATTACATGAAGCATCGATCTCATTCAGCCAAGATAGTTGATATTGAAGTTACGAAGGCTGATGGATTGAAGCTTTTTGACTTGGTTATAAAAAGAGAAGGAAGGGCAGCTGAGGAATATACTCAGGTTTCAGTTCACGAGTTTGGGATTACTGAACATAGGGAGATGATTCAGATTCTTAAAGCAAAACCAAAGTCTGCTCTAAGTGGTGCATGGTTGTCCAGAATACAACAAAAGATGCAAGCCAAAGTAGAGATTGAGTGCAGACTGTTTGGATCAAAGGAATTCTCCCCACTGAAGAGGAAAGCTACTGAAGCACCTTCTGGTTCAAGGCCTGCGAAGAAGTAGTTTCTTTTTCAGAATATCATTTACTTGTATTTTATTTTACATTTGTAACAAACATTTCAAGTTTGTATATATATGTTGCAAATTGTAATCGATAAGTAGATGGTAAGTTTAAGTTAGAAAAACAACAAGAAAATTCTGAGGCATCAATGATCTATAAGATGTCCTTAGAAAATTTTACAACTTAAACAAAAACTTGTATTTCAGACTTACAAACATGTATAGATAGAAGTCTGAAATGCATGCACTATTTCAGAACAAATAGGGGGAATTTGTTAGGTCGAAAATCGACCAAGTATAATTTGTCCAGAAATAGTTGAAGTTCAGTGAACAAAACTTGTACAGAATTCTGAAGTCGTTCAGAATTAGTTCACTGAAGCTTCACTTCAGTTCAGATCAACGTATCAGAATACCGTTCAGAATGAAGTCAAAGACTGAAGTCTGAAGAAAGAGAATCAAGCTCAGATGTGGAGCTCAGAAGTTGATTCTACCTGATCGAAGACTGAAGCATCTCAGTGTAAAGTACTTACACCACTTTACACAGATTACGAGGAAGACTTTACTTTACATACCTTTACCTGGTTAATAGATTTATCTATTAATAAAAGTACAAGGATAAAGTAAAAGGTTGGGAATAAAGTATGACAAGTCACATCAACTGACTTTTATACTTTACCTCAAAAGTAAGCATGTAAGGAATTAGGTTTAATTCCTTAAATGCTCCCAACCATATTTGTACGACTTTAAGTCCACGTCATCAATGGACTTGTCCTATAAATATAAGTCTTCTCACAATTTGCAAACAGCTTGAAACTTTGGCATTGCAACTTGTGAGATATACTCTAAGTAAACTTACGAGTATTTCCAAGTTATTTAGATCACTTGTATTTCGGGATTGTTTAGATATTTACACTTGGGTGTTTATCTTTGTTCCGCAACAATCCTTGTATTTGTTTATATCAATAAATCAAATACATTGAAAAAGTACATCGTGTCTCAATGCTACATACTTGAATATATATATATATATATATCTTTATATAGTTTCTGCCATTTTGTTCTTGCATTTACTTTAAGTCTTTATTTCTTGTTATCCATAATCTGGATCGTAAACTGAACTTGTCCTTCAAGATCAGTTGTACTTGCCAGTCGGGTTCTTGTTAACTATCTTATATTTGGGACTCACACTTCTAAAGTAAACACACAATCTGAAGAATAATAGCAAGATAAAATGAATATACTTAACAATCTATCATTAACCTTGATTACGGTAAGGTCTATAATTCATCGTTAAGCACTTTCAGTTCTAAACAAAATCATTCAACATCTTTGTATCAAATCTTTTTGATTTAACAAAATTCTTTTCAAGGATAATTCTCAAACTATGAATCAACTCCTCATTCATTCTTTGAAAATCTTCCTTCTAAAGATAAAAATAAAATGATTCTTTCAAAGATCAAATTCAAAACTATGAACAACTCTGTGTCCATTCTTAAGAAAATCTTCTTCTAAAGTAAAATAAAATGATTCTTTCAAAGATCAAATTCAAAACTATGAACAACTCTGTGTCCATTCTTAAGAAAATCTTCTTTCTAAGAATAATACATTAACTTAATATTTGTTTATTGAAATTAACAACTCTGTGTTCTTTTCCTTAAACCCATATTCTGTTAATATGACACACTTTCTTTTAGCTTTTGATCACAACACTATCGCTAAACTACCCTACTCGTTTATTCGTGTTCCATAAGAACGTAGTTGAGTCCTCTTAGAAACTAGATTCTATTCTGACTCTGTCTCTCGTGCAATAGGAACTTTTATTTTACAACAACAACAGAAATAAAAATTACACACTTTACGAAAAACATAACACAAGCACACACACTGAACATAAACGAATAACATAGTTACAAGAGCTAAAGTTACTGCTGATTAGATCAGATTAGCATGTTACATAAGCCTACAAGCGAGAAATAATTCTCTTATTATTAGTTATGAACAGTGATCCAAAGACGATTACCAATATGTTTGTCCTCTTAAACACTCGGTACTTCCAGTTTCCTTTTGGTTTGTGACACTTTCGACATACCCTGGCCAAGGACAGTTACCATGTAACCCGAGTAGCCTAATATGCCACTTAATCACGTTTGCGAACTTAAGTGACCCACATTCAGATATACTCTCACAATCGACACAAGCACTAATATTAAGACATTTGGTAACTACAGGGAGACGACCTTTAAGAATCAAGTCAGCGGTGACAGGTCGGTGATTCCTCACACGCAAAGTGACATAACTTGACTCACGTACGGAAATATACCCAACATTGCATAATGCTAAGTACTTGCATATTTGTGACATTATTTTAAAGCACTTATGAAAACCCGTGACTTTCTATGAGATCCATGTAGCGAACTTTCTGACAACCTATCCCAAGTTGGAAGCTTTAGGTAGGCTAGGTATACAAAGACACCCCAAGGACTTACTTGTCCGAATCTCAAAGGCCACATTAGCTCCATAATTTTCAATAGATTTATTAGATATTTGCATATCTTGTCACAAATATACATCCAAAAAGCAATACATACACATGTATGTACCCGAGACCTTCTATATAAAAACCAAATATACATAATTACAATGCTAGATCTTTCGTAAGATTTAAGGACCAGACTCTAAATACAGAGCTGGCATTCTCAGCCATAAATCTGAATATGTTTCCCATAAGAACATTGTATACATTTAAGTTCAGATTATAAGGAAACCTTGGTACTTTGTGCCTATTGATACATCATATGATTGGTATCACTGAACTGAGCATTTTAAGTACAATTAAGTAGGCTTAAAAGCTAAAGTCTCGTCACGTCTAATCGTCTTAATGCAGAAACTTTACTCTTTTTATTATTTTTCTTTTTCTTTTCTGGTTATTCTCATTTTTATTTTGTTTTTATGACACTATTTGACACACACATAACAACACAAATACTGACACATTTTACAAAGTTCCTGTTGAGAGACACTGTCACTATAGATTTCTCATTCCAATCAATTGGACTAGCAACTCGAAATGAGTTCGGTCGAAAGCCTTAGTGAACAGATCAGCTAAATTAAAGTCACTCGGTACCTTTTCTAGGACTATAGTTTCTTTTCAGCACAATCACGTATAAAATGAAACCTTATGTCTATGTGCTTAGTCCTACTGTGCTTAACAGGATTATTGGTAATGGATATGGTAGATTCATTGTCTATCTTTATGAAAGTACAAAGGAATACTAACCTTGATAGCGAGAGCCGGTGAATGAATATTCACTTGCTGTTATGTATTCCTATCTCTTCCCAAAGACCGACATCCACTTATGTCTATTTCCTCAAGAGCACCAATTCTTTCATCCCTGTGAATAAACCTAGCAAACTTCTGGAACTGACATTATACATTAACCAATAAACAATAAAAGTAAAAATAAATGCTAAACACTTTACTATAGATCATCATTTATACATGATCTTCTACAGTAATCTGTCTAATACACAAAACGTTAGAAAACATAACATAAGATACGACTATTTAGAACATGTTTTCTTGGAACAATGATCATCAGTTTCACGGAGTTTCCTTTTTCTTCCATCTAACCGATCTTCAAAGTCCTTGACTGCTTGCTCATGAGATCTACAAATCTCTTCTTGTTCAGGAGTCAACACTAAAGGCACAACCTTTGGATAATCAGTACTTCGATCTTCCTGGTTAACCTCAACACTCCACACTTTATCTATCAAAACCCGAGGAAAACAGAATCTTGAAAATTCCCTCTCGGTAAAAACTCGATCACTACCTTTTAATGTAAAATGAATAAGATCGACTTTTTCCTTTTCTAAGTCCTTCTTAGACATCAATACTCCTGGCAAAAGGTTCTGATCCTGTTTTTCAACAAAATTAACATTATCAATTAATATACTTCCTTTTATAACTCTTCCAACCCCGGAAATGTTTCCGCCTTTGGAATCTACAAAACAGACATATGATCCTTTGACAGGAGTAAACTCCGTCAATAGACCCTTGTCTTCCATAATGTGCCTGGAGCTTCCACTATTGACAAACCATAAACCTGCGGTCTTCCTTAGCAGCTCCTGCACATTCACAAACTGATTAGTTTTCAAAAGGACCCTTAGCCTTACTGGCTCTGGGTCTATCATTTTCTTCATCTGAAACTATATCAGCCCAATAACCACCAGTAGGCACCCAGGCCTTAACTGGTTTAGCTGAAGAACTATCAATAGGCCTTCTGCTGGGAGAATTCCGTGAATTTCTTCCAGTATTAGGCCTACGACTGGGGGAACCACTAGGCTTCTTTTCAGTAGGTAGCCTTTGGTTATTACCCTTAGGTTCTTTGAACTCTTGACATTCTCTCAGGAGATGATGAAGATAATCTCCTAGGACTATGTCGCTGAAAACGATCAACAGGGTTAGATTGCACGTTAGAGATAATCTGTCGTAATAAGCATCATCCAACTTCATCCTGGGTGGAGACTTAGATCTCCAATTACTAGATTGACTGGAATGACTAGAACCTTCTCTAAAGGAGACACTTCTAGGCTTGTTATTATCAGTCTTGCTGTTTTTCTCAAGTTCGCTAAATCTTACATAATTCTTATCAGCTAGACTCTCAGGATTTCTCTGAACATATTCCTCATAATATTTGCTCTTATAATCTTTCATGGAAATGCTATGCAAGGAACCACTATTCTCACTAGAATTCATACTACCTCTAGATTTTTCAGGTGATATCCTAGACTTATTTTTCTTATAAGGACAACAACTTGACACGTGACCAATCTCATGACATTTAAAGCAAGACCTTTTAGAAACTTTCTTAGATACATCACCATAAACTATCTCAGGTACTTGAACTCCATGTTCTCTTAACTCACCTACATAATCATCAACTGCATATGCTTCTTCCCAATTAGTAGGTGCTTGAATGGGAGGTGTATAACGCTTGACATTTTGAGGCTTAGGATCAATGGATAACATTTCTTTAATTTTCCTTTCCGCAAATTGTTCAGGTGTCTCAGACTGTACACTTGAACCTTCTGCGTCAATTGTAGAAGTTTGAACGAAACCTTTCTTAAAAATGATGTCTTTCAAATCCTTGATTGTAACAGGTTTTGACAAAAGTTCAGATTTTACAGGTTCATCAAGACTCCAAATTTGATCAATATTTTCAGGATATTTACCGTTTAAATCTGACTCTTTTGCTGAAAACACTTCATCATTACCTTTTACAGCAAAATAGACAATTGTTTCCATTTCAACTTCTTTTTCAACCTTTTTAACTTATTATCCATTGTCCGTTTGGCTTCACTTGGGTCTGAGTGAGCCTTGTGTCCACTAGTCTTATTCACAGATCCCTCTGATTTAGACATCTCAGGGATAGAAACATTACTAGTTTTGGTCTCTGGAGGAGTAGTTTTAGGTACACTTTCGGCAACATATTTTTCTGATTCTTCTAATGTGAATTTCCGAAAACTGTCATAATTGTGACTAAAAGGTGGTGGAACTGTGTTATAATTTTTGACAAAACTAGGTTGTTCACCCTTTTCTTTAGCATCTCTAAGGTGACCCATCATAGTTCCTATGTCTCTCATTTTATTCAGTTTACCACTTAGTTCAACAATTTGTACCCTAGAATCTGCTAATTCCTTATCTTTATTAGCACTTTCCTTCACTACCCTCTCATAATCTCATCCAGCATTTGTTTTCTGCCTAGTAACTGTGCATATTCTACTCTAAGGGACTCAAACCTATCTTCTTCAGATTTTATCCGATTAAGATATTCTTTAGCATGACCTTTATATACCATTACATCAGTTGCTAGCTTAGTCCTTTCACTAGTAGCATCATTTAAGCGGGTCTCAGCTAATTCAATCTTCTTTTTAAGATCAGTTACTTCGCTTGATAAGCCTATGCTATGCTGACACACAGAAGCAAAAGCATGTAAAGAGAAACTTACCTGTTGTTCTAGAGCTTCAAGATTAGCAACAAAGTTCATTAGCTCTTCTGTGCTTAGATTATCAGGTATCTCAATCTTTACACTTTTTCCTTTTCCTGTGATTTTGAACTAGATTCAGCTTCAGTGGAAGCTATTTTAACTTCAGCTCTTACTGGTTCAGACGGTCCTGGTTCATCTTCTACCTTCTGATGAAAACTATCATGATCATCCGTGCTGGCATACAATGTATAGTCGAATGAATTATCAACAAGATCGTTCATCCCTCCATCAAAGTCTTGAATTTCTGCCATGAATGCATGATTCTGATCATCGGCACTAGTAGAACCCCAATTATATGTACCATCATTTTGAACAACCAAAGCTCTCGAGTTATCAGTTTCTCCTGAGCTTCTGTTCCCAGTATTAGCGTATTGACGTCCTGAATTCTGACCTGCAATAGAACCACCTTGATTGAAGTTCTGACGACCTGTAGCTGAATTGTTGTCCCGTCTTGGCCTCTGACATTCACGTGCAAAATGTCCAAAACCATCACAGTTGAAACACTTTCACCTTGGTTTTATCAAACCCTACCTTGCCGTCTATGACCTTCCTTCCGGTTCTATCAGTGAATCGCTGAACTCTCAATGTTAACATAGCCAATTGCCAGTTCAGGTCCATTTCTTCCAGATCATCTGGATCAACTTGCTTGTAATCCTCCCTAACCAGATCAGGATCAGTCAGTTTTCCTCCAATTAACTTCTCATGAGCAACACAAATGAAGCGAGCATGCCCAAATGTCCCTCAGCAGATCTTATGCTCATCGGCATCCCTGTGTAACCCGAGCTTGGAGAACTACTTTTCTGATTCCCATTATGGACAACCATAGCTGATTCCGGAGAAGTTACATACAACAAGTTGTTGTCAGAATCCACCGTCATTTTCACTTTCTCATCATCTCCACCGTAGAAGGCAGTAACCCCTCCACTTGAAGATCTTACAGAAGGAATGCTTGTCTTGCTATGATAAAGTTCAGGCCGCTGAACAAAATCACTGCTACCTGCTTCCTTCGATTTTCGTTTCATATCTTGACTTCTCAGCTTTCGAATAATCTGTTCCAGAGTCCATTTACTGAATTCGGGATTTTGTTGGATAGACGTGATAAAACCTTCCCATTTGATTGGAAGTGCCTCCAACAACTTCTCGATGACATCTTCTGGATCAGGATTATACCCAAAGTAGGCGAGCTCAACCAGCAAATGACTGTAACGAACCAGCGTCTCATCAAGAGATTCATCTTTGAAGCTAGTAAATACATAATACTGCTTCTTCAACAAGTCTTTCCTACTCTTCTTGAGATCATCGTCACCTTCACAATGCTCTTTGAGTGCATCCCATAAGCCTTTAGCTGTATTATACTTTTCAAACAGATGCAGAACTTCCCCTTGGAGAGCCATTCGAAGAGATCCTAATGCCTTGCTTTCAGCTTCATAGTCTTTCTTTTTATCAACATCCATTTGTTCATATGAAGCTAGCCTAGCACTGCTCGAACCTGGAGTGTCACCTGGCACTGTAGGAGGAGTATAACCATTTGTAATACATATCCACATCCTCACATCCATCAGTCTGCAGTATGACTCGAATCTGCCCTTCCAATTGAAGTATCTGTCTAGGCTTATCAACTTTGGTGGTGAATTGGCCTTTCCGGTTTCATGATCCATCATAATCATTTGATTCAGCAAAGCTTGATAGTTTGCGGGTAACTAAGACGTCAATAACGAGCTAGTAAAGTTCAGGTCAAGAAAATACGAGGTCACAATTAGAACTCGAGGTCGTAATTGAACTGTGAGGTCGTAATTGAGCTCACGAGGTCGCAAACGAAATACGAGGTCGCAATTAAACTGGCGAGGTCGTAATTGAACTGTGAGGCCGTAATTGAGCTCACGAGGTCGCAAACGAATACGAGGTCACAATTGAACTGGCGTGGTCGTAATTAGCTACCCAGGTCGTATGAGCTGGATGAGGTAATACGAGCCCGCGAGGTCGCAAACGATGCTGGAATCCTAATTCTCTTGAATTCGAAACCCTAAAAGCCAAAAACACACTTTCGACGGCTGCAAATCCAGATATCCACAAACAAGATTTTCCGGTCGTAAACTCATGAAAGAATCACGTCTAAACGACCCTAAATCAATGTTGTCTATCACCAACAAGCTATAACCTTCCGGTATTAACCAAAAGGCTCTGATACCACTTGTAGGATCCCTTTTGTTGGATCGTTAATAGCTTGTTCTGGTTATTCAGAGGTGCGGAATCCCTCTCTATAACCTGGTGATTCACAACAAAGCCCCTAGATCACCTGCTGCCTCGCAGATCTTCTTCGGGCTAGCGGAACAATCCTTTGACCTATTAACCTGCAGTATATGCTTGATAATTCGACAAATGTTCAACCCTAATCTCTGTTAGGGTCTTGGTATATATAGGAATACCCTAAAAGGCTTCAGCACGTCGGCCTCGTATTTCAGAGCCCAGCTCGACTCAATTACGACCTCGTAATTGTGCTCTAGCCTCGTATTTGACCCTGCAAATACGGGGTCGTATTCCTATAGTTTGCCTCAATTGACCCTGCAATTGCGAGGTCGCATTTCATACTTAAGCAGATTATATACATTCAATACTTAAACTTAATCTAGTATTCTATGCATAATACTAAGTTCATTAATGACAATCACATTACAAAGACATATTACAATATAAAGCCCAAACAATCTAGACTGCTATTGACATAGACGTGCATTTACAAGAGACAGGAAATCCACTACTGGTGGATGTCATTTCCTTGGTGGCAAACTGGTCAGCTGGACCAGTAAGAAGCAAACTTCAGTTTCATTGTCAACTGCTGAAGCTGAGTATGTATCTGCAGCAAGTTGTTGTGCTCAGATACTCTGGATGAAGAACCAGTTGCTTGATTATGGTATTAAATATTCGAAAACTCCAATATTTTGTGATAATACCAGTGCCATTGCTATCTCAAACAATCCAGTCATGCACTCCAAAACCAAGCACATTGATCTCAGGTATCATTTCATTCGTGATAATATTATGAAAGGAAAAGTTGAACTCCACTTTATTCCCACTGACAAACAACTCGCTGACATTTTTACAAAACCACTGGATGTAAAAACATTTGAATATCTTGTTGGTGAGTTGGGAATGTTGAACCCTTAATCTGGAATCTTGCTATGAACGCCTTTGTGACACTGGCAAGGTTCTTTGATTACCAGATTTATAAATCTATACCAGCTTAGCTATCGAACGCCTTTGTGATACTATCTTTGCACTGATAGATTTATGGATCACCATTCCAGGGGGAAAGACTCAGACCAACTCTTGACCAGAACACTGTTGTCAGCAACCTCAGTGATGCAATTGTAAGAAAATTCAGAGGTGATATGCTGAAAGAATTAACTGAAGAAGTTTCTGGCAGTTTTAAGGAAGGTGGCAGATGTGTTGTTGCCCAAAATGGGTCTAATGTTTGAAACTGAATTACCAAAAGACTTGCCTAAAGAAGTAGAATATATTAAAAAGGAAGTCGATAAACTTAGATCAACTGTCAATATCACATCTCCAGTTGCAGGAAGAACGTTCGGCTCATCTGACAGAAGCACACTTGACAAGATTTGGAATCATCTCCAATCTGGAGATACTTCCAAGGGGGAAAGGTCTGATGATGCTGTTACTGGTAAAAGGAGAATGGCCATGGAGATTGTAAAAGTTAAAGATTTGAAGAAGGAAGAAGGCCCTTGGTACTGCCGCCATTGTGCCAGAGAAACAAGTGACTGGTACTGATGCCAGTGAACAAGAAAACATTGGTACTGAAGCCAATGTTCAAGAAGAAGAAGCTGCTGGTACTGATGCCAGTGAACAAGAAAACATTGGTACTGAAGCCAATGTTCAAGAAGAAGAAGCTGCTGGTACTGATGCCAGTGAGCCCCAGTTCGAAGCATTCCCAGATCTCCAAACCACTCAGAAGAAATTGAAAAGAAAGAAGTATGTGGTCCCTGGAGGTGAAGTTGAAACTGCTGAAGAACCATAAGAATTCCCTTCTGTTACTGATGATGCCTCAAAAAGATTGAATCAAGAGTGTATCATGATTGATATTTTCAAAAATAAACAAAGGGAAGATCTGATGGCTCATCAGAGGGATATGGCCAGTCATGGAACGCTTGATTCATAAAATGCTGGCAGATTGGGTATACACATTGATGTGTATAAAAAGATGAAGGAGGATGCCAGAATTTATCAATGCCTGGACCAGCTGAATGATATCTATCTTCGCTCTAGGTACTCTCAAGAAGAACAAACATATGATGCAGTTACTTATGGCACGAGTGTACCAGAGTTGATCAAACAGAGAACTGAAGAACTCCAAAGACTTCAGAAATTGGTCAGGAAGAACACTGCAGCCCTGGAGATTGAATACAGAAAAAGAATTAAAGGTCTGCCCAAACTCGATGCTAAACAGAAGAAGGCACTCAGGGATGCCGATCTAACTACTTTCATTCCCATGAATACTTCACTGAAGATTAATCGTGAAGAAATTCAAATTGCTGTTGAACAGAGAAGGGCATCCAGGGAAGTTGAAGAAGAAATTCGATTGGCAAAACTGAAGGCCAAGTATGAAGAAATGATGGCATTCAGGGCTGATGTCAGAAGGATAATAGGGGCTGAGATAAAACTGGCAGAAAACCATGAGCAGATGAGCAGGTTTGAGGTAAAGTTGATCAGGGAAGGTAATTTTGTTGATGAAAGGAAGAATACCCTGGTCAAAGTTTTTGGTTGGTCTGAACTTAGAGAAATAGGCTTGACATTCAAGGGAAAAACTGATATATCCCCTGATGTCAAAGTATTTATGAAGAGGGTTGAGAATATGTTTAAAAGAAAGCATCAGATGGAAGTTGCTTTGGGATTAAGAGCACCAGAATCTTCTCCATCCTCACCAACAGCCAAGAGGAAGGCCACTGAAGAAGCACCAGGGCAGACATCAAAGCGCAGGGCCTAACTCTTTATCATTTGCTTGTTTGTAATTTATTTTTGATAAAAATTGTAACTTTTTATCAGTTGATGTTTGTATATATAGTTGCAATTTTTGATTCACAAGTAAGTGATCAGAATAAGTCTAAGATAGAACGTAAAAGTTAACACTGGAACACTAATGATCTATAAAGTGTTTTCCAGTAATTTAAAATTTTAGACTTAGCCAAAATTAAGGGTTTTTCAAGCACACAAATTGTATAGATAGAAGCTTGAAAACCCTTGCATAATTTCTAAACAAATAGGGGGAATTTGTTAGGTCCAGATTTACTGGACTCGCTCCAGACGAGAAGACTGGAGCGTTACTGAAGATTTGTCCAGAAATTATGTGAAGACCAGTGAGCTGTTTATTTGTGAGTGTGTGTTTGTTTAATTAATTAGTTAAATGTTTAACTAGTAATTAATTAAACATATTGTTTATTATTTATATGTGATTAATAAGTATGTTGATTTATATATTTATAAGTAACATCTTATTAATACATGGATATTTATAAAACAAATATCTTGCAATTAAAATACTTGTACATGAGCATATGTAAGTATTTTAATGTGTTTGGTTAAGGTGAAGACATAATGATTATGGGTCACATGCATGATATACTCTTACAATCCATCACACTCAAGAGACAAGCATGCACACTTATTCCAACACACAACCTACATGGAAAGATACTAACACACTCATCTACACACTTAACAATCTATCTCTCTCTCACTCACGGTTCGCTACTCCACACACCAAAATATTAGCAGCCCATTTTGGGCATTGTTTTACTAGTTCTTTTGTCAATCTCCAAAAGGCATCTTGAACTAGATTTAATACACATAGTTTGTGGTATTAATTTTGGGTGAAGCAAGAACCGATTCAAGGGTGAAGGAGGTTTGGAAGACAAGTAGTTTCCAACCCAAAGAAGGAGCTAAGGATCGAGATCGGAACTTTGGGTGTCTCCCCGGATAGAGAGATTCTATCTTGAATCTTTTAATCTTCATATTAAGGAAATCTTCAAGGGTATGTTTTCTTATATTCATTCTCTTGAGCTTTTGTTTGACGAGATGATCCATGGGATAGATTTCGGTTGATAGAAATTTTAATATGCTATTGTTAGTGCATGATTCTCAGTGACATGAGCATTCTAGATATGTGAAGTATATTTATTTATAAGTTCAAGTCTTGTAATTATCTTGTAATTACCGTTTGTCTTAATATTACCTTGGCATATTTTGTTGAGCCAATTGGGATCCAACTTATGTTTATATGTTTGTTTATTATTTGTATTTTGCAGGTTTTAGACATAACATGTAAAGAGTCATTAAGTTAATATTGTTTCTGCGTATTAACAGCAGTTGAGATATTAACTTAATGTACTTCCAAAGGGAAGTTAAGATAATTGTGTTTCTGCGTATTTACAGCAGTATAAACATTATCTTAAGTACACACTTCCAATAGGTAATATAGACGACGTTGTTTCTGCGTATTTACAGCAGTTGAAATGTTGTCGAAGGCTAATGCTAGTTCTGCGTATTACAGCAGTTGAAATGTTGTCGAAGGCTAATGCTAGTTCTGCGTATATTTACAGCAGTTAAAGCATTAGTTGAGTTAATGTCGGTTCTGCGTCTTGACAGCAGTAAAGACATTTACTCAATATATCCTAAGTGTTATTTGAGGGTTCTTAGGAACAAGCAAAAGATTTGCTTGTTCAAAGTAAGAACACTCAAATGGTCATTTGAGAGTTTCTAAGAAACAAGCAAAAGTATGCTTGTTCAAAGTAAGAACACTCAAATGGTCATTTGAGAGTTTCTAAGAAACAAGCAAAAGCATGCTTGACCACTGAAACACGCAAACAGGCCAAAACCCTAATGGGCCTTGGGCTTGGAAACACGCATGGGCCTGCGTGTTTCAGAACACGCAAATGGCCATTTGCGTGTTCCTAGCCCTTGCCTATAAATAGAGGGTGTGTGTCATGCGTGTTCCAACAAGAGTGTAGAGAGAGAAACGAGCAAATCCTAGAGAGAGAAACTTAAGAACACGCATAAGGTTGTCTTGTGGGTGATACTCGTCTCGTGCACGAACCGCAAACACACACCCGGCCCCCCAAACGGCTCGTAGACTGCAGATTACCACGTGTTTGGTAAGGTGCGTCCGGAGAGCCGTTCCCAGAGTGTTTACTATCACGCAAAAAGATATATATATAGTGATATATATATCATCTAAAGGTAGATATATAAACCGTGGGTTATCTCGAGGATTTTCCGCACCTCGACATATCCTTAAGTCGATCTCTGGTTAGATAAGAGTACAAGACCCGAGGGACTTACAACTGGTATCCAGAGCCACAGGTTTTCATAACCTTGGTTAGAGATTGACAACGGTTTTGTGGTATCCCTTTATTTACGTGTTAGGTGAAAGTTAATCTTTGGGCACGTTTTTGAAAGAAAGGTTCAAACTTGTTGCCAAATATTGATTAATCTATATCCTAGTAACATTTTCTCATAATCTCGTTTATCCTTGAGCAATATCGGGCTCGGGATCTAAGAAATTGTGTGAAAGTGGTGTTTGCGTGTTCTTGATGTACTATGCGTGTTCTTGAAAAGTGTACTATGCATGTTCTTGAACACTAGTACCTTTTTGCGCGTTTCGATATTACCAAGGCATTTGTGTGTTTCTTGTTTTGCTTTCTAATTTGTGTGTTTCTTGAATCTTGCGTGTTTCTCTAATTTGCGTGTTCTCAGATTTTGCGCGTTCTTGGACCATTTGCGTGTTCCTGGATTTTGCGTGTTCCTACACTTTTGCGCGTTTCATTTGTGTGTTCCCAGTTTGCGTGTTCTTGTGTCATTTGCGTGTTTATAAGTTGAACCACATACACAATGGCAACAAACTATCTTAACCAATTAATACTAATGGACCATGAGACTGGTAAGGGTAATTCACCACCCAAACTAATGATCATAGACCAATACTTTTCTTGGAACGGTCGATTTGAATCCTTTATGCAATTCACCGATATTAGAATGTGGACTTGTATGACTGAAGGATATAAAGCCCCAACATATGAGGACAGTGGTGTTACCAAAGTATATGCTTATCAAGATATGACTGAATCCGATAAAAAATTATATGAGGCAGAGAAAAAGGCACTCTCATGTTTAAAAATGTCATTGCCACAAGATATATTACATTTGTTTAACGGATTTAATACATCTAAAGAACTTTGGTTAGCATTAAAAAATAGAAAAGACCTTCTAAAGCATCAGTATAATGTATTTAATGGGTTAAGAAGTGAAAACTTAGATCAACTAATTACACGATATTATCATTTGCTAGCAGAGTTGCAAGCATTTGAGGTTACGTATTCTGAGGAAGAGAAGGTCGAGAAATTTTTGAGCTCTTTGCCAGAAAAGTGGAATCATTATATTACCACTTTGCAAGAGAAAGCAGATTTCGACGGCATGTCTCTAACTCAAATAGTTGCTAAGTTTAGGGGACAAGAAATGAAACAAAAGAGGAGGGAAGCAGGATATAATAATGCTCAGATTCCCGAGCTTTATTACGGTAGGCCTTCGATAAATGTAAGTTCAGGTTCCCCTGATGGAAGCACAAAGGCTTTCCTGAGTGAAGATGTTGACTTACAAAGGATCTCTGTTGACTCTGAGGGGAACATATGTCTTGTTTCGAGTCAGAGCGACAATTTAGGCAATCGTGGATATCCTACCTCCAGTGCTAGTTCCACCATGCCTATAAGTGTCAAATGTGCGGAAAGTCACTTATCCGTTCTTGCGTCATTTGTGACATCATATGAATAGTTTATCCAAGGAAAGGTTCAAGATCCTAGTCTTATAGAGGAAGACTATGAACAAATTGATCCTTTGGACTTAGAAGAGATGGATCTGCAATGGCAAATGGCTATGCTAACTCTTCGGGCTAAACGATTCTTATCAAGAACAGGGCGAAAGGTCGTGGGTTCCAAGCTTGGCTTTGATAAGTCAAAGATAAAGTGTTACAATTGTGAGGGATTTGGACACTTTGCTAGGGAATGCCAGAGACCGAAGAAGGATGAAAAGTCAATTGTGACTCGTCAAAACTTCAATCAAGGTGGATCAGTAACTCCTCCAAGTGCTCCACAACGAAGATTTTTTCAAGGATCAAGTTCAAATGCTAATAACTCTTCTCAACAAAACAGTTATCAAGGTTCAAAGGCTGAAAGTCCAAACTCTAGTAACCAAAGTGGGTCAAGAGCTTTGGTGGTTCAACAACAGGAGGGATCTTATGACTGGGGTTCTATTGTGGAAGAAGCCGACAATGCCTATCTTGCTGAGATTAGTTCTGATATATCTTCAGATTCTGAATCGGAGATTCAAGAAAGTGATAATAATCAAGCGTCTGAAATTCTTGAAAGATCATTAGTTGTGAGCAATCCAAACAAAGTCGAAGTTCAAAAGACATTATCAGGTCTGATGAATTTCATGACAGACTTAACTATCTCAAAGAGTCAAGTTTTAGTAGAAAGGACTGATAACATGTGGAACATTGATACATGAAGTTCCATTCATGTGACTGGAGATAATGGTATTCTGTCAGACTTTGTTAAGATTTCTGATGTTCAGGTGAACTTTGCCGGATCTGCAAAAGACTTTGCCACAGGGAATGGTAAAGTGAACATCACAAATCTCTGTCTTGACAAGGTGTTTCATGTTGAGCATCTTAGTCAAAACACTGTGAGTGTCAGTCAAATGCATGATGTGTGTCATAAAAGGGACAAGGATCATGAAAATGTTCCTCATTTGATTCCAGAATCTTCCAGGGTTGACAATTACTCAACAAGCAGAAGAGTTATTCTAGAAGAAAATGAGACATTGTATTTGAGACACTCAAAGTCTACTCCATTGAAGCCTGTGAAAACAATGAAAGAAGTTTTGGAAAGATTCTCTTGCATAGAAGAGATGACAGAGTATGGAATTCCCATTACTGAAGAAAATCTCAAGAAATTCAAACGAAAACGAAGCAATAAGAGAATCTCCTGCTTTATATGTCATGAGAAAGGTCAATCTGCAAGTAAATGCCCAAGCAAAGGATCAAACATTAATGCATCTACAAGCAATGATGATCAATCTTCAGACAACTCATCCAGGTCAAATGAGAGACATTTGAGAATTAGTTCTCAAAAGATGGAGGGAAAAGATATGATGAATGAACAATACAAGAGATCAACTGGAAATCTTGTTGGTTCTTCTCAAAAGGTCCCTATGCATCCTTTATCTACTCAAAAATCAGAGGTGATTGTCAAGAAGTCGGTTTCTCCAAATTATGCTTCTTCAAGTAACAGATCTAAGAAGACCAAAAGTAGATATCCTTCAAACTCATATGGAGTTAAATCATCTGCTAAGTCTATAGAATATCATAGCACCTATTATGATCGATTTGCTGGAAGAAGTAGAAACGATTTCAGATCAACTCCTCAGAGCTATCATGTTGGTGAATCATCTAATGCCTCCCACAAGAAAGGTCATGAAGATGTTTCAAATCAATTAAATCAGGTTTTGGGAAAAGGAGGCTGGGGAGAATTTGCATATCGTGATGATTCAGGGAGAATCCGGACAAAGAAGGTCTGGGTTCTTGATGAAGAAAACTAATTTCCTTTCATTCGTGCGGAGAACACAGTCAAGGAAGATCATGTTATATTGGTTATCAGTGACTGAGTTCTAGGCACATTTTCATTAGATAACATAGTGGGTTATCGTATTATTTTTTTACTTTATTTTCTTCATTGTAAATCATAGTGCAAGTCTCATGAATGTTGATTTATAATTTATTTATAAAGGAACGTATTTGAGAAAAATGAGTATATATAAAGTGTTACTTTATTTTATGCTTGTTAATAAATCATTTGTGATAACATGATTATTCAATTAATGGTTGTTATCCTATGATGAATATGCAATGATGATTTACTTATGATTTTTACACTAAGGCCTTTGATCGATCACGTTTTGAGTTTCTAGTCCAGTTAACTGGAATGAGAAACCCTTAGTTTTATCTCTCAAGAACCAGCTTATTCAAAAAATGCAACACAAAAATAGAATAATGGTTTAAGGGGGAGTCGTTACTACAAGAGAAATGACTATTCAATATGGCATTTAAGTTTACTCATTTGCTATATCCGATCTCTTCAGTAGTAATTGTTCCTTCTAGAACCTTCTTGATATCGAAAATCAGAAAATGCAACACAAAAATATAATAATGGTTTAATGGGGAAGTCGTTACTGCAAGGGAAATGACTATTTAATATGGCATTTAAGTTTACTCATTTGCTATATCCGATCTCTTCAGTAGTAATTGCTTCTTCTAGAACCTATTGCATGTATCTGACTAAGCATGCTTATTCTAAGGTTGATTAGAGTAACTTTATCCTAAAGATTACTGTGATTGACTTTTAAATTTCATGCTCAGTAGGGTATATTGCATATGCCGGACTAAGCATGACTATTATAAGATTGATTGGAGTGATTTTGATTCTAAAATCACTGTGATTGATTTTCTAAGTCTTATGCTCCGTAAGGCATATCGCAAGGACAGTATTAAGCATGACTATTACAAGATTGATTGGAGTGACTTTGATCCAAAAGTCCATGTGATTGATTTTGTAACTTTATGCTCCGTAAGGTTCTTGCTCAATAAAAGGGTTCTACTGCACGAGAGACAACAATTAGAGTTTTTCAGATTCTAGAGGGACTTGATTGTGTTCTTTGTGAACACAAAGAAAAGAATGTGTATTGTGACAAGAAAGAAGTGTAATGCAAAAAGGCATGAATTTGAGTGTGTTATGTACACCTCAAATTAGGTCTTGTTTTGAAATTGCACGGAAAGTTAAGTTTGGATACTTAAGGTTTCGGTCAAAATGGGTCAAACGGAATCATTAATTGATGTATTTGACAGATATTTTGATTTGCAATTTATTAAGAATAATTGAATTGAAGATGCTTATTGTATGAAGTAACTTGATCAAGGGGGAGTTTGTTGGTGCATTTCCTAGTGACAACAGCATCCGTGAAATGTCGTTTTGAGTCTTTAGTTTATGTAATAAAGTCAAACGTTAAATTATTTCGTATAATAAAGTCAACCTCGAACAAGTCAACGGGTTGACTTGGTCGAGCTCGACCTACGGGTTGGGTTCGGTCCATGAAATTCGAGGCCCGACTAGTCCATTAGTTTAGTATAAATAGAGATTAAACCTTATGTTTAAGGGTTAATCTCTCAGTCGTTTTGTTTTCGTATTTCAGTTTTCGAACTTGGTATTTTACTTGTAATTGCATTTACTGAAGTAATATACGGTTCTAGTTCTTATTCATATTCGTGTTGTTGATTGCTTTTGTATAAGAATTTCCGCACTTATACATTAGTTACTTAATCTCGTTGATCCGGTGGCAAAGGGACTTTCAATTGGTATCAGAGCCACTGGAGGTATTCTTTTGGTTCGGGGTTAAGGTTTCGACAACGATTAAGGTGTTTTCATTTGTTTCTTCAAGGTTTCTTCAAGGTTTTCGTTTCACATAAGTTCCAGACGCTCCATCCGAGCTCGACCTTCGGGCTCGACCAAGAAGCATTCGGGCTCGACCAAGAAGCATTCGAGCTCGACCAAACCATTCGGGCTCGACCAAGAAGCATTCGGGCTCGACCAAGATCCATTCAAGCTCGACCGTTCCATTCAAGCTCAACCATTCATTCGAGCTCGACCTACCCTAGCTCGACCAAGTCAAGCTCGACCTATCCTAGCTCGACCTATTCGGGCTCGAGTGACTAGGTTCCGATATTTCTTGTTCGATTATATAATCAGATTTTGTGCTCGAAGTAATTGTTTTTTAGAAAAAAGGAGTTTGCAGTCTTGCTTACATTTAGGTCCGAACTTGGCTGAATATTGAACCGAAAACTCTTTTGAGTTTAAGTTTGATTTCTGTAATCGAGTGTTGGACTTGTAAACGTGATCAAGTTTGGATTCTAAACTATTACTTATTGATTTTTCAAGAACTTAAAATCTTGTTTAAGTTTAGGTTTGAAACTTGTCTGAATATTGAACTTGTGGCTCTCTTGAGTTTAAGTTCAAATTCTGTTAATCAAGTTTTTGAACTTGTAACTCGGGTTACATGGTGACTGTCCTTGGCCAGGGTATGTCGAAAGTGTCACAAACTAAAAGGAAACTGGAAGTACCGAGTGTTTAAGAGGACAAACATATTGGTAATCGTCTTTGGATCACTGTTCATAACTAATAATAAGAGAATTATTTCTCGCTTGTGGGCTTATGTAACATGCTAATCTGATCTAATCAGCAGTATCTTTAGCTCTTGTAACTATGTTATTCGTTTATGTTCTGTGTGTGTGTGTGTGCGTGTGTCATGTTTTTCGTAAAGTGTGTAATTTTTATTTTTCTTGTTGTTGTTGTAAAAATAAAAGTTCCTATTGCACGAGAGACAGAGTCAGAATAGAATCTAGTTTCCAAGAGGACTCAACTACGTTCTTAAGGAACACCGAATAAACGAGTAGGGTAGTTTAGCAATAGTGTTGTGATCAAAAGCTAAAAGAAAGTGTGTTTGGTTAACTAATATAGGTTTAAACAATAACACAGGGATCTTAAGGTTTATCAATTTTTATTAAATATTTTGTAGTTCTTAGACTAAGATAATGTCATATGATTTGTATGCATTATGATAGTGAAGAATAACATTTTTATTTTGATCTCGTTGTATATTTTTGTGTGTATTTTTGAGCTTAGTTGTGCAGGTATAAGTACATGAAGCTATATTATACAGGTTTTATCTATATAGAGACAAAGAATTACTTGTGGAAACAGGTTCCATGTTTCTGAAGTTTGAGCTTCAAATTTCAAAGTTTTCTTATGGTCATGTTATCCAAAGTTTACATGAAATTCAAAGGTTCGTGAGAACATATTTTCAAGGCAAAAGTTATGATTTCCTCATGCAAAAGTATAAGTAATTAGGTTTCAGTTAGATGTCTTTACAATGTTAAAGCCAAGTAACTTAAGAAACGAAAATATATATATGTTTGCATGTTAGATAATTGGAAGACCTTAGTTTAGGTTATCCACAAGAGCAGTAAAACTGGGATTTTAGGGTTCTCGATTTTGATAGTCGACGAAAGATTTATTGCTTAGGTCGTCTATACGAACATTTATAAACGACAAAAACGTTAAGTTTAGGTTGTTTATCATATGGAATGATAAGACAGAGATCTTAAGATTTCTGTTTTCTTGATAGTTTGACAAATAGATTAGATATCTATAGGTCAATGATGTTAAACAATAACACAGGGATCTTAAGGTTTATCAATTTTTATTAAATATTTTGTAGTTCTTAGACTAAGATAATGTCATATGGTTTGTAATTTTTGCCAAGGATCTTAAAATAGGATGAAACATGAAGATTTGAAGTTTGGTAGCATTCGAAAAATTTTAGGTCAATTTTCATCCGTTGGTCAATGCGGATTTGGCGAAAAATTTTAGGAATCATCAAAGTTTTCTTATGGTCATGTTATCCAAAGTTTACATGAAATTCAAAGGTTCGTGAGAACATATTTTCAAGGCAAAAGTTATGATTTCCTCATGCAAAAGTATAAGTAATTAGGTTTCAGTTAGATGTCTTTACAATGTTAAAGCCAAGTAACTTAAGAAACGAAAATATATATATGTTTGCATGTTAGATAATTGGAAGACCTTAGTTTAGCTTATCCACAAGAGCAGTAAAACTGGGATTTTAGGGTTCTCGATTTTGATAGTCGACGAAAGATTTATTGCTTAGGTCGTCTATACGAACATTTATAAACGACAAAAACGTTAAGTTTAGGTTGTTTATCATATGGAATGATAAGACAGAGATCTTAAGATTTCTGTTTTCTTGATAGTTTGACAAATAGATTAGATATCTATAGGTCAATGATGTTAAACAATAACACAGGGATCTTAAGGTTTATCAATTTTTATTAAATATTTTGTAGTTCTTAGACTAAGATAATGTCATATGATTTGTAATTTTTGCCAAGGATCTTAAAATAGGATGAAACATGAAGATTTGAAGTTTGGTAGCATTCGAAAAATTTTAGGTCAATTTTCATCCGTTGGTCAATGCGGATTTGGCGAAAAATTTTAGGAATCATCAAAGTTTTCTTATGGTCATGTTATCCAAAGTTTACATGAAATTCAAAGGTTCGTGAGAACATATTTTCAAGGCAAAAGTTATGATTTCCTCATGCAAAAGTATAAGTAATTAGGTTTCAGTTAGATGTCTTTACAGTGTTAAAGCCAAGTAACTTAAGAAACGAAAATATATATATGTTTGCATGTTAGATAATTGGAAGACCTTAGTTTAGCTTATCCACAAGAGCAGTAAAACTGGGATTTTAGGGTTCTCGATTTTGATAGTCGACGAAAGATTTATTGCTTAGGTCGTCTATACGAACATTTATAAACGACAAAAACGTTAAGTTTAGGTTGTTTATCATATGGAATGATAAGACAGAGATCTTAAGATTTCTGTTTTCTTGATAGTTTGACAAATAGATTAGATATCTATAGGTCAATGATGTTAAACAATAACACAGGGATCTTAAGGTTTATCAATTTTTATTAAATATTTTGTAGTTCTTAGACTAAGATAATGTCATATGATTTGTATGCATTATGATAGTGAAGAATAACAATATTTGGAGAAGAAAATGAAAAATGTAGTTCTAGATTAAGTCATTGCTATGAATAGTAATGAAGTAATGAAGAATAACATTTTTATTTTGATCTCGTTGTATATTTTTGTGTGTATTTTTGAGCTTAGTTGTGCAGGTATAAGTACATGAAGCTATATTATACAGGTTTTATCTATATAGAGACAAAGAATTACTTGTGGAAACAGGTTCCATGTTTCTGAAGTTTGAGCTTCAAATTTCAAAGTTTCTTGTTTTCATGGAAGTCAACTAGTTCAGGATTGATTGTTGGAAATTTTACCTCTCTATCACATGCCGGTTAGGCAAGGCGAGCAGGGACTCGAGATATGCTTAATACGGAGGGATTTATCGTTGAGGGAGAACAACAACAAGCTTTGGTGCATTAGTTGATTTTTATGACGATACAGAGAGTCTGAAGTTTGCTGATCAAATCTGTAGTTTCAGAGGATCAAGTTTCGGGTATGGCAATTAATTTGTTGTCTCGAAATTTTTGTTTTTCAGTGTATTTGCAGAGAAGTCAATCCAAAGGAAGGACTTTTGAGCAAAAGACTGAAGTGTTCAAGACAAAGGCATTGTCTTGATATTTGAGGAGCTATGGATATCAGGTTTTCTACTATATCGTTTATACAGTAATTACGAGATGTTGATAGCTATATTTTCTTTAAGTTGAAGATCTTAGATATAGAAATCTTTGATTTTAATATAAATGATTATCAACTATGTATGGAAATCCTTAGACATAGACTTAGTATGATTGTAAAAGGTTAAAGAAAACCTTAGCATCGATATTAAGTGAATGTGAAAGGATTTACATTGTTAGATAACTTAGTAGATTTAGACATTTTGTGAATGTAGAAGATTATTACAATTTTTGACATAGACATAATGGAATTTCACTAAGTGGTTAATTCTTAGATATAGACAGTTTGTAAATGTAGAAGATTAGTTAAAATCTTAGACATAGACATACTGTGAATATAAAAGGTTAAGTTAAACCTTAGATATAGATTTAATGTGAATGTAGAAAGTTAAGAAAAACTTTTGACATAGACATTAAATAAATATGAAAGGCTTTATGTTAAAACCTTAGACATAGGAATATGTTATTCTGATGTGAAAGGTTAATTAATTTTTACCTTAGACATAGGAATATGTTATTCTAATGTGAAAGGTTACTTTACTTTTACCTTAGACATACATATATCGTTTGAATTTGAAAGGTTTCAATGTATGTAAACCTTAGAAATAGAAACGATAATATGAATGTGAAAGGTATGTATAATATTGATTATCTAGATCATATAGTTGTGAAATGATTTCATAAGAATATGACGTAGTTAATCAATATCAAATGTGTAATATTGTATGTCAATTGCTCTGATCGTAGTTATGTATACCAGTCATAATTTGAGGGGGAGTACATAAGAATGATTGGTTATATTGATTGATCATAGTTATACCTACTAGTCATAAAATTGAGGGGGAGGTATAAGAATGACGAATCAATTTTATAACTTTTTATGTATATTTTTCACAAGTGGTACAGATTTACAAGTGGTACAGATCAGGAAAGCTTGTTTCGTGCAGGTTTTGGAAGATTGATCGAGGAAAAGTTAAAGAATTTTGGTAAGTTTGTTAACTTTTCAGGTTTAAGACGAAGATCGTGGAAAAGATGAAATTTGGATGCCTACAGGTTTGGTACAGGTTTGGTCATTTTAAATTTTCATATTTCCAGGAAGTTCGTGTTAAATTTTGATCAATTATTCAGAAAATTTGACGAAAATTTGAAGTTTAAAGTGTGCAGGTTATTTACGACCTCGTAATTAGCAAGAGGCATAATACGACCTCGTAATTGGTCTATTGGGCCTTATGCAGATGCGACCTCGTAATTTGGATGGACCGGGTCAATCCAAGTCCATTCGGGTCGAGTGGGTATATATAACCCAATTTAACCCTAATACGACCTCACAATTAAAAACAAATTTCAGAGCTTTACGACCCCGAAAATACCATTTGCTACCCCGTTTTAGATTTGATATACCCGATTAGAGCGAGTGTTTTTTAGTGATATATTTGTGATCCTCGTGAAATACTGAATCTAGGTATACTATCTAATCGACCTATAGTTAACCATGCAACAAGAAAATCATGAAAAAGGGGTTCGAAATTTTCGAACTAGGTTTTTCAATTTTCATTCGATTTTGATGTTTTTGGGTAAAACTAAGGGTTGGGGTATATTTGTTGTTTGAATACGAGTGTATAGAAACAACTTTTATGAATTTTGGTTGGGTAAATCGTGATTTCGCGTTGGGGAAGATGAACAGTGCGACGACCTCGCAAAAGTGGGTTTGCTAGCCCAGATTTGCGACCTCGCATTTGTCAATTTATTTTGACTTTGTTGACTTCTAGATTGCGAGGTGGATTTACGACCTGGACCTAATACGATGCCAAATTGGAAAATACGACCTCGTATTTTAGAGTTTGGTTGACCGTATTTTGACCTTGAAATACGACATCGTATAGGGTTACGACCTCGTATTTGACTTAACAGATTTTCAAAAGTTTATATTAATAAATATTTGAAAATGAGTTAATTGTATATTTAACTTAATTACAGAGATAATTAATGTTAATTTATAGGTGTATGTAGATTACCTAAATAATCTATGTTGTTAGATATAAATTACAGGGATAATTTATTGTTGATTAACTAAATTACAGGGATAATTTATGTTAATTGTTATTGACTAGATTACAGAGATAATCTTAGTTGTTTATGTTATGCATATGAATTTTTATGTCTATTTAGGTAATTAATTATTTGTTATTGATTACAGAAATGGCAAGAGAATTTGTATCAGGTCATAACTTTGTGATTACTAGATGAGAATTGTAAGTCCCAACTCGTAAGATGGTACTACTGAAGACACCTCTATGTCGATGGTGGAGTTACTTTGCAATATATGCACTGAACTGGAGACGACCAGTTGCAGTGTGTATATACCAAGTTCTAGATAGATTACTTATATAAAAGACAATAAGTAAAGAACAATGCAATAATACAAATAACTTGTAAGATAACTTGATAAGACAATATGTATTTTTCAATGTGTAATTTATTTATTGATATTAAACAAATTACAAGGTTGATGCGGAACCAAGATAATACACGAATGTAAATATCCTAACAACCTATGAAATACAATTGATCTACACTCGGAATTTCTCAAGACAATCGAAACACTTAAAGTTGTGAAATGTTCCTTTTAGCGATTGAGAGAAGATTGCACAAGTTCACCAAGAATATTGCAGGTTTGCAAAGTGTGAAGTTATTCGTCTTTGTGAATTAACTTATTATTCTTGGTGGTGCAATGACTTGTATTTATAGGCAAAGTTAACATTGGGATGTTAACTTTAGCCGTACAAATGTGGTTGGGAGCATTTAAGGAATAACATTTAATTCCTTAAAAAGCAGTGTAAAGTCGCATGTTAAAGTGACTTTACATAACCACCTTTATGTACCTTTTAATACTTAAATAATAAGATAAGGCTTATTATCCGGGTAAAGGTACATAAAGCATATAAGTCAATTCCTCGTAATCAGTGTAAAGCTTTGTAAGGGCTTTCCACTGATGGTCTCCAGTTTGTAACTGACTAGAATGCCAACTGGGCTTCGCTGCCATTGCCATTCTCTATCTTCCATTTGTTGTCTTCGACTTCAACTGGAATGCTTCTTCAACTTGGTCAGTTCTCAACTGGAGGAAGTCTTCAGTTGCGTTAACTGTACGGTGCAACTGGACTTCAATATATTTCTCGACAAATCATCTTGGTCACCAGTTTCACTAGTCTCCAGATGTAACTGGTGACTGGCAAGTGTGAACTGGTGACTGGCCAGTTCCAGGTGAACTGGTCCTAACAAATTCCCCCTATTTGTCTAGAAATATAGTCTAAGTCTTTTTCTAGTTCTTGTATCTATACAAGTGTGAACTATAGAGACTTGTTCGATTTAAATCTATTTAAGTTATCTAAGGCATTTTTATAGATCAATAAATGCCTTAGGTTTTTCTTTCATGTTTGTTAGATTTTAATCTATTATCTACCTTGTGGTTACAAACTGGTAACTTCATTTATACAAGGGAATGAAATTTATACAAGTTACAGAATGTAAATACAAATTACAAGTAGATAAACTGAAGAAAGAACTTAATGAGATGGCCCTTCGCCAGTTCTTCTTCTCTTGGCAACTGAAGAGATATGCTGAGTATCTTCAGGGTCAATATTCAACTTTTGCTCAAGATTTTCTTTATGTTGAATCTTCCCCCTTAGAAAGTTTACCCATGCTTTCTTGAACCTATTCTTTTGTGCCTTAGCATCCAAAACATTCACCATCTCCACCCATTCGTTGAATCCATATTGCATAGCACCAGGATCATCAGTTCTAACCAGTGGCCCACCAGTATACTTAACTTCGATTTGAAAAACCTTGGTGCCTGGCTTGATTGTAACATTGACACTATTAATAGTACCACTATGTCTTCTGGTTGACATGATCTGGGAGTAGTAGTTTCTAGCTTCAGATTCATTTGTGATTTTTATACTCCCAACACCAGCAGCCAGTACAGCGGACTTAATGTCTTCATTGGATACCTCGCCAGTTGATTCAACGAATGTGCTAAGGTCAGCATCTCTTGCATCTCTTGTCAGTGGTCTTCTTGGTTGTGGAATCCTTCTTCTTGGTGGATCCAGTACACTCTTCACAACCTTCTTGACATTTGCAATTCTCTTTAGAAGCCCACTAGCCCTAATCTTTTTGGCCTTCTCCACTGAAATGTTTAAGCTCCTGGCATCGAATTCAGCTTCATCCTCTTGATAGTGTCTGTCCAGTTCTACATCTAGCATTTTATTCAACTGGTCAACTATCCTAGGATCATTCTTAATCCTAACATACTCATCCTTAGTGATACCCAGTAGATTGGCATCACTCATATCCAGCAACTTAATCTGAGCAAGATGTGCCCTGGCCTCAACTTGGTTTCTTTGTTTCATTTTCTTTCTTTCATTGATGTCATTACCAAGTCTAGCCAGTTTTCTACTATCACTATCTGAAACTGGAGGGAGTATATCAGCATTACCAGTTTCCAACATTACTTCAGTGGCCGGCTGGGCAGATGCATCACCAGCTAAACCTTTTCCCTTATCCATCACAACATTCCCCCTATCTCCATCATCACCAGATCCACCAACTCTTTGCTCACCAGCTTCAGTACTGGTAGCCACAATCAATTCTCTTCCAGATGGAGTCCTTCCAGGTGCAACTGGTGTAAGAACTTGACTTCTTTCCCCCTTGGCAGCATCTAGACCTGCCCGAATACCTTCCCATTCAGAGGGGTGAGATGGCAACCGGTCAAGAGGCTGCCATGATTGCAAGTTCTTGCACTCCTTAAAGATTCCACACATCATCCTGAAGGACCTCCATAAATGGTTCGTCTCCTTTTACTGAGTCAAAACATTGGCAGTTACTTGTTCTTGACCAGTTTTCAATTCATTCAAGATCTTGGAGTCCTCATCCAAACCGGAGACAACCTTATCCTTAACTTCATCATCCATCTTCTTCAGATTTTCCACTTCAGTTGTCAGTTTCTCTATAGATTGAGCATGTAGAGATACCTGGGTGTTCAAACTCTCTATGCTGCCTCTCAACTGGTTGATCTCACTGGTAAGTGGGGCCAGATCAACCTGAGGAGTGGCCAGCTTGGTGATCTCAGACATCACCCTTTCTATCAATTGTGCTTCTCTAGCACCCAGCGTATCCTCTATTTTCTGACCAACCGAAGTCATCAACTGCTCTCCAAGGCCAGTTACATCTAGGCCAGGTCTTTCAATAAGTTCCTTAACCTGCCTTTCAATCTCTTTTAAGTCAACTTCTGAAGTTCTGACAGTATTTCCTAGCAAGTTGGAGATTGAACTGGAGACCTTGGAGTGAGTTAGGTCAAAGGCTTCCTTTAGAGTACCAGCTAGATTGTTGCAGCCAGTGACCAACTCATTAAGCTTTTTGAACACCAAGTCTTCATTTGATGAAAACTTGTTTATCCCCAGATCGACCACCTTAATATTTGTCAAATGATCTTTGTGGTATCTGGAGAATGACTTGGTGTTCTTGTCAAGTGTCTTCTGAATCTCCTCCACCCTGGTAAGAAGGTTTTGGAGATCGACTTGTAGTGAGACAACTTGACTGTCCAGTGACAAAGGAGAAGGTGTCACTGGACCACTAGCAGTTACTACTGGAGCAACTGGAGGAGGCAAACTGATGGAAGTCTCCCCAGTTGTCAGGCCAGCAGTTGAAGAAATTATTGGAGTGGTGGTTGAAGAAAGGACTGGAAAAACAAATTGTTGTTCATGCTGAGAATGCTCAGGTGTGAACAACGGCGACGGTGGGGGTGACATTTCTCGAGCAAGTGAGAATTGCCCAGTTGGTAAAGGAGCGGAATATATTGGTAAAGATATATCTATAGGCACATTTACTTGTGGTGGTGAAAATGAAATTGATGCGTCTGGAGGTAAGACTGGAGATGAAGGGTCTTGAGCTTGTACAGAAGCATCAAGAATCTCCAAGTCTGTTTCAATACCTTCAGAATCCGAAGATTCTATAAGGATTTCCTCGTCATTAACACTCATGTCCAGATCCATGAATGTAACTGAGGGCTGTTCAGTTTCCTGGACAGTCTCCAGATGACCTTCCCCAGTTTCCTGGATGGGTGCATCTGTTGGAGGATCAGATACCGAAGTATCTTCACCAGGGATAGATGAGATTGGTGTTGCTTCAGTTATGGTTGCTCTATCCTCAACCACAACATTAGACACACTGGAGGGTCCCTCATTATTTTGAGGCCCGCCCAGTTGCCTTTCTGACTCACCTACAAGAGGTGTATCAGTTGAAGCGAATGCCAGTTGCATTCGTTCAGGAATTTCAACCTCACCAGCTTCAGATACCAGTGAGTCTAGATTCCTTAGCATATCTGGAGCAGTGTACGGTGAATCTGTACTATTATATGCTTCTCTGCCCAGAATTTGCTTAAAACAAAGTGAGAGGAACCTTGAAAAGGGAATACAAACACCCTTGTGCCCTTCAGTTTTTGAACTAGGCTTCTATACAGAATATCTGCAAAGTCCACTCTCAATCCGTTCCACAAGCAGTAAGCCATCTCTGCTTGCGAGGAGTTAATCTGGTCAAGTCCACCAGAACTCCCACCCATGCTCTCCACTAGGTGGATGAAAAAGTACCTCCATGAAGGTGTAAGGCCCTTCATGGTCATCGCACCTTTTGTCTTCAACACCCCATTCTCCAAACACTCCCTGTGTCCCATTTCAAGAAGTACTTGGCGAAAGTTTATATTTGGGGCAAGACGACTGGAGATTCACCCTCTCTCCAGTAATTGAGGCGTAAGGCATCCCTCAATATATCAGCTGACAAGGTACACTGGATTGTTCCATCCTTTAATGTGAAACTGATGGAGGAACAATCGGAAGAAAGAACGGCAGTGTACCAAAACTCACATAAGTAGTTATGAAACAACTTACGTGGGTTTACAGAGAATGAGGGTCCTATTGGAGAATTCTTCAAAAACTTTTGAATTCTACCAATAAGGGTATCGGACCCTTGAGATCCTCGTAGGCTGGCCATAGAATTATTTGGATTTAGTTTTATGACCGAAGCACTACTAGGGGCACCAGGTGCCTGTGTGACATCTGGTGAGGGATTGTATGGAACAGTCAAGAGATTTACATCTCTTGAACGAGATGATCTAGGAGCCATAGAAGAATGAAAATGAAATTTGGGATTTAGGGTTTTTGATTTATGAAGCAAAGAGAAGAATGAAGCAATTTTGATGATTGGAAGTAAATGAAGGAATGTAAGAGAAAGAAGTAAATGAGTTCGGAGTAAATAAGGGTATTTATAAAGGATTCAAGATCCCAATGAAACACCAAAATTATATTTTAATAAACAAAATCCCTTTTTGAAGATATTTTCACAAAAGTTGGTTTGAATTTTGAAATAAAATAATAATTTGCCATGTAAACATTAAATGCTTCCATGTCAGCATTAAATGCTACGACGGCTTATCTTACCCACGCGCCCACTCACTTTTTGTTTTCCCAATACAAACAGTTGTCAAGTACTAAAATGGTTTCAAATACGTCAGATCATGATATCAAGTGGTTTAAAACACTCGAGTATCATCACGTGTCACACATATTGACCAAGTATTTGTAACGTTATAAAAATAAGACAAGACTGAACCTGGTAACTGGAGGATCAGTCCAGTACCAGTTTCCAACTGAAGAGTTCTCCAGTTGCATTTTCAAACAAAAATGAATTTTAGTCAGAAAATTATTTTGAGTCTTTCCCCTAAAATGATGATCCAGAAATCAATTAGTGCCAAGATAGTATCACAAAGGCGTTCGATAGCCTGGCGAGCAAAGATTATCTGGACCTCCTCAACTGGAGAACTTCATCAGTGTCACTGACGCGTTCAATAACAAAGAAAGCTCCAGTTAAGGGTTTAGCATTCCCAGTTCGCTGATGAGATGTTTAAAGGTTTTCTCATCGAGAGGTTTAGTAAAAACATCAGCTAACTGTTTGTCAGTGGGGATGAAATGAATTTCAATATCTCCTTTTATAACATGATCACGAATGAAATGATACCTGATGTCAATATGTTTTGTTTTGGAGTGCATCACTGGGTTGTGAGATATAGCAATTGCACTGGTGTTGTCACAAAAGATTGGGGTCTTAGTAAACTTTTGACCATAATCTAGTAACTGGTTCTTGATCCAGAGAATCTGGGCACAACAACTGGCTGCAGAAATGTACTCTGCCTCAGCAGTGGACATAGAGACTGAAGTCTGCTTCTTGCTGGTCCAACTTACCAGTTTTCCTCCAAGGAAATGACAACCACCAGTTGTTGATTTTCTATTTATCTTACAACCTGCATGATCAGAATCTGAATAACCCATTAGATTTAATCCTGAGCCTTTGGGGTACCAAAGACCAAGATTAGGACACCCTTTCAGGTATCTAAAGATACGCTTTACAGCGTGCAAATGTGATTCTTTAGGGTTAGCCTGAAACCTGGCACATAAACATGTTGCAAACATTATATCTGGTCGACTGGCAGTTAAGTACATCAGTAAACCAACCATACCTCTATAGTCAGTTATGTTAACTGGTTTGCCAGTTGGGTCAGAGTCCAAATTCAATGGTGCTGCAATAGGTGTGTTTTTTGATGGGATTGAATCATATTTGTATTTTCTTAACAAATCTCTGACATATTTTCCTTGGTTTATGAAAATTCCATTTTCAGTTTGCTTAATCTGAAGACCTAAGAAAAATGTTAATTCACCCATTAAACTCATCTCATACTCAGATGACATGATTTTAGAAAATTTTTTACACATTGCATCATCAGTTGAACCAAAAATAATGTCATCAACATAAATTTGTACCAATAAGATATTACCTCTTTCTTTCAAGATAAACAAGGTATTATCTATTGCACCTCTTTGAAAGCCATTTTTAAGAAGATGTTTAGTTAAAGTATCATACCAGGCTCTTGGGGCTTGTCTTAGACCATACAATGCTTTGTTAGTCTATAAACCCAATGAGGATGCTTCTCATCGATGAAACCTGGAGTCTGCTTAACATAAACTTCTTCTTCCAATGTTCCATTAAGGAACGCACTTTTGACATCCATCTGGAAGACCTTGAACTGCAGATGGGCTGCATAAGCCAAGAATATTCTTATGGCTTCAAGTCTTGCAACTGGAGCAAAAGTTTCATCAAAGTCAACGCCCTCTGCCTGACAATAACCCTGGGCAACTAGTCTGGCCTTGTTTCTTACAACATGGCCATCTTCATCCATTTTGTTTCGGTAGACCCATCTGGTACCAATAGGTTCTTTCTTTAACCCTGGTGGACAAGGAACAAGCTCCCAAACATTGTTCCTTTCAAACTGGAGGAGCTCTTCTTGCATAGCTTCCACCCAGCTTGGGTCTGCCATAGCCTCGTCAATCTTCTTTGGTTCAATTAAAGATAAGAAGGTGACGTTTAAGCATTGCTCACTGGTGGCTCTTCTAGTCTGAACCCCACTAGTTGGATCACCCACAATCTGTTCAATTGGATGGGCTCAAGTCCATCTAGTGTATTGACTAGGCTGGTGAACTACAATATCAGTGCAAGTCACCTGGAGATCTTCTTCAGTTGCAACAGCTTCTGGAGAAGGATCAGTCCAAACAACTTCTACATCCTCATCAGAGTCAATGAGGTCTCGATTAGCATCATGAAATTCCTCATTTGAAGGTATTTCATGAACAACTGGAGAAGTAGGTGCTTGAACTGGTGCTGATATTGGAATGGCACGAACATCAGATCCAATCACCAATTCTTGTGGTAAGTTGAAATTGATAGAAGGATAAAATGATGTGTCACTGGAGGTGTTCTTCTTCTTAACTGGTTCCAGTTTGTTGTAACTGGAAGCATCTTCTGGTGAAACAACTGACTGATGAACTTGGTCAGTTTCACCAAAATTGATTGGAATGACTGGAGAAATATCAAGGCTTGGTCTCTTGTTGATTGCTTCAGTTGATTCATCGAATGTGACATGATTTGTCTCATGCACCTTTTGGAGTCTATAATTATAAACTCTAAAGGCCTTTCGAATATCTGAATAGCCTAGAAATACTCCTTCATCAGCTTTTGCATCAAACTTTCCAAGCTGACTGGAATCGTTCAGTATATAAACTGGACAACCAAATACATGGAAATATCCAATATTTGGTTTACGATTCCTGAGTACTTCGTAGGCAGTCTTCTTATGTCTTTTGATGTAGACTGACCGTTTTTGGGTGTGACAAGCAGTTGCAACTGCCTCAGCCCAAAAACTGGTGGGAAGACCAGATTCAGATAGCATACTTCTGGCCGCTTTTATCAGTGTACGATTCTTTCTTTCCACAACTCCATTTTGCTCTGGAGAGTGAACTGATGAGAAGTTTTGAGAGATGCCAGTGTCATTGCAAAATGTTTCAAGTACATTGTTTTGGAATTCAGTACCATTATCACTTCGCAACTGACAAACTTTTCGAGTATACTTGAGCTCAATTCTTTTGATAAGAGAGATGATTTCAGCAGGAGCATCACTTTTGGATCTGATGAATACCACCCAGCAATATCTGGTGAATTCATCAACCACAACTAGAGTGTACTTCTTTCCAGCTCTAGTTTGAACATTCACTGGACCAAAGAGATCCATATGTAGCATGTGAAGAGGTTCAGTTATGCTAAAATTTTGCCTAGTTTTGAAACTGGCTCTTTTCTGCTTACCCATCTCACACCCTGGACATGGCTTTTCCTTATTGAAGGAAATTTGAGGTATCCCATCAACCAGTTGTTTGCGAGACAACTTGTTAATATTTTTGAAATTAAGGTGGGATAACCTTTTATGCCATAGCCAGTTGGTGTCCTCATCAGCTTTGGTATAGAAATATTGCTCTTTTGGAGCTGGTTCCATATCCATGATGTACACATTCCTTTTCTTGGTGCAATCATCACCACTTTCCAATCCTTGTTAAATATGGTGCCTTGTGCAATATCGAACAAAACTCTGAAGCTATCATCACAAAGTTGGCTGACACTGATCAGGTTGTATTTCAAACCATTCACAAATGCAACTCTTTTGAATTCGACTTGTCCATTATTGAGCACACCATATCCTTCAGTCTTTCCAGATTGATCGTTACCAACGTCACTGTCGGTCCATCTTGGACAGTGAACTCTTCCAGTAGGGGCTTACATCCGGTCATAGTCCGGCCAGCAGCGCTGTCCAGATACCAGATATTCTTCTTTCTATCGCCCTACACACACAAAAATCATTAGTTCTTTTTGTGAACCCATCTTTTCTTGATAGGTCCACTGGACTTCTCTACAGAAGCCACAGTTGACAGTTGTGGTGTTGAACTGGAGGCTGCATCTGGAGCTTTTTCACCAGCTCTAGGTGCAGGAGTAAAAACAATTGGTATTTGATACTTACTCCCTTTATTTTTACCAGATTTTGTTCCAGAAGGAACATTCTTTTGTTTAGGTATTGAAGAGAGTGGTTTAATATTTTGTTTGAAACTGGAGGTAATAAACCTCCTTCCAGATTGTTAATCCGGGCAGTACAACTCTGAACCTGCCGAGACAAAAGTTGGAGTTGACTTTCCAGATTAACCAAAATATTATTTTCTTTAGGCAGTTGAACCTTGGACCTTGGTTCAACTGGTGCTTTAGTCTGTCGGGTCTTGGGCACCTTAGACTTTTGAGGTAAAGGCTTGTTACCAGTGGCCTTTTTGACTGGAGCTTTAGCCTGTTCGGCTCCAGTTTTAACCTCAAAGGGGTGGTCTCAAAGGTTTCAGTTTCAACAGCTTCAGGTTGATCATAAGGTGTTTCAACCTTGAGAGCTGGAGGCAATGCATGAAGATCTGGTATGAGAGCTGCCATCTCCAGATCTCCAGATTTCCATGCATTCTTCTGGGCATCGATAGTTCTTGAAAATGCATCATAGTTTTTGCCAGATGCTTTAACCCATGACTTGATAATCTTTTGTTCTTTTTCAAGATCAGAAAATAGTTTTTGATTATCAAGTTCTAAAGCCTCAATCTTTAAAACTGACTCCTTGAGAGCCAACTGAACTTTGCAAATCATTTAGTTGTGGTTTAACATTGTTCAGTTCAATTAGGATAGTGTCAAGATATCTTTCACTATCAGCTCTTACAGTTTCCACAAATGCCAAATCACCACTTAATGATTCAGCCAGGTCCAGTTTTAGTTCAGGGTCAACTTGGTTATCATAGTCACATACCTTCTTCAGTATGATGTCCACCCATCTTCCAGAGATGACATCTTCTTTCACCACGTGTTGCTGCTGTTGATCTTCCAAGGCCATGAAGCACATGTCCCTTTCCTCTTCTTCATCATCAGATGAGTCATCAGAATACTCCCATTTTCCCTCAGTTTGTGCCATTAAGCACTGATCCTTTTTCTTTTCCATGGACAGGAGGGCTGTATTTAGCTTTGTAGCTATCATCAGGCCGATTGAAATTAGGGACAGAGGGCCAGTTTGGTTGTTCAACTGACTAGATCTGCATTCCTTCATAAAATGACCTTTCTTACCACACTTATAGCATGTAAGATTGGTCTTATCTAGAGAGCTGGAGCTGGAAGCATTGTTGGGGCCATTAAATCTTTTGGATTTATGCTTAAACCTATTAAAGGTTTTAGCAATCATGACGACCAGATCATCATCGTCAGTTTCATTGCAACCATCACTGTTTTCAGTGGTCAGTCCAGAGTTTAAGAAACTGTTCAACATCTCCTTCATCGAGTGTACCTGGACACTCTCAGCAGACATTAAAGCAGCACAAGGTCACTCAGTTGCACTAGCAACCTTGGGACTCTAGGCATGGTTCATGGCATCTTGCTCAGCCACAAGTCTTGCAGCATTATTATCTTCAGTGAATCTGAAGGCTCCATAGAGCGATGCAAGAGTATGAGTGTGCAAGGTTTTAACTTGTCTCAAGACAAGAACCATGTTTTCCCATTTGGAAGGAAGAATATCACAAAACTTCTCAAGAAGAATATCCTTATCCTTCTCTACACCCAATCCTCTCAACTGATTGATGAGGCTAGAAAATCTGGTGTATGTACCAGTTAGACTTTCATTGGGCAAGGCAAAGAAGGATTCATACTTCTTGTTCAAAGCAACTTTTCTGGTGACAATTGTGTCATCACCTCCTTCAAATTGAATCACTAATTCGTCCCACATTGATTTTGCACTGGGGAACAGCACAAGTGTAGGAATTAGGTCTTCAGAAACAGCCCCAAGGATCATGTTCTTGAGTCTGGTGTCCAGATCAACAAGTCTACGATCCTCATCAGACCAATGGTCTTCTGGCTTTTCCCTTGAACCTCTTCTTCCAGTTGGATCAAGAAGAGGACTGACCCCAAGGGACATGGGTATATATGGTCCATCCTTAAGGATTTTCAACATATACCTTTCAATCCCACCAAAATGCAAAAGCATTCTAGCCTTCCATATACCGAATGTCTCACTGTTTCCATCAAATTTTGGAACAGGAGTGTTAGAGTAGTGTACATGGACATGGTTTGGGGCAGTAGGAGGAGGAGGGTTGGTGTTAACATTTTGAAAAGGTTGTGCATTAGTATTCGATGGGTTTTCACCTGAACCAGAACCATCTCCACCTTCAGTAGTATTCATCTTAGCAGATCTAGGCAAGTTTATTAGCCTTCTGCTCTGATACCACTTGTAAGTCCCAACTCGTAGATGGTACTACTGAAGACACCTTTATGTCGATGGTGGAGTTACTTTGCAATATATGCACTGAACTGGAGACGACCAGTTGCAGTGTGTATATACCAAGTTCTAGATAGATTACTTATATAAAAGACAATAAGTAAAGAACAATGCAATAATACAAATAACTTGTAAGATAACTTGATGAGACAATATGTATTTTTCAATGTGTATTTATTTATTGATATTAAACAAATTACAAGGTTGATGCGGAACCAAGATAATACACGAATGTAAATATCCTAACAACCTATGAAATACAATTGATCTACACTCGGAATTTCTCAAGACAATCGAAACACTTAAAGTTGTGAAATGTTCCTTTTAGCGATTGAGAGAAGATTGCACAAGTTCACCAAGAATATTGCAGGTTTGCAAAGTGTGAAGTTATTCGTCTTTGTGAATTAACTTATTATTCTTGGTGGTGCAATGACTTGTATTTATAGGCAAAGTTAACATTGGGATGTTAACTTTAGCCGTACAAATGTGGTTGGGAGCATTTAAGGAATAGCATTTAATTCTTTAAAAAGCAGTGTAAAGTCGCATGTTAAAGTGACTTTACATAACCACCTTTATGTACCTTTTAATACTTAAATAATAAGATAAGGCTTATTATCCGGGTAAAGGTACATAAAGCATATAAGTCAATTCCTCGTAATCAGTGTAAAGCTTTGTAAGGGCTTTCCACTGATGGTCTCCAGTTTGTAACTGACTAGAATGCCAACTGGCTTCACTGCCATTGCCATTCTCTATCTTCCATTTGTTGTCTTCGACTTCAACTGGAATGCTTCTTCAACTTGGTCAGTTCTCAACAGGAGGAAGTCTTCAGTTGCGTTAACTGTACGGTGCAACTGGACTTCAATATATTTCTCGACAAATCATCTTGGTCACCAGTTTCACTAGTCTCCAGATGCAACTGGTGACTGGCAAGTGTGAACTGGTGACTGGCCAGTTCCAGGTGAACTGGTCCTAACAAGATCAAGATGGGTCTGAATATTATCATGAGATTTTCAGATTTTTTAAGCAGTCAAGAATTCATCATATTCTTACTCATTCGCCAGTTCTTTATGAGTCATATCTGGTAGAGTTTTGGGAAAATGCAAGGCATAGGAAAACTGCTACTCAGGAGGTGATTGAAACAGTGGTTGCTGGCAAGACCATTAAGTTCTCAGCTCGTGATCTTATTGATATCCTAAGTTTAGGTAGTCTAGATCAAGAAGGAGGAGAGAATGGACCTACTACTTTTAGTAGAGAGGTTATTGTTGGAGGATTTACTAGGATGGGATATGCTGATGACTTGAATGTGGGAACATTGAAGAAGCGCGGATTCTTTGGAAGGTGGAGATACTTAGCGCACGTATTGTTGGTTAGTTTGTGTAGTAGAAGAACCGGATGGGATACACTTAATCAAGAATCTCAAGCTCAGATGGTTGGTCTGGTATACAATAAACCGTATAGTTTTTCTAAGTATTTCTTCAACGAATTGAGGAAGCAAACAACTGCCAGATAAGGGCACAAGTTTATGATATATCCTAGATTCGTTATGATGATTATCAATCATCATATTCCTAATCTGCAGGCTACTAAGAAAGTTCTGAAAGTGACATCCATGGTGGGAAGGGCATATGATGACTTCAGGAATCGTTTTTCTGGTGATCCTGGTGCTCAAGATGTACCCTTATTTGGAGCTCTTGTGGATATAAATTTCAATCCACCTACTGCTGAATAGTTTGCCAGATTCAGAGCTGAGATTGGTCCACATCAGCCAGTAGCAAATCCAGTTCCTCTACAGATGGTGATGCCGGATGAACCAATGCAAGACATTGAACAACCACAGGTTCAGAACATAGAAAGGGTGACGGTTGAGAAAGATGATGTAGTTCTTGAAAAAGAAGCAGAAGCACATGAAGATTCTGTTGATCATGTTGCTAGTGCTACTGATGTTGCTTCGAGAAATAATCCATCTGATTCAGGTCTGAAAAGGAAGAGAACAGAGGCTTCTAGGGATGTTGAGGTGCCAGATGTTGAAGAGGTACCTGCTCCAAAGAAGAAAACTGTTATTAAGTTGAAAGTGAAAGAGAAAATAGTTGCTAGTGGAGTTGATGAACCTGTGAAAGCTCCAGAAGCATCAAAGAAAGTTCCAGAACAGAGGTCTAGGAGATCAGTTGAATCACCTGCAGAGCCAGTGATTTCAAGAAGATCTCAGAAGACAACTGTTAATCTTGAAAGGCCATCTACAACTCATAGAATGAGGGATTCAGTGCCAAATCCTGAACCAAGAACCGAAGCGACTACACGTCAAGTTCCCATATTACCACCTGTGTTTGGTATGGCTGACATGAAAGGGAAGATGACGGTGTTAGAGGCTAGAGTTAATGGTCTATTTGATGAGTTGGAAAAACAGAAGAAGAACCATGAGAAAGAAATGAGGAAAAAGGAAAAGGAAGTTGAGGTATTAAAGAAAGCTCTTGATGATGAGAAGAAGAGTCATCAAGATTTTGTTAATACTCTCATATCCAACTTTGACATGGTTCGTCATGAAGCTAACAAAGCTGAAGTTTCGGCTACTGGAGCTAATCGTAAAATAGTTAGAGTAGCTGAACAAATGACTAAGATTGCCGATGTCATGCTGGACTGTGTGACGCAATCAGAGTTAAACGGCTTGATTGAGAAGTTTTTGATTGAAAAGAAGTTATTACCAGATCTAGGCTATAAGGGTGATGAGCTTTCGAAGAATAAAGATGATGATTCGAATCAAGACCCAGATGCAGCAAAAAATAAGGGTAATCAAAACAGAGAAGACCTGACCAAGGAAATAGAGTCATTGACTGAGATTGCAACTGGTATGGTAGGATCTTCTAGGACAGCTGATGCTGTGAGAGAAGAGGGAGAAATAATCTATGGTGATGAGAGTTGGATGGACATTGCTGAGATTGATGTGCCAGTTACAACTTCAAGGCTTGTGGATGAAGATGTGGAGCGCAAAGGGTTCAGTATTGATGACTTTCGAGCCAAGCTAGATAGAATGGACACTTCTAATCAAGTCCAAGATCAAGAAGCTCAAGTTGCTCAAGAACCAGTTGGCGTGAATCTTGATGAGCTACATGCGGAGCCAAGTGCTAACACCAAATCCGGATGGTGGTTGCATAGTAAGGTTGAGCTTGAGGCATTGTATAGATATGTCAAGTATAAAGACAAGATCCAGGGTGAAAAACTTGAAGCCTATGCTACCAATGTTGTCTCGAGAATCGTGAGTTTTCATTGGGACAATGAGTTGAAATTTCTTATTGTCAGGAGAACTGATGGAGTACAGTATTTGGATATGAGTATGGAAGCAATCAACTCTCTTGCTGATGTTGGTTTCAGGTGCTTAGCTAGGCTAGAACTGATTAATCCCAGTGGTTATGAAAGGGCGGATTATGTCGCCAGGTCTATTGCAAATGACATTAAGATCAAGGATCCCACCAAGAGAAAGTATCATCCACAGGAGGGCAAAAAGGTCAAGGATAAATCAAGGATAGATCCGAAGACAAAAGAGCCCGTGGTTCCTTTGAAATATGAGCCTGCCAAGTTTGCCAAAGAAGTGCCTTTGAAGAAATTTAAGAAGGACTTATTGGATAATATGGTTGGTTGGTATTTTGATAGTAAGACATATGAAGCTGTAATGTATGCTGAACATTACTATGAGATTGTGAGGATTTATGAGCCTCTTCATCTAGTGAATTTCTGTAGGAAAGATCTGCTGAAGCTGAACAGTGTTAGTATTTGGTTTCCACCAGATTTTCAGGGTCCAGCATTGCGATATAGGAATGCAGTGAGTTTGTGCTTGAAGATTGGCTTACACTCAGACTGTGATTTCTATAAGGCTGCAGATGATTCCACGGAGGTACAGAAGAAGAAGAAGGCTGATACTCGGAAGCAGAAGAAGTAGATTGATGACAAAGACAAAGACGAAGACATATACTTTAACGTCTAGAAGCTATTGCCAAGGGGGAGTCTGTAAGTGCACGTCTATGTCAATAGCAGTCTAGATTGTTTGGGCTTATAATGTAATATGTCTTTGTATTGTGATTGTCATTAATGAACTTGGAATTATGCATAGAATACTAGATTAAGTTTAAGTATTAAATGTGTAATTAATCTGCAAGAGAAATGACCTCGTAATTGCAGGGTCAATTGCGAGGCAAGCTATAGGAAATACGAACCCGTATTTGCTGGGACGAATACGAGGCTAGAGCCAAAATACGACCTCGCAATTATGTCGAGCTGGGCTGGATTTGCGAGGCCAGTACGCTGAAGCCTTTTAGGTTTTTCCTATAAATACCAAGACCCTAACAGAGATTAGGGTTGAACATTTGTCGAATTATCAAGCATATTTGTGCAGGTTAATAGGTCAAAGTCGTTCCGCTAGCCCGAAGAAGATCTGCGAGGCAGCAGGTGATCTAGGGGCTTTGTTGTGAATCACCAGGTTATAGAGAGGGATTCCGCACCTCTGAATAACCAGAACAAGCTATTAACGATCCAACAAAAGGGATCCTACAATATGATGTGCCGTATGGCTTCTTCCTCTATTTATATAGAGGGTAAATAACTTGGAGAAGAGGGTAAGAGAATTAGGGTAAATCTCTTCCTCTTTTGTGAATATCTTGTTTCCTTCTTGAGGAGATTTGTGGTAATCTTGTTACCAAACCATGTCCGAGTTAATTGGAGCTTAATATATATTTAAT
>CM067170.1:35986041-36042159 GCA_034093135.1 Erigeron breviscapus | reverse complement strand
GGACGAAGATAGACCTTAAGTTCGTTAGTTAGGAATGAACGAAGATAGACTTTAAATTCGTTGGATAACAATAAACGAAAATAGGTGTTAAGTTCGTTGGGTAACAATGAACGAAGATAGCTTAGAAGCATTACTAAGTTCGTTTGTCACAAAATCTCCTAAGTTCGTTAGTTGAAAAATCTAAGTTCGTAAACTCTGTTTGAGAACCTAAGTTCGTAGAGATAAACGAAGTCTAAGTTCGTAGACATTCTGAACAGCCTGTTGGTTCCAAAATCAAAAATTTGATTCTTAAAACATTGAAGAACACTTGATTTGCCCAAAATTAATTACAAAAACATTTGTAACATTTAAAAGAATAAATTCGGTCATATACCCCGTGTATGTATCTTGACTCTAAAAGGCAACAAACTCTTCACGTACTTTGTGCTCTATGATATTAAGGTTCTTGACGATAAAGTGAGTACAATCTGAATACCAACGGTTAATACGGTTCTTATTTGTGTAGTGGGGTTTGCTAGTGTAAAAATATCTAACGGTAGGGTTCTTAGGGTCCCATGTACATCTTCCAAATCAAACAAAACCCTGGATGAGCCAAGAATCAAAGAAAGCCAATGCAGCGGGCCTGGAATAGTAATTGGAATGACAAGAACAACTTCCCAAACTAAGAAAATAGCAACTAGCTCACATGCTACGAAGGAAGTGGGTCGATGTGTGATGGAGACCGTTAGAGTTGAGACCTAAGTACCCACATTTGTCTAACGATTGGTGATTTGTTGAATTTCGGGACGAAATTCTTTTGACGGGGAATAATGTAACATCCGTGAGTTTTGACCGTTTGACTTTACGTGCAATTTGACTAACAATTTAAGTTAATAAAGTATTTAGGTCGTTTTAGTGATTAAATGACAATGTGAAAGTTATTTGGGTCGTTTTGTGAATTAAATGGCATTGTGAGGTATTCGGGTCAATAATGTGTTTTGTTCGGTGTTTAAATGATTAACGATTGTATTTTGGCTTGAAAAGAGAAACGGGTCGGCCCGTGGGTCGTCCACGACCCATCAGCCCCTTTGACCCATTCCTCCTCCCTTATCTTTCTCTTTTACCTCTCATTTCTTATCTTTCTCTCTTTCTCTTTTCTCTCTAGACCAAAAGCAAGAACATCTCTAGTTCTTCATTTCTCTAGTATCATTTGGTGTTTTGGGTTTAGATTAACTCGAGAATCATTAGCACTTTAACTCATATCGTCTTATCAAAGGATTTCATTTAGAAGTGCAAGACTTTTACCCATTTTGACCCAATTCGGGTTCTAGCTCGGAAAGGGTGTTTTGGTAACTCTAATTCATCCCATTTACTTCTATTTATGTTAGTTTACTCGTTTCTAGTCATCTCGTACATTTACAAGTTCTAAATCGCCTTAAAATGAGTTTTGGGTTAATTAGGGTTTAATTAGGGTTTGATCGATTTGGAGAATTTGATGATGTTATGGATGGAAATATGGGTTTGGGGCAAGTGTATTTAGGTGTTTGAAGGTCAAATGTAACATCAAAATGAGTCCTTTAATCTTGCAATGCGATTTAGGGTTTTGGGTTCTTGTTTTTCTGCATAAAATGCTCCTGGTCGTATTGCTGCCCAGTAAGGGGCGTAACCTACGGCCCTATGGGGCGTAAGTTATGCCAGTTATATTTTCTTTGGGCGTACCTTACGCCAAATGTGGGCGTACCTTACGGTGCTCTCCATTTTCATTACGCCAAATTGCTTCTGTTTACGCCCACCTTGCACTAGAACTTGTATGGGCGTAAGTTACGGCCCATAGGGGCGTAGCTTACGCCAGTTGTAATTTTCTGATTTTCTTGTTTGACCTAGTTGACTTCCAGAACCCTAATAACGTATCGGGCTTCGATCTAAATCACTTCTTAACTTATTTAACAATGATTAAGAGTCTTAGAAGTCACTTAACGTCGAGAACCACTTTGGAAACCTAATTAGGGTTTTGTCGAGAAATTGATAAGTTATGTATACGTGCTGTATGTTGATGTGAATGTACATGATCGATATTTAGGTTTTGGACGCGAAGCGAACATCGAGTGACTGTAACTCAACTTTGTATCAAACTTAACTTCTTTGCCGATCAGGTGAGTTTCGTAGCTCCCTACTCAATAGAGATTCGGGCTGAAAGTGTACATATACGTATTGTATCTTTGTTTGGTTGACTTGATTGTCTGTCTAGTTGCTTCCTGATTAATTGTCGTTTGGTAGACGGTTTTGGATTGATCGTGTGATGGTTTACGAATTTGTTTGTGATATTGTAACTCTTTAGGATAGAAGTACATACATAGAGATCGGCTTTACTTTCAAAGGATTTTAGGTGTGGTGGGAAGGCTGCGGACGACCCTATACATAAGCATCAAGAACCTGATGAAAGTAAAACCCTCCGAAGTGGATGTACGCATTGTTTAGAGGAATTGATGGATGTTGAGAATGTGTTGGATATTCATATACGCTTTGATATACTTGACTTGTGCGGTACACACTCGAGCATACTTTTATGGTTGTATTGATGACGTTATTGATACGCTTTTGATATACATTATGGTCTTACATATGTATGATACATGATCTGACGTTAATAATTTGCGTACTCATTTGTTATACGCGGTTGCTTTACTCCTTATGATCTTGTAGTGATTTGATATTGTGATTAGTAATGTTGTACATACATGGAAGACGATGATACCTTTAATGAGTTGTAGATGTGGTGGGAAGGCTGCGGGTGACCCTATATATAAGTATCTATGATTCCTTAAAAGTAAAGTCGTATGAAATGTATGTGCAATGTAGTTATGTTTGATTTTAGTAAGGGATTGTGATATGTATATATATTATTATTATTATTATTACTGTTAGGATGGACGTGCATACATGGAAGTCGGTTATGCCTTCAAAGAGTTCTAGATGTGGTAGGAAGGCTGCGGGTGACCCTATACATAAGCATCTAGAACTTGATGAAAGTAGAATCCTCCTAAGTGTATGTGCGTGTAGTTAAATTGGGTTAATGATTGATGGTTGTTGATTGTTGAATGTGCGGTTCACACGCAAGTATGACCTGTTTATATACGTGGTTCACACGCACGCGGTTCACACGCAAGTATGACCTGTTTATATACGCTATTCACACGCACGCGGTTCACACGCAAGTATGACCTGTTTATATACGCGGTTCACACGCAAGTATACTCTGTTTGGTGTATTTTGTGGCATGGTTGATACGAATTTGATATGTATTATAATAGGCATTATGATTGTTTATGTTTTTGGCGTTCGTATTGATATTTACATCATTTGTGCACTCTTATTACACGCTTACTTGTTTGGTGTGATCTTGTTGTTGGGCGTTATTGTGTTACTTAGAGACTCACTGTAAGTCATGTCTAGCCTCTACTCGTATATTATGATTATTGACGATGGTTCTTTATGGACCATTACTACGAACTCACCAACCTTGTGTTGACTATGCTTAGTACACTTTTCAGGTAACCAGGTTATCCAGGACGTGGAGTTTGATTTGTTTGCTTGCTGTCGAACCCGGACTGGACTTATCTGGATCAAGGATCCATTTACATTCTGTTGCATTGTACTTAGGATTGATAGCCTTCTTTTGATGTCGTTTGTAAACTTTGACGATTACTTGCTTCTGTTATATTTTGATACTTGTTTCTTTTATTGATAGGATTCACTGAATCCTTTATTTGCATTTAGTTCATGTTCTACATTAATTCCACCTTGTGCTATATGATTTCTGTGATATTCTGAGCCTTGGTTTGGGGTGTTACAGTGTTTGATAGAATTGCAGATCTGGAGAAATGTTTGTCGGAGCAGGATGTTGTTGTTAAAGCACTTCGGTATGGTTTAGAAAGACAACATGATGAGCTTTTACAGAAGGATCTGGAAAATATTGTACTCGGTGAGAAGATCTGTGGGTTGATTAATAGAGTTATTCCATATGTCTGTGAAACCCTTGCCACTGGCCCGGTGGTTATGGGTTTAATTGATTCTGTGGTGAAAACATCGAAGAGAAAAGGTGTATATTCTGTATTGCTTGATAAAAGTTTGCCCGGGTATCTGAAGTCTAAGGAGTCTTTTGATCAGGCTATCTTGAAGTTGGCCAGCTACCATACTAATTTTATATATAATCTCACTAATGACCCTAACCCTGGTGTGGACGATCTGTTGCGTGTGAAACCGCGCTTTAATTAGAATCACATTTGTTTTTGTATATGAATGTTTGTTCATTTATAAGTTTGATCATAATAATTATTGACTGCTAAAAATGTTGCCAAGCCGCTGCTTTACTCATAATATCATAGATACATGATTCAATTTACTATATCAAATGATAACAAAAAAAGCAAATAAAACTACATTTTCGGATTTCTTTTCTTCAAACATGAATTAGATTTAGGAATTTAAAAAGATATATTAGGATATTGTTTAGATCAAATATTTTGTATTTTGTATGATACGTATAGCATTATCCAAAAAAAATTTCATTAAAATGTCACAACTTGCAGCGTTATGTGAAATCTTATACAGTAAGGTAAATATCATCTTTTATCTTATACAATATATTTTTTTTACCAAATAAAGTATATGATATTAGAAATTGTTGTACAATAGTTGAATAAAGACACCATAACTATTTATGTAATATACTTTGTATGTCATTACCTCTTAACGGCTTCATTTAAGAATCACCGTTAATTTATATTAAATTTACAAAAGAAATAGGGACAAAAAATGAAATGAAACCTGAAAAGGTACTAAACCAAATTTGTCTAATAAACCAAATTGGTTAACAAACTAATACTCTAAAATGATCATTTTAATATCTAGGACCCGTCCTATAATTTAATATGTAAATTACTTTTATATTGTACTAAAACTGTTTTAGTCAAAACCAAAAGTATACAGTTTAGATATTATACAACCATGATTTCATCGTTTAAACAAATGATATGAACCAAATAGTTCACTATTGAATTACTTTATATCATTGTAATAGATAATAGATTTTTTGTAAAGCTTAAACTAAGTGTAGTATAAGCTATGTGAGTGATTCAAATAACATAAGTTACTTGATTGAATCAAGCAATCAATTTAAATAAAGAAACATTGTCAAAAAACTTATTCAAAATTACAAAAGTATTTATGCTCATTCGACAACGAATTCTCTATTAAAAAAAATGTTTTGTATTCTATATTTGTTTTGTATTCTATATTTCACTTCATATTGAAAATGTAGTAAAAGACATGTAGTTGAAGAAAGGGAGACAGAGAGAATATGAATGCTTGTTGGTAGTGTTTTAGATTCCTGAAGTTAGATTAAATAGGGAGATGATGGAGCACCAAGTATGTTACCTTGATTTGTCTAGACTATTCTACCTTATTTTTGAATATTTATAATTGAAATAGTTATTTTTTAATATTTATAATTTAAATCGTTGTCAACTTCTAACTTAGAAGTTCTAAAATATATTATTTCTGTTGGGCTGCTGATATTATTTTCCTATTCATTATATAAATTGGCTGATGGAATACTAATATTGATCTAGAACTGCTGACATTTTGATGGTTATTTGTAACTGTTGAGCTGCTGTATATGATGGGCTGATGCTGCTGAGCTGAGATACTTTTGTTATTATGAATGAATTCAAAACACTAATTTAGGAACTTTAAACATCAACATTAATCATGTATAAATAAAATTCGATTACAATATATGTTATTATCATAGTTGTATCATTAAATAGCACAAATGAACTAAAAAGTCAATTGATCTTCCTTTTTTAGTTTTTTTGTTGTGATGCAAAAAAATAAATAACATAATTAGAAATATTCAATCTATTATTTATATAAATTGTTAAAAATATATAGAGAAGTGATTATATATTTTGTATCATTGATTTATTAAATTTTATTTAACAACGATTTATCTATTTAAACAAATGGTATGAATCATATACATCAATATATTGAAAACATAGAAAACGACATGTAGTTGTAGAAAGGGAGACAGAGTTAATATGTATTGTTGTTGGTGGTGTTTTAGAATCATGAAGTTATAGTAATTAGGGACTTGATGGAGGTCCACTATCATCGTGAACATCTTAATATAACAAAGTTGGAACCATGTATGTTATTTTGATTTATTTGAACTATTCCACCTTATTTTACATAAGTCAAAGTTCAACCATCCTGATGAAACAAAAATCAAATAACTGTAATAATATTACTAACAACGTCATTCACAGTTGCATCATTATTTGAATTTGACTAATACTTATCAAAATAAATTCCAAAAATAATATATCCCAAATATGTTTAAAACATACTTGAAATATAGAATAACATTTCTGGTACAGAACTAACTATAAACAACACAACTTTAATAACAAATTAGAAAGAAATATGATTCATATTAAAGCCAAGGCACGTTAAACAAATGTTCACATATATGTATAAACATATATCATTATTAAAACTATCAACATCACCATCTAATATAACGACGGGATCAAAAAAAGTATTGTCTGATTCACACAATTTTTAACAGCGATAAGTAATTTAACTACATAGGAAATAAATTAATAAAAGTAAGAATAACCAAATGTTTATGGCCAGCCCCAGATGTCTGCATCACGCATATCATCAGAATCATAACTACCATCCCCTGCATTCTCCTCCGCTTCTTTCAACTCAGTCACACGAACACTACAGTCCCATCGATTACAAGGCATATTCATTAGCTGCTCCAATACTTCAACATCAAATGTCTCCACCACTATGTCTCTCCGATACCATCGAATCTCATCATTAGCCCAATATATTTGTATGTTCCCTCTTCTCGAAAAAGAACAACAAACTACGGTCCTCCAACCATCCTCAGCCATGATGAATCTGGATGGCTCAAATTTTTTCCGCAATGCTCTCATCAAATCCCTACATTGCGGTGCCTCATGCCCTGGTAAATTCCCCTGACTATATATATCCCTAAGCAAGCCCTCCTCCAACTTCAACACCTTGTTTATTCTTTGAATCTTCACCATTCTCCTATTGCTCTTCTTGAACCTGAAAACCCTTGGGATTTCAAGAAAAGTCCAAGAATTCACACGTACCATTTTTGCTTTTTGGTTGATTATTGTTGTGTTTCTATAATCCTAATTCTTGAAGATATTTCTTTATAATGTATGAAGTGTTGTTTTAAATAATACAATAAATTAAGCTTTTCCCATTCGGATACAACGTATCCCATTATCATGAAAGAAGGAAAAGTATATTTCTTCAAGCAGTTCAATTGTTTCATATTCCTCCTTACTTAGAATAGCTGGCCGTAATTACATTTGTGAACTAATTTCCTTTAACACAATTAAATATCGCAGGCTGTATGTATTTAAAAAATTCTGTAAGTGACACTCAAAAATGAAACAACGTTTCAATAAGATTCCATTTCAGCAGCCATTATCTGTTATAAAATGATAAAGACGGACTAATTTTAAATAATCTCTTTATATATGTTTGTGTAGTATATAATAGTCCACTTTCCTTGATTATTGTATTTTTTAGTTATTTAATTTTTTAGAAAATTATATAATTTAGAATATAATCAAATTAAGTGATCTTAAATTATAAAAATTTTATTACTATTGGGTTACTCATACTACTCGATATATACTCGTATAATTTAATGGGTTGCTATTGCTATTGTTCTTCTAACTGTATATAATTTAAATTTTTCATATATTAAATTAAGTTAGTCACTTTGAGTCCATGTAGTTTAGCCCAACACAAATATTCATTAACCCAAACAGATATTATTTTTGGTGTAATGAATCCCAATTTTTCCCTCCACTTTCTTTAATTCGTTTATTCATTATGGTTATTGTTAAAAGTGGGAGGGTTTAATTTATGAATAATATATTTAATTGTTGTTTTTATTTTTAATTTTTAATTATTAAATCGTTTAACTTCATCTTTATAATCACGAGATAAAAACTCTTCCGCCCACCAAGAAAAAAATCAACCGCTGTTTACACTTCCCCCAAAAGTATTCCTCCATTTTCATATTCAAGAACAATGACTATGTCTGGAGAGGTTTGTTTATTTTCTTTCTTGTTTCTACTATTTTTATTTGATTATATTATTTGGCTGATTAAGGATTAGTAATTTTCTGGAATACTTGTTTACATTTTATTCTTTGTGACCAGTAATTTTTTAGGGTTTCCAAATAATCGTGTTAGTAAATTTTTTGGGACAGGAGACCAAGTATTTTTTTTTTATAGAAAATGATAAATCCTTCTAAAGATTAGCCTACAAATATTTTTAAAACATTAAGAAGGTGACATGTGGTATCCACTCATTCTTTTTTTAATCTTGCCCCCTGATTTTTCCACATGTCATCATGTTATAGTTAGGAGTATTATCAGGCTATTTTGTTAGGAGGATTGATCATTTACCTTTTTGTATATTATTCCAATAACTGCACTTATATTATATTTGAATTTTTTTTATATTATTTCAATAACCGAGCTTAAATATCTATATAGACTTTCCTTATTTTGAGAACCTTTTTTTTTTAAGAACCATGAGAACAATCAAACTATGTATTGGATCAAATGTTATTTTTGTTCATTCACATGTGTAAGGAAATAAAAAGTATGTTGTAGAATAAACTTTTTTAAAAAACCTTCAAAATAACCTTTTGTGAACTTGTGAATTAATATGTTCACGTTTTCTTTCACATGTGTATGAACAAAAAACATGTGATCCAATACATAGTTTAAGAGTTCTCAAGGTTCTTAGTTCTGAAAATAAGGGTCGCCATTCTATATATATTTAACTATGTCAGTTTACCGCGTTCCCTTTTTTTTTATTATTCTTCCATTTTTAACTTGTTCCTGTTTTATTATTATTCATTTTTTAAAATTTCGTTTTAATAGGTAGTTAATACAAATTTGGAATTATATTAATTTTTTGGTTTGATTGATTTCTTAAATAGCTGGAGTTTGAATTCCAATTTCTTGTGAATTGTGGTGAAACTAAGGAGTTACTAAAGCAACTGGTTAGTTCTCTTTATAAATATATATTTCTTATATTCTAATTTGAGTGTCATATATGTATCTTTTTTCTAAGAAATGCTATTTTTATTATGTTTTTTAGGTGCTACCAAACATTTTTGGCAATGTGTTTCCAAAAGAAGGTGACTTTTGTATGAAATTGATTGATAGTAGGGGGAAGAAACATAAGGTTTATGCTGTTCGTTTGAATAATGGGAGTTGTGTTCTTTCTGGTTTATTTTGGACAAAGTTTCTGAATTCTGATCCATATAAAGAATTTGGTACTTTGTGTTTTACTTTGAAAGAGAATTATACGTTTGGTGTTCAAGTTTACTGTACTGGTGGTTTGGAGTATCGTAGAATGATGCATCCTGGTGATTCTGTAACATCCGTGAGTTTTGACCCGTTGACTTTTGTGTAATTTGACTAACAAACTTGTTGAATGAAATAATTGGGCTCATTTGTGATTATATGACTATGTGGTATGTTAGTCGAGTCGTTAATATGTTTGTTTGGCGTTTAGTTGTGTAATCGATTGTATTATGGCTTGTGGGAGAAACGGGTCGGCCCGTGGGTAGTCCAAGACCCACCAGCCACCCATGACCCATTTTCCCCCCCATATCTCTTTCTCCCCTCTCATTTCTTACCTATCTTTCTATCTTTCTCTTTTTCTCTCAAGTAAAAGAACCATTTCAATCTTCATCCCATGTGTTGCATCAATTAGTGATTGGAACTGTTATATCATAAGAATCATAGCCATCTTCATCTCGTTTGCTTCATATTGGAGAATCAAAAGGCCAAGTTCTTGCATTTTATCCATTGTGACCTAATTTCGGGTTCTAGCTCAAAGAGAAGTTTTGGTAAGTCAAATTCATCCCATTTATACCTACTTATGTTTGTTTATGCATTTCTAGTCATCTTGAACATTTGAAAGTCTTAAATCGGCTTAAATCTAATTTGGGTCAAATTAGGGTTAAATTAGGGTTTGGGTGATTTGGAAGCGATTGTGATGTTTTGGTCGAATTTGTGGGTTGGGTTATGTGTATTTATGGTTATTGATGTTTAGTTATGCTTCAAAATGAGTTACAAGTCGTTGTGAATCGATTTGGGTCGAATTTAGGGGTTTTGGTTTATATTTTCTACACTAAACTGCTGCTGCTGTTCGTGGGTTGCCCAGTAGGGGGCGTAACCTACGGCCCTATGGGGCGTAGGTTACGCTAGTGAAAATTTGCTTGGGGGTAGGTTACGTCAGTTTGGCCGTAGCTTACGCCTATCCCTATCTTTAAAATAGACCTTACGCCAACTTTTACGACACTTTGGGCCGTAAGCTACGCCTGCTGTAATTTGACCGACCGTAGGTTACGGTGGTTGGCACCGTAACTTACGGCCATTGTAATTCTGAATGTTCCTTGTTTGACCTAGTTTGACCTTCTGAACCTTTTTACGCACCGAGTCTTAATCTAATTCACTTCTTATCTTATTTAACGATGATTAAGGGTATTAGAAGTCGTTTAACGTCGAGAACCACTTTGGAGACCTAATTAGGGTTTTGTCGAGAATTGTTAAGTTACGTATATGTGTTTATGTATGTTGATGTGAATGTATATGATCGATATTTAGGTGTTGGACGCGAGGAGAACATTGTACGACGATAACTTAACTTTATATCGATCTTAGCTTTGCTTAACCAATCAAGGTGAGTTTCGTATCTCCCTACTCGCTTGAGATTCGGGCTGAAAAGTGTAAACTTACGTGTTTACTTACGTTGTTGATTGATTGATTGTTTTGGGCTAAACGTTGGTTTGATGAGATGATTTATCATGTTGGTTGACTTGGTTTATGCTTTGGTTGAGTATTACATTTATATTAGGATAGACATATATACATGGAAGTCGGTTATGCCTTCATTGGGTTTTAAATGTGGTGGGAAGGTTGCGGGTGACCCTATATATAAGCATTTGGGACTCGAAGGAAGTAGAATCCTCTTAAGTGTATGTACGTATAGTTGGTTTAAATTGTGGTTAGTGGCTTATGTTGGTTGAATATTGATCGTTGGCTTATGGTTGTCGAATATTGATCGTTGGCTTATGTGTGACGAATATTGATTGTTGGCTCAGGTTTATCGTATATTGATTGTTGGTTTATGATTGATGCATTTACAATTGATTGTAAGCATTGCATACATTGTTGATGAGCCCTCGGCAGGGGATTGCCGACATCCTGGTGCATAGATGTATGCACCCATTTTGGATGTAGATCTTGACCCCGAGTATATAGACATATATATCTCGATGTTTTTGAGATGCCGCTTTGTTCATGGTGATGACAAGCGAGTATCGTTGCATAAGCGACTGGAGATCACGCATAGGATAGGCATGTTGGCTTATTCATGCATTTGGCACTTACATTGGTTCGTATATCATTTGTGCATTCATATTACACATTTACTTGTCTTGTGTAATCTTGTTGTTGGACCTTATTGGGTTACTTAGAGGCTCGCTGCAAGTCATGTCTAGCCTCTATTCGTATATTGTGATTATTGACGTTGGTTATTTATGGACCATTACTAAGAACTCACCCACCTTGTGTTGACTATGCTTAGTACACTTTTCAGGTAATCAGGTTCTCCCAGGGCGGGGAGTTTAGTGCTTGCTTGCTGTTAAACCCGGGCTATGGACTTTATGGATCAAGGATTCATTGGCCTTCTTTTGCTTTATACTTAGGATCGTTTTGCCATTTTTGGATGTTATTCTTGTTAACTTTAATGGCTATTTGCTCCTAGTGTATTTTAGTACTTGTTTCATATTGTATTGGATTCACTGAATGTTTAATTGCATTTAGCTCTTGTTCTATTGTAATTCCACCTTGCGCTATATGATTTCCGTGATATTTCGAGCCTTGGCTTGGGGTGTTACAGAATGGTGGCCCATGCGTGGTCGTAGAGAATTAGGCGGTTTGACCTAGACTACGGCTTAAGTTAAAACTCTTCATATATCATGCATGGTTAGGAAATTCGTGTGCAATGTGAATTATGTGAATCCCCGTGTGAGTTCGTAGTTAAGACCACTTGTGTGATGGCTTGAATTCAATGTGATGAATGTGAATTGTGGTTAATATGGTTTGTCGTTGCTATTTGTTGGAACTAATTTGATGATTTAGGGCAAAATGAAGGGATGCCATTAACTTAGTATAATATTGTGGCAACCCTAAAAGAACCCGATCAACTCTTTTATGGTTACCCGATATTATAGCAAGTTCATGACATCGTGGATTGCGCACGTGTGGCTTAAAGTATAATAAGGAACCGATATGCTTAATGGAAGTTGATTAGGTGGAAGGTTAGCCGTTGGTACACCTTGTATACATACCCAGTCAATAACTAGGGAGCATATCGAATTCGGATTATACTTTGAATCATTCGTATTAGTTGTTTGATGGCATGATGAAATGAGCATGATTACTTGAATTAATGATGAAGTATTGTAATAAATTCAACTTGATGTTATGATATGTAAAAATCCCTTATGATTCTAACACTGTTGCCTTAGCATAATATTATGAAATGAGTATGTGGTATCGGTATGAGAGCATTGACTACTTGTGTGACTAACATGCGAGCATTTGAGACTAACTCTCGGGTCAACATGCCACTTGTTTTATAGAAATGGTGAGACCAAGGAGAGTCGGAACGAACTATAGGGCTGAAGACGAAGAACCTCAACCGGAAGCTCAACCGGAAGTACAAAGAGGTAGGGGCCGTGGTAGGGGCCAAGGAAGGGGTCGTGGTGAAGTTCCTGAGCCAAATATGGCTGAGGTGATCACTCAAACGATCGCCAATATCATGCCAACCATTATTGCTCAAGTTACGGCAAATCTTGAGCAAAACAATGGGCCTCAAAACAATGAAGCCCCAGAAAACGTAAATAATGAAAATGCTCAACCTCATGCTGTAGAGAATGAAGAAGAGGGACCAGTGGGAGTTAATATCGGGATGCCCATGAATAATCAATATGGTGGATACCGTCAAGGGTGTATATTTAAAGACTTTAAAAGTTGTGGGGCACCGGAGTTCGATGGGAAAGGGGGTCCCACGGAATGTATAAGGTGGTTTGAGGCGATAGAGGCGGTGATTGAAAGGAGTCATTGCACCTATGATGACCGGATTTCCTATGCATCCGGCATGTTTAGACATGACGCCTTGAGTTGGTGGAACCAGGAAATAACGTTGGGGCGGACTCATAATTTGGAGTGGATTGACTTCAAGAACAAAGTGAAAGCAAAGTTTTGTCCTCCGTATGAACTACAAAACTTAACCATTGAGTTTGCAAATCTGAACATGGAGGGAGCCGATTACAAGGGCTATGTTAGACGATTTCAAGAGTTGTCTACCCTCATTCCTCACTTGGTGGGTACCGAGCCTCAGGCCATCCAGAAGTTCGTACTGGGCTTGAATCCTCAAGTCCGATCTTATGTAAACTCCAACATGCCTACTTCTTTGGCTAATGCGGTCAACCAAGCTGGGAGTGTAACTGAAGATTTATTGAGAAGTGGTGTTTTGAGCAAATCCTCATCAAACAAGAGGAAAGAAGTGGGAGAGTCCAGCGGGGTAAAGAAAGTGGGGAGGTTTGACCCCAAGAATGCAAATAGGGGTAGAGTAATGGCGGCGGTAGAACCAACTAGGAAAGCTTTCCCGGGACCCTATCCCTTTTTGTGGGAGATGCAACCAACATCACCCCGCCAATGCCCAATGCAGAGCATGCTTTAATTGTAACCAAGTCGGGCACCTCTCCAGAGATTGTAGAGCTCCAAGAGCGGGCCCAATGAATGTGGCTCCTATTCGGGCCGTTCCTCCCCAAGGTAATCAAAGAAGAGGCGAGTGTTTTGAATGTGGTAGTCGTGACCACTACCGTAATAATTGTCCTCGATGGGTGGGGCAACAAGTGCAAGTAGCCGTCCACCCCAACCAACTACAAATGGTCGGGCCTAATCAAAACCGGGGACAACAAGGCCATCAAGTGCAACCACGCGGCCGAGCCTTTGCGGCCAATGCAAATGAAGCCCGTAACGATCCCAACGTAGTAGCAGGTACCTTTCTCCTTAATGGTCACTATGCAACCGTCCTATTTGATTCCGGGGCCGATTATAGCCTCGTGTCTTCTAACTTTGTTCCTTTGATTGATGTGCATCCGTGTGCTCTAAACTATGTGCTTGACATTGAAATGGTAAATGGGTCACTAACTAGAATTAGCCAAATACTTCGCGACTGTGTCTTGACTTTAGAAGATGTCGACTTCTTCATTGACCTCATGCCTCTTGACATTGGTAGTTTTGATATTATAGTGGGTATGGATTGGTTAGCGGCGGTAAATGCGACGATTGATTGTGGTGAGAGAGTTGTTAAGATACCTTTGACTAACGGTAGAATTCTTAGGGTTCAAGGTGAAATCTCCGATTCCTCAAATTCTAAAGTCTTTAGTGCTACCGTCACAAGGGTAGAATTGAAGACCGTTCCTATTGTTTGTGAATTTCCCGATGTTTTTCCGGATGACTTACCGGGATTACCTCCAACTCGTGAGCTTGATTTTCGTATTAATCTTATTCCCGAAGCCGCGCCCGTAGCAAAAGCTCCATATAGACTAGCCTTAACCGAAATGCAAGAATTACAAACTCAACTCAAGGAGCTCCAAGAGAAGGGTTTCATTCGCCCTAGTCAATCTCCTTGGGGTGCTCCTGTTCTCTTCGTCAAAAAGAAAGATGGATCCTTCAGAATGTGTATTGATTACCGGGAATTAAACAAGCTCACTGTGAAGAACCGGTATCCTCTCCCTAGAATCGATGACTTGTTTGATCAACTTCAAGGTGCTAAGCACTTCTTAAAAATCGATCTTCGCTCGGGTTATCATCAACTCCGAGTACATGAAGATGATATTCCCAAGACGGCTTTTCGCACAAGGTATGGTCACTTTGAATTCACCGTAATGCCTTTTGGGTTGACTAATGCACCGGCGGTGTTCATGGACTTGATGAACCGGGTATGTCAACCATACTTAGACAAGTCTGTCATTGTGTTCATTGATGACATACTTGTATACTCGAAGACAAAAGAGGAGCATGTTGAGCACTTGCGTGAAGTGCTTGAATTACTAAGGAAGGAGAAATTGTATGCAAAATTCTTCAAGTGTGAGTTTTGGTTGGAGGAGGTCCACTTCCTTGGTCACGTAGTGAGCAAGGATGGTATTCATGTGGACCCAAGCAAGATTGAAGCGGTCAAGAATTGGAGAAGACCCGAGACGCCATCCGAGATCCGCCAATTCCTTGGATTGGCGGGTTACTATAGAAGATTTATTGAAAATTTCTCCCGTATTGCACAACCACTCACTCTCTTGACTCAAAAGGAGAGAAATTTTGAATGGGGCGAAAGACAAGAGAACGCCTTCCAAACACTTAAAGATATGCTATGTGATGCTCCTATTTTGACACTACCGGATGGGATCGAAGATTTTGTTGTTTATTGTGATGCTTCGGGGCAAGGGTTGGGTTGTGTTCTTATGCAAAGGGGTAAAGTCATTGCTTATGCCTCTCGTCAATTGAAAGTGCATGAAAAGAACTACCCGACACATGATTTGGAATTGGGAGCGGTTGTGTTTGCTTTGAAGTGTTGGAGGCACTATCTCTATGGCACCAAATGTGTGATTTATACCGATCACAAAAGTCTCCAATACATCTTCAACCAAAGTGAATTGAATATGAGGCAAAGGCGTTGGTTAGAACTATTTAGTGATTATGATTGTGACATCCGTTATCACCCGGGCAAGGCAAATGTAGTAGCCGATGCCTTGAGCCGAAAGGAGAGAGTGAAACCAAGACGAGCTAGAGCTATGAGCCTCACGGTAGGGCCAAATATTCGTGACCGGATCATTGAAGCCCAAATTCAAGCCACCCTACCGGAAAACTTTGGAGACGAGAACCTAGATGGCATGGAACAACAATTCGACCGAAAGAATGATAATGGGCTATACATGGTTGAAAGACTTTGGGTCCCTATTTTCGGTGACTTAAGGACACTTATTATGAATGAAGCTCATCAATCGCCTTATTCGGTCCATCCCGGGTCGGATAAGATGTACTTTGACTTGAAGAACTTGTATTGGTGGCCGGGCATGAAGCGTGATGTGGCTAAGTATGTGAGTGAGTGTCTTACTTGCTTACAAGTTAAGGCCGATCACAAGAAGCCACCCGGATTGTTGGTGCAACCGTAATGCCCGAATGGAAGTGGGAACATATTTCAATGGACTTCATTACTAAACTACCGAAGACGAGAAGCGGCCGTGACACGATTTGGGTGATAGTAGATCGGTTAACGAAGTCGGCTCACTTTTTAGCCATTTGTGAAACCGATAAATTTGACACTTTGGCTCGTTTGTACATCAAGGAAGTAATATCTAAACATGGAGTGCCGATTTCTATTATTTCGGATAGAGATGCCCATTTCAAATCAAAATTTTGGGAAGCCTTTCAAAAAGCCATGGGTAGTCGACTTGACATGAGCACGGCGTTTCACCCTCAAACGGATGGGGAGACCAAGAGAACCATTCAAACACTTGAAGACATGTTGAGGGCATGTACGATTGATTTTGGTGGAAGTTGGGAAGACCATTTGCCGCTAGTTGAGTTTTCATACAACAATAGTTACCATGCTACCATTCAAATGGCACCCTTTAAAGCCTTGTATGGTAGGATATGTCGTTCTCCTCTAGCTTGGGCGGAAATTGGAGAGAGTCAGCTTATCGGGCCAGAAATTGTGATTGAAACGACTAAGGTAATATCTCAAATTAAGGAGAAGTTGCAATTGGCCCGTGAACGCCAAAAGAAGTATGCCGATGTGAGGCGGAGACCGTTGGAGTTTGAAGTTGGTGATCTAGTACTTTTGAAAGTGTCACCTTGGAAAGGCGTCGTACGTTTTGTGAAGCGGGGAAAACTTGCACCAAGGTATATTGGTCCTTTCAAGATTCTTGAACGGGTTGGGAAAGTTGCTTATCGACTAGAATTGCCTCAAGAGCTTAACGGTGTGCATGATGTGTTCATATTTGTAACTTGCGCAGGTGTTTGGCGGATCCCACACATCAGGTGCCTATGTAACATCCGTGAGTTTTGACCCGTTGACTTTTGTGTAATTTGACTAACAAACTTGTTGAATGAAATAATTGGGCTCATTTGTGATTATATGACTATGTGGTATGTTAGTCGAGTCGTTAATATGTTTGTTTGGCGTTTAGTTGTGTAATCGATTGTATTATGGCTTGTGGGAGAAACGGGTCGGCCCGTGGGTAGTCCAAGACCCACCAGCCACCCATGACCCATTTTCCCCCCCATATCTCTTTCTCCCCTCTCATTTCTTACCTATCTTTCTATCTTTCTCTTTTTCTCTCAAGTAAAAGAACCATTTCAATCTTCATCCCATTTGTTGCATCAATTAGTGATTGGAACTGTTATATCATAAGAATCATAGCCATCTTCATCTCGTTTGCTTCATATTGGAGAATCAAAAGGCCAAGTTCTTGCATTTTATCCATTGTGACCTAATTTCGGGTTCTAGCTCAAAGAGAAGTTTTGGTAAGTCAAATTCATCCCATTTATACCTACTTATGTTTGTTTATGCATTTCTAGTCATCTTGAACATTTGCAAGTCTTAAATCGGCTTAAATCTAATTTGGGTCAAATTAGGGTTAAATTAGGGTTTGGGTGATTTGGAAGCGATTGTGATGTTTTGGTCGAATTTGTGGGTTGGGTTATGTGTATTTATGGTTATTGATGTTTAGTTATGCTTCAAAATGAGTTACAAGTCGTTGTGAATCGATTTGGGTCGAATTTAGGGGTTTTGGTTTATTTTTCTGCACTAAACTGCTGCTGCTGTTCGTGGGTTGCCCAGTAGGGGGCGTAACCTACGGCCCTATGGGGCGTAGGTTACGCTAGTGCAAATTTGCTTGGGCGTAGGTTACGCCAGTTTGGCCGTAGCTTACGCCTATCCCTATCTTCAAAATGGACCTTACGCCAAAATCTAACTGTTTACGCCAACTTTTACGCCAAAAAGCCCTTTTCTAGAGGGCCGTAGCTTATGCCACTTTGGGCCGTAAGCTGCGCCTGCTGTAATTTGACCGACCGTAGGTTACGGTGGTTGGCACCGTAACTTACGGCCATTGTAATTCTGAATGTTCCTTGTTTGACCTAGTTTGACCTTCTGAACCTTTTTACGCACCGAGTCTTAATCTAATTCACTTCTTATCTTATTTAACGATGATTAAGGGTATTAGAAGTCGTTTAACGTCGAGAACCACTTTGGAGACCTAATTAGGGTTTTGTCGAGAATTGTTAAGTTACGTATATGTGTTTATGTATGTTGATGTGAATGTATATGATCGATATTTAGGTGTTGGACGCGAGGAGAACATTGTACGACGATAACATAACTTTATATCGATCTTAGCTTTCTTAACCAATCAAGGTGAGTTTCGTATCTCCCTACTCGCTTGAGATTCGGGCTGAAAAGTGTAAACTTACGTGTTTACTTACGTTGTTGATTGATTGATTGTTTTCGGCTAAACGTTGGTTTGATGAGACGATTTATCATGTTGGTTGACTTGGTTTATGCTTTGGTTGAGTATTACATTTATATTAGGATAGACGTATATACATGGAAGTCGGTTATGCCTTCATTGGGTTTTAGATGTGGTGGGAAGGCTGCGGGTGACCCTATATATAAGCATCTGGGACTCGAAGGAAGTAGAATCCTCTTAAGTGTATGTACGTATAGTTGGTTTAAATTGTGGTTAGTGGCTTATGTTGGTTGAATATTGATCGTTGGCTTATGGTTGTCGAATATTGATCGTTGGCTTATGTGTGACGAATATTGATTGTTGGCTCAGGTTCATCGTATATTGATTGTTGGTTTATGATTGATGCATTTACAATTGATTGTAAGCATTGCAAACATTGTTGATGAGCCCTCGGCAGGGGATTGCCGACATCCTGGTGCATAGATGTATGCACCCATTTTGGATGTAGATCTTGACCCCGAGTATATAGACATATATATCTCGATGTTTTTGAGATGCCGCTTTGTTCATGGTGATGACAAGCGAGTATCGTTGCATAAGCGACTGGAGATCACGCATAGGATAGGCATGTTGGCTTATTCATGCATTTGGCACTTACATTGGTTCGTATATCATTTGTGCATTCATATTACACATTTACTTGTCTTGTGTAATCTTGTTGTTGGACCTTATTGGGTTACTTAGAGGCTCGCTGCAAGTCATGTCTAGCCTCTATTCGTATATTGTGATTATTGACGTTGGTTATTTATGGACCATTACTAAGAACTCACCCACCTTGTGTTGACTATGCTTAGTACACTTTTCAGGTAATCAGGTTCTCCCAAGGCGGGGAGTTTAGTGCTTGCTTGCTGTTAAACCCGGGCTATGGACTTTATGGATCAAGGATTCATTGGCCTTCTTTTGCTTTATACTTAGGATCGTTTTGCCATTTTTGGATGTTATTCTTGTTAACTTTAATGGCTATTTGCTCCTGGTGTATTTTAGTACTTGTTTCGTATTGTATTGGATTCACTGAATCTTTAATTGCATTTAGCTCTTGTTCTATTGTAATTCCACCTTGCGCTATATGATTTCCGTGATATTTCGAGCCTTGGCTTGGGGTGTTACAGATTCAGCTGTTAATAGTCAATTAATCGTTGCAAATAATTATACATTAAATAAAGTGGTACGGAGTTTTTTGGAATGACTATGTTTATTACTTTAGCTTACACATGTTTTTTTATTAAAATAGTTTTGGTATATTTTATTTTTTGTTTTTTTGTAGTTGCTCTCTGCATGCTTCTTGTTTAGTTTGAACCGTAATCAAGATCATGATTGGCAAGTTACTACAGTTGTTTATGGTAGGAAGCAGGTTGCTAAAGTCAGTATTACCTATCACTACTATGAATTGGATGGTCGGAATGGAAGGATTGCAATTGGTTTTGAAGGAGTAGGATGGAGGAATTTCTGTACAATGAATAATATTCATCAAGGAGACATTATTAAGTTCAGCAGAAATTTAAACTTGACTTTCAAGGTAGAGGTGTTTGAATCCGTTGGAAGTGTTAAACGCGTTCATGATGAAGGTAAATTTGTATTTGATGAAAATTTTATTGTCCAATTTTGATAACCTAACTTTTTCTCACACTATTGCATATTCATTTGTGTATAATGTAGTGTTTACTGATAGTAAGGAGATAGATTTTTGTTCATCTTCTTCAGATGAGGAGGAAATTATTGAAACCAAATACTACAAATGTAGGTATCCTCATGCTGCACACTCACCTTATGTATCTCACTGCTTTCAGACTATTCACCATCGTAATGTTGAAATGAATCAATTGGTAAAGCTTCTTTGTTCTCTCATTCATTGTATATTTAAGTTGTTTGATTAATTGGATTTTCATTTAAGTTGATAATTTATGATAATTACAGAAGTTACAGTTTACATATTATGTATTAAGATTATTTTATGTTTTGTGTAGTTTTTGCCCAAGTCCTTTGTTATTAAGCATAAGTTGGTAAACTATGATTCTGGTGTCCTTCACTTTGGTAAAATGGTGTTTCCATTTCATTTGATTCCAATATTTGATGGTAAGACCCCAGGCAATGTTATTTATATGGTTATGATAATGGATTGGAGTTACTTTGTTAAGATGTATAATTGAGCTTTAGTGTGTGTTAAGAGTTTAACAATGGCGGTTTCTAGTGAGAGAGTAGAGAGAGAGTCAGGTGAAAGATTGGATTGTATTATGGGTTAGAAGGTTACATAATGCATTATGGAGGGGGTTTATATACTTCTATACAATTTACACTATGCCCCCTTCCATACTTACAACTTTACATTCTAAGTACAAAGCAACATAAAGTATACAAATCACCTACTACATTTATATATCTAACAATCTCCCCCTTAGTAGTGATTTGTCAAAAACATCCAGTCTCTGTCTTTCTCTAAGCTCTTGTATTCAGTCTACCTTTGTTTGGATGCCAGAACCAGTTGTCTCCTTCGGGTCTGTTAGCTGGAACATTCATATTTGCTTCAAAGTTTATTGGAGGAATGTTATGTGGTCCTGGAAGATGACTAGGTTCGTACTTGATCCAACAACCTCCTCTTTGACGTACGACGTACTTAGACTTCTGAGCATTCTTTGCTTCTCTCATCATTCTAATGCTGTCTTTGTACTCGAGTCTTTGGGTAATCTTGGAGATTGCCTTATCAAATACTTCCTTTTTCTTTTCATCTAGCTCGTCTTCTTGTAGACACAACAATACATTCTTACAAAACTCCAAAGTTCCATCAGAATAAGAAGCAAGTTCATCCATACAAATGAATATCTTCTTCTTTCTGCTATTCAAAAACACAACTCCGAAGGATGGTTCTTCAATGATATGACCAATACTTAGCTTTTCAATATCTGCAGTGTATAGACTTTGATCTGGATAAGGAACATTAATCTTTCTCTTCACAACTTCAAATCCTATATGAAAATCTTCCAATGAAGCATACTGAATGCAACTTGACATGTATCTCTTTACAGCATCGAAAGCAATCACATCTTCACGGTATCTTTGCATGGCATTCAGGAAATGATTGTAGAGGAAGATAATGTCATCCACTGGCAAAAGTTTAAATTGGGCTTCAGTGAACCGGTAGATCTTGTTATTATCTCTCTTGACATGAAAACATGGAATAGAAATAGTAACTCTTTTAATCAAGATCACCCTGATCAACACCAATATCTTATGGTTTCTCTATTCTTCCAGCAGCTTTGGATTATATTGTTTTGTGAGTTTAAGAAGCTCTGTGAATTCTTCGATTTGCCTGGCTTCCTTAAACTTGTACATTGAGGCTAATTCTGGTCTCTTGGTTTTAGTAACTTTGGTGGCTCCACAAAAAATTGGATATGCTCTTTCTTCCAAGAATCTAGACTTCTTAGCTGCTTCCTTCGGCTTAACACCCAGTGCAACCATTCTTTCTTTATCCCTCAAGAAGTATCCTCGATTAATGAACCTCCTTTGTTCATCAGTCAATTCAGTTGGAAAGTAATCAGGAAGTACTTCCTCGGATATGATTGCATCTTTCAACACTTGTTTATATGTGGATTTCTTGAAGTTCTATGATGCAGCCTCAGGAGTCTTTCTCAGTTCATCAAAGCTATGAAAGTCTTCAAATGTATAGTACTGAGGAGTTGTGAAACCCTGAGTAGAAGATTCTCCAGCTTCTTTTCTGCTTGATGAACCTGTTTCAAAATAATCAAGATCTGGGAAGTCTTCAAACACAGGTTCCTCAACTGCTTCTACATTTGCTGGATTCTCAACAATCTCCGGCTCGTCAAATGTTACATTGTCTTTTAAAGCTTCAACATCTGCATCATCTTCAGCAAATTCAACTAAATCCTCTTCAATCACATACCCTTCATCATCATCAACATTTTCAACAATATTTTCATTAACTTCATCATTATCATCATTATCATCATCATTATTTTCATCAGAATCAGTTCCAAACACTTCCTTAAGCCTTCTTTTAATTTCTTCATTCTCATCTTGGTTTCCACCTTCAACTCTTTCTTTCATAACCACATCTCCAACATTTACTTCAACACTTGCCGAGGAATTATCAATGTTTGTCTGATCTTCTCCTTGGTTCTCCCCCTCGGGGTGATCATCAGAATCAGGATCATCCCGACGAGAAGGAACCGAGGCCGGTCGGCAAGATTCTAACACTAACAGTCTAAGTTCAAAGGCAGCAAGCTTTGCATCATATTCTGCTTTTTGTCGTTCAACCTCATCTTGTAAAGCTTTAACCCTTCTCTTGGTTGCCATTTCTCTTTCTCCAAATGAGGAGAGTGTGGTGAGCGTGGCTGATCCCCGTGCATTTCTGAGACTAACTCCTGTTGTGAGGAGTCAGAATGGCTAGGAGAGGTTGGTGCATACGAGAATGGGCAGTTCCCGATTTCTACCCTAGGGTAAACAACCCGGCTAGACACATTTGTTTGAACTAATAGAGGGCTAACGTTTTCTTTTTGACCTTGTCCTAACCCGGACCGCACATCCTCTCTGGTATTTTCAACCCCTCCCTCTGTCCCGCCTTGTTCCTCCTGCACATCATCATCTCCAGTGCAAACATTCTCAGTGTCAAGCTCATGTACAACATCATCCACAATTCTTGATGCTTGTTCAACATCAAACTCCACAGAGGCACCAGGTTGTTCATTCACATCTTCTGAAGTGGATTCAAGTCTTTGTCTTGCAGATTTAGACGACTTATGCTTTCTTTTTGACTTCTTTTTCTTTGAGGCATGCTTTAGTACACTTCTAGCAGCCATTTTAAGTCGTCTTCCTGGTGGTGGAGTTGGTCCTGCAGGTAATGCTGAAGCAATTGGTGTAGGATTAAGTACCGGTGAAGAGCAAGGTGGTGTTAGAAATGGTGGATTTGGTGAAACTACGGATGGTAATGGTGTAGATTGCGAAGATGAAGATTGCGTAAAGCGAACGGTTGGTGTAGATTGTGTAGATTGTGAAGGTGAAGTTTGTGAGGTAATGTTTGGTGTAGATTGTGAAGCAGGTTCAGGTGAAGCAACATCTTGCTCAAAAACAACTCTTTTTGACTTTCTTTTCCTCTGCTCAGAGGCCCCTTCATCACTAACCCCTCTTTTTCTTTTAGACGAACTAGGACCCTCACTTGGCGACCTATGCTCAGCTTGGGAAGGAGTCTGTCGGCTTTCAGACCCCAGAGCTGAGACTAACCACTCAATATAAGACCTAAGGTGAGGACTCTGAGCAGGAACCAAATTTATCAGGAAAGGTGGAATCAGAAAAGGTCTGACTTTATCACTTCCAGTGCCTCTCATATTTGATTTGTACATAGCAATGACACATTTGAAACTATCCTCCATCTTTGGAATATCTTCATTGTTGTCAAGAACATCATCCACAATCAACGTGAAGAATCTGATGTAAGGAATGTACTTCCTTTCTTGTATATCCTTCCCTTTGACAAATTTGGCCATCTTATCCCATATAATTTTGGCAAAATCACACTCAACATTGTGTGTGACTGCATAGAAGATGGACAAAGAATGTTTTGTCATTGCATCAATCCCCTTTTGTGAAGGCATCAAACATGTAACTAGAACATTATACATAGTGTGCCAGAGAGAAGCTATTTTCATCCTTTTAAAGTCTCTCATCGTTGCCAATTCTCCTTCATAACCCAGAGCATGAACTGCATCTAACATCTCTTCAATAGAAGGCAGTTCTTCATATTCTTCATGTTCAAGAAAGCCAATAACAGCTCTGAGTTCATTTAATGTGAAGGTACATTCAACTTCATGATCTTCAGATCTAAGAGTGAATCGGAAGAAGTCTTCAGTCTTTCTTCTCTTACTTGCTTTTACATATTCAATCGATTCCCATAAATCAAAGATATATTTCTCTGGAACTACAGCACCATTGGTTAATGCATCTCTCAGTGGGTGATGGCTTAGAATCTCAGTGATAATTGGAAATCTTGAATTGAAAGGAATGTGAAGAGCTTGGTTGGCTTGCATTTTCATTGTAGCACCTTCTTGAAACATCACCATCTTATTTTATCTTTATGAATTTTCTGAAAATATAAACTGACCAAAAGAAATATTTTGACCAGACAATTATTTTAGAAAATAACAAAAATACACAACTACTTTATTAAAAATACGATGTCATATAGAATCTCATAAGTATTAAAAGATAAGACACCAAAGGTAGTACACAAAGGCGTTCGATATCTTGTTTCTTACCATAACACTTATGAAAAACTATATAGACAACAAAACAAAAAAAATACACACAAGCATACATACACTTAGACAATTTATAAACAAACAAGATTGAAAACAAAATAGTAAAGAGAAAAAGAAAAAAAAACTTAAAAAAAATATGTGCATTTGCCGAGCTTAGATCTCGGCAAATGACATGTTCAGTCAAAAGTTTTGCCCAGACAAATGACAAGTATGTAAATTGGTTTTGGGCACTTGTTTTGATAAAACATTTGATTTGCCGAGCTAATATCTCGGCAAATGCGAGTAATGAGATCAGCGACCAGCATGTAGACAAATCATTGAGTGTTGAAGTCAATTCTCGTAAATGCCGAGCTTATATCTCGGCAAATAAGCATTTCAGAATGAACTTCAAATCTATATATGAAAAATCCTTTGATTTGAATAACAAGTATGTTATCAAAGTATAAAAGATGTTTTTCAATGAAAAATATGTGCATTTGCCGAGCTGGGAGCTCTGCAAATGACACAAAGTATTTGATTTTGACAACTTTTTCAAAAAAATCTTTCATTTGCCGAGCTGGGAGCTCTGCAAATAACCTTTTCAGTACTTAAAGAAATTTCATGGTAATCAACTACAAGTAAAACATGCATTTGCCGAGTTGGCAGCTCTGCAAATGGCTATTTCAGTACTTAAAGAAATTTCCTTGTATAATGATGACCAAAAACACAATCATTTGCCGAGCTGGGAGCTCTGCAAATGATGGTTTCACAAAAACACTTGTAAATTTTAAGTGAGAAAACAAGTTTTTGAAAATTGATATAAAAACATGCATTTGCCGAGCTTGGAGCTCTGCAAATGGCATTTTCAATGAGAAACTTGTTCAGACTAATACATCATGTGAAACTAGTTAGAATGAAGATTTGATGACCAAGATGAACAAATATGGTGTTTGCGAGCTGGGAGCTCTGCAAACGACCAAATCTTCAAACATTCATATCGATACTCAGCCCTTTAAATGATCCGCCCAGAAACATCAATCAAAAGTAAACAAAGCAGACATATCAATCAAAACAACATGCATTAATCCTAATCATGCATCTATCTTCATCAAAACATGAATTCAAACATCATAGCAAGTAAAAGAATTCAACAAGATCATCTTGGCATTCAATCAAACAGTTGGTGAACAAAACTAAACATGAAATCTCACCTCAAAAACTGTTGATATGATCGATGAATGGATATAATATGGACCGAAAATGAGTTCACTTGTTAATCTTCCTTTGATTCTTATGACTAAAAAAAAATTTATGATTGATTGATGTGATGTTTGATCAGTTTTGAGAGAAAATACTTAGATATTTTGATTTAAATTTGAAAGTGAATATGTTCAACCCGCCCACTTTCTATTTAAACCACAAAAAAAAAACAGGTCGCGGGTCTGGGTTTGACCCGCGAGACGACCCGGATTTTGACATGTCTTGGGCTATCAATTCACTTGGGCTCATTTTGATATTGGGCTTATACAACAATTTGGGTTGACATGGTTTTGCTTAAACTAACAATAACAAAAAAAAATTAAAAAAAATAAACATAGAAAATAAAAAAATAAAAAAAAAATAAAAAAATAAAAAAATAAAAAATATTTTTTATTATTTTAGAATTTTCTAATTTTGTATTTGATTTTTCAGATTTTAAACAAAACACACATACAAATAATAAAAATTTAAACAAATAAAACAAACAATTAACAAGTAAACAAACAATTATTCACATGCATTTGCACACTCCCCTCAAATTAAGCATTTTAGACTATACTAAATTTACAAACTCCCCTAAAATCATGCATTCTACCCTTTTTCTCCCCCTCAAACATTGCATGTAAAGAAAACACATCAATGTTTGAATCAGAAAAACAACATAGAATACATGGCATTAAAGTATTTAAGCTTGTAAATCAAGCATTCCCAACTTGGATTTAAGAAAATTGAACCTGTTTTCATCCAAAGGTTTGGTGAAAAGATCAGCAAGTTGGTAGTCTGTTGGGACAAAATATAATTCGATGTTACCTTTCTCAACATGATCTTTAAGGAAATGGTACCGAACATCTATGTGCTTCGTCTTTGTGTGCTGGACAGCATTGCAAGAAATGGCAATATCACTCTTTGAGTCACAGTAAATGGGAATTTTGTTGAATTGGAATCCATAATCAGTCAACTGTGTCTTCATCCAAAGAACCTGTGAACAACAGCTTGCTGCAGCAACATATTCAGCTTCTGCAGTAGATGTGGATACACAGTTCTGTTTCTTCGAAGACCAACTGACTAATCTATCCCCAAGAAACTGTACACTCCCAGAGGTACTTTTTCGATCAAGCTTACAACCTGCATGGTCAGGATCCGAATATGCAACCAATTGCAACCCAGTATCCCTAGGATACCAGAGACCAAGGTTCACTGTGCCTTTCAGGTATCGGAAGATCCGTTTAACGGCCTGGAAATGACTTTCCTTGGGATTGGCCTGATACCTGGCACACATGCATGTTGCGAACATAATATCCGGGCGACTAGCAGTCAAGTACATGAGTGACCCTATCATACTGCGATATTTCTTTTGATCAAAAGATTTTCCATTTAAATCAGCATTTATCTTTGTTCGAGCTTCCATGGGTGTACCAATTATTTGGCAATCCATCATATCAAACTTTTTCAACATGTCAAGAATGTACTTAGATTGACAAATAAAAGTACCATTTGACAACTGTTTTACTTGAAGACCAAGGAAAAAGTTTAATTCACCCATCATGCTCATTTCAAATTTCTTGATCATTAAAGCAGAGAAATTCTTGCAGTATTTAGAATTAGTTGACCCGAAAATTATGTCATCAACATAAATCTGGATTAGGATGATGTCACTTCCTTGTCATTTTATAAACAAGGTAGTGTCAATCGAACCTTTGCTAAAACCAGATTTCACAAGATAAGAGGATAGAGCATCATACCATGCACGAGGCGCTTGTTTCAGACCATATAATGCCTTGTCTAACCTGTAAACGTAGTCTGGATGTTTGGAACTCACAAAACCTTCTGGTTGTTCAACGTACACTTCTTCTTTGAGAATTCCATTCAAGAAGGCAGTTTTAACATCCATCTGGTAGACTGTGAAGTTCTTGTAGGCAGCATAGGCAAGAAACATCCGAATAGCCTCAATTCGTGCAACTGGTGCGAATGTCTCATCGTAGTCAATTCCATCTTGTTGGCAATATCCCTTTGCAACAATCGTGCTTTGTTGCGTACAACAACTCCAGTTTCATCCTTTTTATTCTTGAAGATCCACTTGGTTTTAATTGGCTCCTTGTTCTTGTAAGGATTTGGAACCAATTTCCACACTTCAAGTCGTTCAAATTGATTCAGTTCCTCTTGCATAGCTTTCACCCAATCTGGACAACTTAGAGCTTCATTCACTGTCTTTGGTTCAACAATGCTCAGAAAATTTACAAACAGACATTCATTCGCAGATGCGGATCTTGTCTGAACTCCAGTTGTTGGATTACCAATGACTTGAGAAATTGGATGAGCTCTAGTCCATTTGGTTGTATGAGGAATTGGGTCAATTGGATCACCAGATTCTTCAGAATCAATAAAATCAGGAGTATGTTGTTCTGTCAAATGTTCAAGTGAAGTAGCAATTGGTTCAACAAAGTTATCTTGATCATAATCTTCTGGATTGGTTGATGGATTTGTCACTTGAGAGATTACATGAGGTTGAGTATGCAAATCTGGATAATCAGTAGGTGGAGGAGAATCAGATGGTGAACTAACATCTAATGATTGTGATGGTGAAGACTCATTTGGATCCATCTCTTTCGAATTTGAACTTGATGGTTCATTTGAATTCTCATCAGATTCAGAAACTTTCTTTGAAACTTGGAAAAATTCTTCAAACAAGATATCCAAATCTTGTGAAGTCGGAGTAGAGAATGATTTGACATTTGATGCAGTCTTTATTGCGGAAGCTTGTGGACATTGAAGTTCGGGTCTTGAACTGTGTTGTTCAAGAACCATTCCTGAGAGTTCATCAAATTTGACATTCATACTCTCTTCTATTCTCTTGGTTCTTCGGTTATATACACGATATGCAATGGATTCTCTTGAATAACCGATGAAATATGCCTCATCGCCTTTTGGTTCAAATTTGCCCAGATTGTCTCTATCATTGAGAACATAACATACACATCCAAAAATGTGCAAGAAGTTCACATTGGGCTTTCTTTTGTTGATCACCTCATACGGAGTTTTATCAAACCTCTTGTTTATGATGGATCTGTTTTGTGTAAAACAAGCAGTAGCAACAGCTTCAGCCCATAGATTCGGTGGCAACTTCGAATAGGCAAGCATTGTTCTAGCTGCTTCAACAAGAGTTCGATTTCGACGTTCAACTACTCCATTCTGTTGAGGTGTTCTGACAGCGGAAAATTGGTGTGAAATACCCATGGACTTGAAGAAAGAATCAATTGTTGAATTCTTGAATTCAGTGCCATTGTCTGAGCGAACAATTCTAACAGATGATTTGAGATTGACTTGGGTCTTCTTGATGAAATCAATAATCACTTGTGGAGTTTCACTCTTTGCATGAAGAAAGAATACCCAAGTGTAACGAGAATAATCATCTACAATCACTAGAATGTATCGCTTGCCATGGATACTTTGAACCTTCATTGGGCCACACAAATCCATATGTATAAGGTGCAAAGGACCTTCAGTACTCAGATGCTTCTTTGGTTTGTGTGAAGCTTTCTTCATCTTTCCAATTGCACAAGCTGGACAAACATGTTCACTTTCATACTTGTAGTCCGGAAGACCTTCAACAAGTTGTTTATCCACGAGTGTATTAATCGTTTGAAAGTTAAGATGAGAAAGACGGCGATGCCATAACCAAGAGTTTTGTGCAGTTGCTTTTGAAAGCAGACAAATATCTGAAGAATTGGATGGGATGTTGTTGAGATCAATTGTGAACAGATTATTGTCTCTTGTTCCAGTTAGAATATCCACACCATCTTCAGTCTGCACTTTGCATTCATATCTCCTAAATAAAACTTGAAGATCATTGTCACAAAATTGACCAACACTAAAGAGATTGTGTCCAAGTCCTTCAACGTAGGAAACTCTCTTGATAGTGACTCCATTTTTGACAATGTCTCCATAACCAAGAATAGGAGCGATATGATCGTTTCCGAATCTTACAGTTCCCATAAACTTTTCAACAAAGTTCGAAAGAATTGATTTGGTTCCAGTCATATGGCGAGAACATCCCGAGTCGACATACCAAACACAAATTAGAAATTCCTGCAAGGACAGGGAATATGGTTTAGGTACCCTTTTAGATTGGGTCCTTGCAGGTTAGGGTGATAACATGCAAGTACACAAATAAAAACAAAACAAAATAAATCTCAAGCAAAATAACACGCAAATAAACAATTTATTCAAATAACAAACAAGCACACATAATTGTTCAAAATACAAATACGAAATACAAACAAACAAAATGAAAGTGGTTATATACATGTTTTGATACAAGCAGGATTAGTCCTAGATGTAGAAGCATTATCTAATATAGTTGATCTACGGACAATCCACACTTGTTTTACATGAGTAGTGTTTCCATCAAGTTTAACTTTTCTAGTAGCATGCAAGAATTTATCTTTTGGAATCCATCTACTGCTACTTTTCATGCACAAGTCACCTGAAACACGAACATTCTTAGTGTTAGATACTAATTTAGCATTTATGTTCTGAACAGGTTTCTTCTTGATGGGATCTGTGGTCTTATTCACTTTCTTAATGTTATTAGGTGACAACCATCCATACTGGTCTTTGTATTTAGTTATGCCTGTAACAGTATCTCTAACCCTATGAAAAGTGCATGTAGGATTCTTCTGAGAGTACCTAGGGAAACTAGAATACCTAACCTGCTGAGGTTGTTTGTTACCTAACGAGAAAGTTTCTTGCTTAACAACCTTCGGACCACTGTTTGTTTTAACTTCTTTCAGTGCCTTGGGTTCAAATTTGACCTTGTACATCTGTGTTTGCCTTGAAATCTTTGATTTCATTGAGACATCGGGACCTTTTTGTGGTTTCGGACTTGAACCCGTCTTAGGTGATTTGGTGGTCTTGGGTTTTGAAACACACTTTGGTAATGGTTTGGTCTTTGATTGTGAAATGGTCTTTGGTATTTGGTTGGTCATTTGTTTTGAGTCAGTCCTGAGTAATGGGTTGGTCTTTGGTCTTTGGAACTTATCGGATGAAGATTGTGAAGAGTGTGACTTTGGAATCTTCTTTAGATTTAAATCAAGTTTTTCCTCCTTTTGAACAAAAAGTTTTTCAAATTCAGGTTCAAAATCATGATTTTCTTCCAAAAATGTTGACATTTCATCAGTTTCCAACTTCACACTGACTTCACTTTTCTTCATTGGACATGGACTTCTCTTGAATGGAATTGATGCTTTTTCTTTTTCTTTATGAAATTGAAGTGCTATTTTCTGAAATTCGAATTCAACTTTTAAATCATTGAGTTCCTTTAGCACATTTAATCTCATTTCTCTTTCTTTTTCAAACTTTTGTTTGAAAGCATCAATGTCATTCAAGTACGATAAAGTTCCTTCAGAAAATTTGGTAAAGGTCTCAATTTCAGATGTAATCGGAAAGAAACAATCATCAATATCATGAACATCATCTAAATCACCTTCAGTTTGCACAGACACATGAACAACTTTCTTGATGTCTACATTATTGAACATGAATTGGATGATTCTTTTCAAACAAATTGGTTTTCCTTTTCATACTCAAAATCTTTTTATTGATCTTTTCAAATGATTCAGAAAACTTTCTGTCAAAATCAAGTTTGCACTTATCAAAGATCCGTGTTTCTTTCTCAGTTTGCACAGAAGCATTTACAACTTTACACACAGAAATCACAGAACATCCAGATTGATCACAAACTTTTGAATCTACCTTGGGTTGGTCACTGATAAAGTGATTTTGAGTTTGCTGATTATCTATCAAAGATTGCTTTTCATCAAGTGACTTTTGCAAATCCTCTATTACCTTTTCCAAAACTATTTGTGGAACATAAGGTCTCAAATTTTCAGGTTTTGGAATAGGAATAGGATTTTCCAAAGGTTTTTCAGTAAAACACTCAAGAATTTCGGGTATGATAGCCTCATGATTGTCTTTGATTGTTTTATGTGTAGAGTTAGCAAGAAGTCATATGACTCATCCATTAACGCATAGTTAAAATAGACCTTTGCACCCTTTTCTAGAAAATCATCAGCCTCATAATCACTATCAGTTGGTCTCACGAATTGGTCGGTCATCCCACATCTCAAATACGATTCGATGTATAATGGTGGGACTTCTTTTTGTGCTTCGAGCAAACATTTTGGATTGTTGTAACCCAACCCTGATGTGAATATTGTTTCTGAATTTCTTGGCCTATTTAAAAAATTTTGTTGATATGAACGATTGATCTTATACAACTTTTCTTGATAAGTCTTGATTTCAGCTTTAAGCTCATCATTTTCTTTATCAAGTTTTTGTTTAAGAGAATCTTTTATGCAACATTCATATTTTAGGTCAGAAATTTTGTTTTCAAATTCTGTCACATCAGGGATTGATTCTTTCATCTTGACATTCAAAGACTCAATGTCTTCAGCCAAAGCATTTGCTCGAAACATCTCATTGGTCTTTTCCACTTGAAGTTGTCGGACAGTCTTGCTTAGTTCAAGAACTTTGGTCTCAAGTTCTTGTTTCTCAAGATGCAGTTTGGAGTTAGGAGTAAAAGAAACTGCTGCTTTTTCAGATTTCAAATTTTCAAGATCTTTTTGAAGTGAATCAATTTTAATTTGAAAATCTTTTTCTTTGTCCTCCAATTCTTTCTTTAATTTTAAATTCTTTTTACTCAACTCCCTGCAGTCTTTTCTTGCTGTATCAGACATATCCATGTAATATTTTAAAACAGATTTGGAAAAAAAATTACCTCATCCTCGACATCAGAAGAGCTTTCATCTTCTTCCTCAACTCCTTTGACTTCTTGATCTTTGTCATGAAGCACACATTTGCTGCAAGTTCGTCTGTCTCCTCGTCAGAAAGATGTAACCACTTGTCATCCTCAGCGAGAAGAGCAATTCCGCTTTCCTCTTGTCTTGCCAGCAAGTTTGTACTTGTAATACTCGGAGTTCTTCTGTCGAGGTTTGGTGCAGTTGATTGCAAAATGTCCAGTCAAGCCACAGTTATAGCATTTTCTGTCTTCAGATCTCTTGTCCATGACCTTCTTCTCAAACTTTTTCTGATTCTCAAACTTCTTCTCACCACCAGCAAAAACTTTCTTTTGTTCATACTTAGGAGCATCCGCATTTCTAGCATAAGAAGAAACTGATGAAGTCCTAAGCTGATTGTTTGTTGGTTTCTTTTGAAGAATTTCTTCTTGAAAGCCTTGGTGAAATAAGCGAGTTCTTTGTACATCTATTTTTGGTTCTCATCCAGATCAGAATCACTCATATCACTCGAATCAGAATCAGTTTGAGCTTCAATAAAGCTGTGTCTTGACATTCTTGAATTCTTCTTTTCAGCAACCAAAGCCAATAGATCTGACTGTACACTCTCTTCTTTCTTCTTCTGAATTCTCTTTACATCTTCTACATTCAGTTGAAGCTTCTCAAACAGTGTGTGAATGGTGAGCTTTGCAAAATTTGACTGTTGGTTGAGTTGTGTACCATACACTTGCCATTCTTCTTCCAAATTCTTGATGAATTTGATGTTGAGTTCCATATTGGTTCTCTTTACATCATTCTTTCTCAGCTCATTGATGACATTGCAGAATCTGATGTATACCTCATTCAGTGGTTCACCTTTCTGTTGTTTGAATGTTTCATACATATTCAAAACAGTCGACAACCTGATGGTGTTTGATACATCAGATCCTTCCATCTGCTTTTCCACCTCATCCCATATGTCTTTTCCTGTTTCGTAGGAATCCACATTGCAGTATATGTCATCTGGAAGTGCTTGGTAAAGAAAGGCAATTGCACTTTGATCAGCCTCAATTCTGCTTTTCTGATCTGTGTTCCAACTCTCTTCAGGTAACACTTCTCCATTCACTGGGTTCTTTGGAATTTCAGGACCTTCTTTGTATGATTTCCTTAGCAGTTTTCCATTCTTTTGCCTGTCTATCCAGTTCAAAATCTCTTCTTCCATTGAGGATAAGATCCTCTAAATAAGACAGGTGGTCTTCCTTCAGAACCAAGAGCCAATGCTTCCCTTGAAGACATAATGTTCAAGTAAAGATGAATGAACAATACTTAAAAAAAATTTGAATTTTCTTGAATTGTGAAGGATGCCGAGCTCAGATCTCGGCAAATGAAAAATTTTTGAAAAATATCAAAACTTTGCACCAGGAAAGAACGTTGATCAAAAATGATTTTGAATCAACTTTCACAAAATATGTTGATTTGCCGAGCTTATATCTCGGCAAATGGCTCTTTCACTTAGTCGCAAATTCGAGAATCCTGACCCAAGCTTCAATTCCTACTAGTTGCCGAGCTTAGTTCTCGACAAATAGCACAAATTCCAAATTGATTTCCAACACTTAGACGAATTAAGTTGAACACCTTGTTTGCCGAGATAATATCTCTTCAAATGAACCAAATCAAAATGACTTAGTCACACCAATGTTGAACTTAGTGTTTGCCGAGCTAAGTTCTCTGCAAATGGAACAAATCGTCCAACACTTAGAAAAATTTCCTTGAAATGTTGATTTGCCGAGCTTAGTTCTCTGCAAATGGAACAATTCGTCCAACACTTAGAATAATTTTCTTGAAATGTTGATTTGCCGAGCTTAGTTCTCTGCAAATCACACTATTCGTCCAATACTTAGCCAACGACCTCTGCAAACACGAGAACTCACTAAATGACAAAATAGTCGGTTTCCACTCAAATGCCGAGCTCACACAAAAACTTCAAATTCTCACTCATTTTTGCGAATTAAAACTTGATAATTGTATCAAAATGTTCAGAAATGGATCGCGAACAAATCCTTGAACAAAATTTTAACAAATTTCCACTCAAATCAAAACCCTATGAAACCTCTGTTTGCCGAGCTCATTCAAAACATGATCAAAAGTTGAAATTGAATTCTGAAATCGATACAGAATGATGATTTACTATCAACAAATCGATCGATGAACAAAAATCTAATCAAAACACACTCAATTTGCAGAATTAACTCGAACAGTCAACTCGGCAAAGAACAGTTTCAGAAAAACTCAAAAATACCAGAATTAAGCACAAATTAAGCTTGAAATAAGCTTGTAGATCGTTCAGATACTCTGATTGTTCTCTGATACCAATTGTTAAGATTATAATTCGAGCTTTAGTGTGTGTGAGTTACAATGGCGGTTTCTAGTGAGAGAGTAGAGAGAGAGTAGAGAGAGAGTCAGGGAAAGATTGGATTGTATTTAGTGTCAAAAGGTTACAAATTACATTGTGGAGGGGGTTTATATACTCTATACAATTTACACTATGCCCTTCCATACTTACAACTTTACATTCTAAGTACAAAGTAACATAAAGTATACAAATCACCTACTACATTTATATATCTAACATACTTCATCTGTCAGACTGGAGTCGAAGAAGATGATTGGGTCAGGTTTCAATTCAATCCTGATGACAATGTTGAAGGTGAAACCCTACATTTGGATGTTTGTTAAATTATTATGTCAACAGGATGGAAGGTACTGTGAATTCATGTATGTATTATGTGTGTGTAGTATATAATAGTTCACCTTCTGTGAAGATTGTATTAGTAGTTATATTAATTTTTTAGCAAATTTATATAATTTAGTATATAATAATATTACATATCCAATAATCATAAATTGTAAAAATTTTATTACTATCCGGCTACTATTACTATCGTTCTTCTAAATGGTGGTCTGCTAACACAGTTTAAAAGATGTATAAATAAAATTTGATTATAAAATATCATACTTGTATGACCCGATTTATGTATAAAATGATAACAAAATTAACAAATAAGCTTACCATTTTTTGACTTTTTTTATTCAAACATGAATAAGAATTAAATTGATATAGTAATTATTTATTATTGTTTTGAACCAACTTCGTGGTGGGCTGGTGGCAAAAGAAACACAACCGAGCAACATCAAGCCATTAGTATTAGAAGTCCAAATGCTACAGAACACAATCCTACGTCAGCTTAATATTAACATCAGCAGTCTTATAGTATGATCAGTGGCCCAGTAGTATAATCAGGCGAACATAATCAAAGAATTATCATTTTTTGTATGCTGGGTTGCTGATTCTAATGGGCCGCTATTGGACTACTGATATTTCTGTTATCTTACAGGTTAAAAGATGAATAAATAAGCACAGTTATAAAATAACAAAAAGAAAAATGAACTTCATTTAACCATTTAAATTCCAATTCTATTTGATAATTAAGGTTTTCGATAGTCAATTATTTTTGGAAATATCTATTATCTTTATTTTTTATTCTATATAATACTCTTTACAAGTAGGTTCATTTGTTATTAATCGGTCATCCTCTTAGAAAAATAATACATCCAAGTTATATTAATCTCTTCAATTTATTTGATATATTGAATATACAAGGATTTCTTATAATTGATACTGATTTTATTATATCAGTTTTATATTAATCATATTTTATACTAAGATTTCAGCGTTTAATATACGTAAGTATAAAACATTTGTTTATTATTTATTTTTTGTATCAAATAAAATTAAACATTTTGTAATTAATTGATTTCAGCGTTTAATATATGTTTTGAAAGCATTATAAAATTTTGTAATTAATTGATTTATCTTGATAGTTTTAAGCACTCATAAAATGATAAAGATAAACCAGATTGTTTGAATGAAATAGAAGATCCATTTCATTAAAACAAGTGGAAATTCAAATAATGATAATTATAAGAATGGGGGTTTGATTTTTTTTGTTTTTTGAAAGGTAGAATGGGAACGTGATTGTTGTTCAAAAAAAAAAAAAGAATGGGAACGTGATAATGAATGAAATATAAATTTTATGAGGACTTTTTATAGAAACAAATGATATAATTTTATGGGAACGTTATTTTATTATATTTATTAAAATATTTGTATATAAATTTATCATTAAATATGGATGCAATTTTATTACATGTAAGAATATTGTTAGTTGAATTACATATTTTTCGTATAATTTATAAACAGATTAAACATAAACATATAGAATTGTTATAAACAAACATTATAATGATAAAAATGATCATAACTGAAGAACAATAATATAATTATACTATGTTATATAATTCTTAAATGACCACTGTTATGTTAAAGTATATCATCATCACTATCATCAGCATCAATTATATTATTAGTATGATCAATTCATCAGAGCTCAATAACTTTTCATAATCATAGTTTGAATTATATTTGTTAGGAATTGTATTTGGAACGTCAACACAGTTTGATTGACAAATCCATCCTTGAGCAGTAAGACGTGAAAAAACCTATATTATGGAAAAATAAAACATGAAATTAGTATAGAAAATAACCATATTAATATTTTACAAATAACCTTGTAAAAAAAACGTGTACCTTTTGACAATAATGTCCAAAACTGATCTTCTCAACATGATTTAGCTGTGCTACAATGTAGTACATCATCTCTAGTTCATCTTCTTTATACGTCAACAATTTTCATGGTATTTTATAATTTAACTTTACATTCAACAAAGAAGTTACATTTGTAAAGTATATGTTTGTTGTACCCAAATTTCCTTCAATTGTTAGTGATAAAATATAAGGAGCTATGATTCGAATATCATCAAAATCCTCGGACTCTCCTTTGAAATTTTTTAATACTAATTGTTTGACACTTTTGGAATGAATATCAATTAAGGAACCACTACAAGTATCAAATGTCAGAAATTTTAAAAAAGGACTACCAGATAAAACATTTTCAAAAACATCAATGTCAATCTCATAATATTTAAAATATATAGTTGTAAGATTGTTCCATTTAATTGTACAATTAGGACGAAGAGTGCAAGATTCCAAATTCATTTGTGTAACATATGGATTCATGAATAAACAATCAGTTTCAATCGAAAAAAACAGTTTGCTATCTGGAGATTTCAAACACAGATTAAGTATTTTAACTTGTTTGATAAAACAAAATTCAATCCATTTTTTGATGTAAGAATCAAATTTAGTATCATAATTATCTTTAAAATGGAATTTATCTATATATTCAAGAAGATACTGATCAATCGTATTATCGACTGAAATGTAGAAATTTCTAATTGGAACAAAATCTTCAAAAATAAGATTAGAAACTGAACGCCATAGATGTTGCCAACGTTTCGATAATATACCTGTCCTGATTGCGTCTTTTGATTTTGGTAAATTGAGAGGATTCCATCAATTAAAATGTCATTTGGTAAGTTGCTTATTCGATCTTCTGCTGTTCCTATTGAACGGTTTACCTTGTTGACTAAATTTTTTTCCATAATGTTTACAGTTTCTAAATTCGGAAGATTATCTAATGCGAATTTGAAAAATAATAATGAGTTGTTTGGATTTGATTATGAAAGTGGCAAGTAGTAAAGTTGTCTGATATGTTCAATAAATATAATAATTGATTGTATTTATATATACATATTTTACATCTCGCCATACACTTGTTATTAAATTTGGAATGTAAAAACCCTATTTATAATTCTTTTTTTTTTGAAAGGTGAATTTCGCTTGAAACTTCGTGTCCCGATTCGAAAGCGAGAGGTCTAGCATACGTTGTCTTAATCGGGTCCGCGTTAGAGAGCTCCTTCATTCGAAGTAGAAATGCCTATTTTAAATACCCAATGGGGGGAAAACCCCCTACTAATCCACCCCCGAAACGACGATTAATAGGGGTATAACCTGCACCCTCATACTTGAACCTGGGTATACCCAAGGCAAGCCTTTATAGAAGGACTACGTATATTTCAAAGTTGGTGGAATGGAGATTCGAACTTGGGATGTATAGGTCACCAAGGGAAATCCAAACCACTACATCAACTCATCAATGATATCTCTATTTATAATTCTAACCCATCAAAAAAACATTGAATCGCATTAGGCATGATTTTAATAAATTTATTAAATAATATACATCTCAATTTTCAGTCTAATATTTTTGTTCTGAAAAAATGAAATTATTGTAAGTAATTAAACAAAATGAAATTTTGTTAGTTTATAACAATTATATGAATAAAATATTTAGTAAAATTTATATTGAAGAAACGTATTTATAACACAATCAGTTTCTATTAATTAAATATAAGTTGTCAAAAAAAAAGAGATGTTGTGACATCATAGTATAAATATTCACGTAATATTAATGTTTTTTAATTAAATGTATAATATTTATAATTGACTTAAATGTTATTTTTTTATAAATATTGATATTTATATAAATACTAAAATATAATACTCATTATAAGTTTTAATTAAAGACGTTAATATTTATAATTGACTTAAATGTATAATATTTATAATTGAATTAAATATTATTTCTATTTTTTTAAAATATTGAAATTTTATATAAATGTTGAAATTTTAATTAAATGTTTAATATTAATGCTTTTCTAAAGTATAATAGTATTAATAAGTTTATATAAATGTTAAAACAGGAAAAAAAATTAATATAAGTGGGAAACCTTTTATGATATTATATATTACCTAAGACCTATTGTAATATTTACTGTATAACTACCTAAGATATCTAACTCGAAATATTTACACCTGCTCTCACTTACTTTCACTGACTAAACATGGCGATCCAGGTATTTTTTGCATATTATTTTATATAAAAATTTTAAAAGCCAAGTTTATTAAATTTATGGTACAGTATACTATTTTTTTAAATGTTATAATGTGGTTACTATATTTGGTAAAACACAATAGTATTCATGCACGCTTTTGTAAAAGTTAATTTGAATATAGTAAAAGATTATCATTTTAATTATTATTAATACAATAGATTATATGTAACATCCGTGAGTTTTACCCGTTGACTTTATGTGTAATTTGACTAACAATTTAAGTTAATGAATATTCGGGTCGTTTTGGTGATTAAATGACAATGTGGAAATTATTTGGGTCGTTTTGTGAATTAAATGACAATGTGGTTTATTTGGGTCGATAATATGTTTTGATCGGTGTTTAAATGTCTAACGATTGTAATTTGGCTTGAGAAGAGAAACGGGTCGGCCCGTGGGTCATCCACGACCCATCAGCCCTTGACCCATTTCTCCCCCCTTATCCTTTCCTTTGCCTTTCATTATTTCTTCTATCTCTTTTATCACTTTCTCTCAAGTAAAAAGGCAAGGCAAAACCCATTTCATTCCTTCATCTCTCTAGCATCGATTGGTGTTTTGGAACTGGTTTAACACGAGAATCATAGTCTTCTATACCTCATTATCGTCATATCGAAGATTCAAAGGTTGTAGTGAAAGCGTTTTTACCATTTTGCCATAAATCGGGTTCTAGCTCGTGAAAGGAGTTTTGGTAAGGCTAATTCATCCCATTTTTCTCTATTTATGTTAGTTTAATCGTTTCTAGTTCTCATACATTTACAGGTTCTAAATCGACTTAAATCGAGTTTTGGGTCAAATTAGGGTTTAACTAGGGTTTGGATCGATTTGGTTGTTTGATGATGTTTTGGATTGATTTGAGGAATGGGTTAAGTGTAGCTAGGTGTAATGATGTTTAAACGAACTTCAAAACTAGTTTCAAGCTCTTGTAAATCGTTTTGGGGTGATTTGGGTCGAGTTTAGAGGGTTTTGGTTCGGATTTCTGCAGAAAACAAAAACTGCTGCTGCTGGTGTTTGGCCTCACTGCGGCACAGTGGTTTACCCCTGGTTTGAAGCTCACTTCATGACTGCGGCGCAGTGGATGAAATGCATCCTGACTGCGGCGCAGTCATGAGGCCCTGTTTCGCGCGTCAGTTTTCAAACGTTAATAACTTTAGAACGTAAGTCCGTTTTAGACGTATGACCTATCGTTGGAATCGTGAGAGAGTCTACTTTATCATGGTATAACCCTTATATCTTAAATCCATCACTATTTCCGAAAAGGTCGTGTTAAAGTGTCCTTGTTATAATCGGTTGAACCATTAAGACGCTTGAGAGTTGTGACGAGACTGAGTTGAGTCCCAATTACCATCCAAAGTTGATTTACTCTTTTAAAACCTAGATAGGGCTTGACTCATGATTTGTAATGTGTATGTTAATGTGAATGTATATGATCGATATTTAGGTTTTGGACGCGAAGCGAACATCGAACGACTGTAACTCAACTTCGTACCCAACTTAACTTCTTTGCCGAGGTGAGTTTCGTAACTCCCTACTCCTTTGAGATTCGGGTTGAAAAGTGTAAAACTTGCGTGTTTACTTACGTTGTTGATTGATTGATTGATTTGGTTTAATGTTGGATTGATGAGACGGTTTATCACGTTTGATTGACTTGGTTTATGTTTTGTTAAGTATTTCATTAATATTAGGATAGACGTACATACATGGAAGTCGGTTATGCCTTCAATGGTTTTAGATGTGGTGGGAAGGCTGCGGGTGACCCTATATATAAGCATCTGGGACTCGAAGAAATGGAATCCTCTTAAGTGTATGTACGTATAGTTGGTTTGAATTGTGATTATTGGTTTATGATTGACGAATATTGATTGTTGGTTTATGACAGACGATTTGTGATTGATGCATATACGATTGATTGTAAACATGCATACGTAGTTACATAACCCTCGGTTGAGGACTCAAACATCCAAGTGTATAGATGTATACACTTAATCTATGAGATGTTGGTGACATGACTCCGGGTATATAGACATATATACGCCGATGATTTTGAGATACAGCCTTGTTCATTGTGATGATAGGCGGGTATCGTTGCATAGGTGACTTGAGTTCACGCATAAGATAGGCATGTTGGCTTATTTATGCATTCGACACTTTTATTGATACTTATATCATTTGTGCACTCATATTACACACTTACTTGCCTTGTGTAATCTTGTTGTTGGACGTTATTGTGTTACTTAGAGGCTCGCTGTAAGTCATGTCTAGCCTCTACTCGTATATTGTGATTATTGATGATGGTTCCTTATGGATCATTACTACGAACTCACCAACCTTGTGTTGACTATGCTTAGTACACTTTTCAGGTAATCAGGTTATCCCCGGACGTGGAGTTTAGTTGCTTGCTTGCTGTTAAACCCGGGCATTGGACCTTATGAATCAAGGATTCATCGACCTTCTTTTTTGCATTATACTTAGGATCGATTTGCCATCTTCTGGATGTTCTTTTGTAAACTTTGATGGTTATTTTCTCCTTATGTATTTTGGTACTTGTTTCGTATTGTATGGATTCACTGAATCTTTATTTGCATTTAGTCTTGTTCTACATTAATCCCACCTTGCGCTATATGATTTCCGTGATATTCTGAGCCTTGGCTTGGGGTGTTACACATACCTTTATGTATACGTTGGGTCGATTTCCATTAATTGAATAATAATTATATAATTTATGTTTTAAACTATTTTGATTATAATTGTTCTTCAGATCGGTTTCCAATTCTTTAAATCATTAGATTATGAAGAATATCCCAGAGAAGTGATTGTAAGTTTTCTTATACAATATATTATTTTGTGTTGTACAGTTCAATAATATCGTGCTTAACTATATCATAATGTATGTTATTTTTTAATATAACATAGGGTTTACCTGGAGTTGTTAGGAACAAGTTATCCAGAAATTGTAATTATGTACAACTTGTTGATTGCCGTGGCCGTGAATATACAGTTATGATTAGGGAGTATGGTTCCAATCGTTTTAATATGTGTTTAGGGCAATGGACATTATTTTTTGATAATACTGTTCGAAGAGATGCTGATATCAAGCAATTATGCTTCCGACTTGTTAGAGAGGATGTTTTTCAAGTTTATTGTTTCCGCTCAGATGGTACAGAATTATGTGAAGATGATATGGGTATAATTATTGATCGAATTTTGTCATCTAGATGTTTGATACAAGCCATAGATTCTACATATGAAAAACATGTATAGTTTAAAGAATAAAATAGAATGGTTTTTATGAGATATTTTTAACTATATATTATATAAAAAATAATACAATTTATTATTTCTCTTATTTATTTTGTAGTTTCTACCAAATTGCTTTTTGAGTACTTTGATGATACCAAATTTTACTGCTGAAGTAATTGGTAGTCGTCAAAATGGATTGGTTGATATAATCTATAATGATCGAGTAGAGGATGATCATCAGAGAAGAATGGCAGTTGGTTTCTTTGGTTAACAATGGACTAACATATGTTTTGAAAATAACATTGATGAAGAAAGTGTTCTTCTATTCAAAAGGTCGATTGATAATGTTTTTTATGTTGATGTTTTTAATGGTGAAGGAATTGGACTTGGTTTGTCAGTTGATCCAGGTAATAATTCTTAAATTTGATAATACTATTTTAACATTTTATATATGTTGTATTTATTTTGGATTCATATGAGATGTTTTAATTCCTGCAGTTGTCAATGAATTCATAGATCAGCAACCAACCCATTTCGCTCTATCATTTCTTCTTTCTTTCCTAGCCTACTCAAAAACTATTTAGGAAGGGCTACCATTATATACGCAATTAATAAAGGATGCCGAATCATCCACCGAATCCTATGTTTCATCCTAGTTTATTTGATGTGTATACCTGTTTGATATAGCAGGTATAAAATAATATTTTATTTTAAACAATATAATTTATGAATCCGATAAAATTGATCTATTAATTAGCATATATCTATCTTAAACTATGTTTTGTTTTAATGAAGAAATCAATTCAGATGATGAAGATAATGAATTGGATTATATAAATCAAGGTAATTAGAAATAAGAATATATATAGTGTATTTTAAATCAATCAATATGTTGTACATATGGTAATTAAATACTCCGTAACATATTTTATCATTGTAGTTGCTGAACAACATTCAGATACATCAGATTATGATTCTGATTCTGATTCCACATATTTGTTGGATAATGTTATGCATTTTTGTAGAATGAATGGTCATATTCATTTAGATGAAAAACCGACTTTTGTTCTTCCAATCTTTAGTCACTGGTCTGAATCAAATAGAATGGTATGAATTTTCTTTATTATATGAATTAGTATATATTTAAACAGTTGTTTTATAAATATTTTTATTCTTTTCTAATTTTCGAATTTAAGATATATTGTATGTTGTTTTGCAGACAATTCCTGCTGCATTTGTTGAATCATATCATTTGTATAATTTCGACAATGTAGTCATAAATGATGGTTATTTCGAGTATTTTGGTGATCTGGTAAAGAAGACCTATATTAGGAAACGAAATCGTTCAAATCATGTTGTTTGCTTGCTAGATTGGAAAAAGCTATTCACTAAAAATGGAATTCAAGTCGGGGAAATGCTTAGGTTTGAACTAAACCTTGATGCATGCAACGGTGATACTTGTAACTTTACGGTGTGTTAAAATTATGACTCTTAGGTAGGAATATTAGAATATGTATGTAAATTATATATTATGAGTAAGGAGTACTTTTCTTGTATGGCTGAGTTGCACTATTAATTCAGGCAATATAAAAGAATAATAAAACAAATTAAAAATAGTTGTACCGGACGGTATTTTCGGTAATACCGATAATACCAGAAATTTTTCCACACCAGTATGACTAAAATACCAGTTTTTAAGACATTGGCTTAAAGCGGAATTCACCTTTCAAAATAAAAAAAAAATAAAAAAAAAATTAATAACTAAACATTAGGTACCATTTAAGTAATTAAGAAACATTAGGTATGAAACCAGCAATATCGTGCAAACGTTAGGTACCATTTAACTAAACATCTTTACCATTTAAGTAATTAACAAACGTTAGAATATATCAAGATTGTAATATCATAAATTAGTTAAACTGTATATGTAACACCCCAAGCCAAGGCTCAGAATATCACGGATATCATATAGCACAAGGTGGGATTAATGTAGAACATGAACTAAATGCAAATAAAGGATTCAGTGAATCCATACAGTAAGATAAACAAGTATCAAAATACATAAAGAGCAAGTCATCATCAAAGATTACAACAGAACATCAAAAGATGGCTAACGGTTCTTAAGTACAATGCAAAAGAAGGCAAATGGATCCTTGATCCATATAAGTCCAAGTCCGGGTTCAACAGCAAGCTAACAATCAAACTCCACGCCCTGGATTAACCTGGTTACCTGAAAAGTGTACTAAGCATAGTCAACACAAGGTTGGTGAGTTCGTAGTAATGGTCCATAAGGAACCATCGTCAATAATCACAATATACAGTAGAGGCGAAACATGACTTACAGTGAGCCTCTAAGTAACACAATATTATCCACATCAAGATTTCACAATATAAGTAAAACGTGTAATAAATATACCCAAGTAATGTCCGTAACATCCATTCAAATCAAGTGTCATATCCTCTTCAGTGGGATTTATACACTACATATATTCATATCCTCTTCAGTGGGATTTATATATTCAATTCAAGTGTCATATCCTCTTCAGTGGGATTTATATACGTCATATCCTCTTCAGTGGGATTTATATACGTCATATCCTCTTCAGTGGGATTTATACACTACATATGTCATATCCTCTTCAGTGGGATTTATACACTACATGTACATCAATCAATGTCCATTCATCACAAGTTATCAATCATCAAAACATCAAACTAATCTATACGTACATACACTTAGGAGGATTCTACTTTCTTCGAGTCCCAGATGCTTATATATAGGGTCACCCGCAGCCTTCCCACCACATCTAAAACTCTTTGAAAGTAAAATCGACCTCCATGTATGTACTTCTATCCTAATAAGCTACAATAACACAAACACGTGCGTAAACCATCACTCAATCAATCAATACTATCCATCAATCAACCATCAATCAGAAAATACGTAAACAGTCAATCAAATCAACCAAACAATCCAACAAACACGTATATGTACACTTTTCAGCCCGAATCTCTATTGAGTAGGGAGCTACGAAACTCACCTTGTTCGGCAAAAGAAGCTAGTATTGATAATATAAGATTATAAGCGAGTATTGGGCTCCACGCATCCACAACCTATCAATGTACATCATAATACCATAAATGTCACTCTACTTAAACAAGTTGGTTCAGTAAGTTTAAGTCGAGTCACAAACTCATAGACACTTCTACAACTTTACCGAGTAAGGAAACAAGATACTTTGACTCAACATTTTTAGAAATGGGGAAAGTCTCATACAAAATGAATGTTACTACAAGAAACTAGGCTCTCTCACGATTCAGCCCATTGACTGCGCCGCAGTCAGATGCAAAATTTCGTTCCAGAGGTTTTTCACTGAGGCGCAGTCAAGACCATGTCTTGCCACTGCGCCGCAGTCAACTGCACCAGCAGCAGCAGTTTATGCAGAAAATTGTGACCCAAAACCTATTTTCTCAAAACCTAAGACCCCAAATCGATGCAAGAAGTTGTGGGACTCGTTTTGAAGCAATAATTGACATTCCAAAGCCTAAATACACTTACCCAAACCCATATTTCATTCCATAACATCATCAAATCTTCCAAATCAAACAAAACCCTAGTTAACCCTAATTTGACCCAAACTTCATTTTAAGTCGTTTTAGGACTTGTAAATCCTCGAAATGACTAGAAACAAGTAAGCTAACATAAATAGATGCAAATGGGATGAATTTGACTTACCAAAGCTTCCTTCTTGAGCTAGAACCCGAATTGGGTCAAAATGGGTAAAACCTTGAACTAAGAAATGAAATCCTTTGCTTAGACGATAATGAGATGAAGATGAAAATGATTCTCGAGTTAATCTAAACCCAAAACACCAAAAGATGCTAGAGAAGAGAAGAAATGAGAGGGTGTTCTTGCTTTTAACTTAGAGAGAAAAAAAGAAAGAAGAAAAGAGAGAAGAGATAGAAATGTGTGGTGAAAGGGAGAGATAAGGGGAGGGAATAGGTCAAGGGGGGCTGGTGGGTCGTAGATCACCCACGGGTTGACCCGTTTCTCTTTCCAAGCCAAAATACACATCGTTATACATTTAAACCCGATTAAAACATATTATCGACCCGAATATAACACATTGTCATTTAATTCACAAAACGACCCGATTTATTAACTTAAATTGTTAGTCATATTACACGTAAAGTCAACGGGTCAAAACTCACCGATGTTACATTATTCCCCCGTTGAAAGAATTTCGTCCCGAAATTCAACAAAACATTAATTACTAAATAATGCGGATACTTAGACTTCATATGATCCTCTCGCTCCCAAGTGAACTCGGCTCCCGTCTAGCATTCCATCTAACCTTAACAATCGTGTAGCGCTTATTCTTGAGTTTCTTGACTTGACGGTCCAATATCTCTACCGGCTCTTCAACAAAATTAAGCTTCGAATCCACTCTAATCTCGTCCATGGGCACATGATGCGTAGGGTCCGCCAAACACTTGCGTAGGTTACAATTATGAAACACATCATGTACACCGCTAAGCTCTTGTGGTAATTCTAATCGATAAGCAACTTTTCCAACCCGTTCGAGGATCTTGGAAGGACCAATATACCTTGGCCCGAGCTTGCCTTGTTTCATGAATCGGATGACGCCTTTCCACGGTGATACTTTCAAAAGTACAAAATCACCCACTTCAAACTCTAACGGTCTCCGCCTCACATCGGCATACTTCTTTCGTAGCATGCGAGCTAGTTGGGCTATTCTCTTAGCTTGAGAAGTTGTTCTTGTCATTCCAGTTACTTATCCCGGCCCGCTACATTGGCTTTCTTCGATTTTTGGCTCACCTAGTGGAGGGTAACACCTCTACTACTCAGTACTTCGGTCGGTGACATTCGAATACTCGCGTAACACCCGCCATTGCACAAGATTTCCGTCAGGGTCATAAGCACATTCTCTTCACATGTGATCAAGTCTCAAGTCGGTTTGAGAACCCGTTGCTCATTGGATGGCTCCCTGAATTGGAGTTAAGCGACTTTCTTTATCTGAAATGATAGAAATCGAATCTTCGTGCACCTAACCCATTTCTTCTACATACTAATGTGCCAAGTTGTCAAATTTTACCGGTTTCATCGTATCGTGATCACTTCTTGTCGTCGGCGACTTCATGGCGAAGTCCATTACAATTTGTTTTCCTTCAAATCTCTCTCCCGGTCTTCCACTACACGCTTATTCACATCTCAGAAGTCTATAAGGGTTTTGACTACGCGCGCGATGTTAGGAAGTTAAGCATATACGAAATTTAAGTTATCGAGATGGGACAAGCCCGGTAAGTCGTCCGGAAAAGCCTCGGGAGACTCAAGATTAACAGAGACGACGTTAGTTTTCAGATTCTTGAGACGGTAGCTCTAAGGACGCTTGAGTTTGAAGACTTACATGGGACCCTAAGAACCTTACCATTACACAAAGACGTTTTTAGTTAACTCCTTACCACTACCACTAACCGTATTTATCACCATCATCCAATCCATACTTGCAAAAATTTTCAAAGTTCCAAATTTCCAGGAGCATAGGGCTAATGAAGAGCTTAATATCATTTAAAGTCAACCATCATTTCCAGGTAATTCAACTAGACCTATCTAGCACATCACAAACCATTTAAAGGATCGAGATCCAGATCTAAGCCTACGGATGTTTGTTAAAGAAGGAAGTCTAGTAAGAGAAAGTAAGACTATAACCGGTCCTAGAATCGAATAACATTGAGTTGTAGTGGTCGAAGAGAAAGGAAAGTACCTATCGCCGCTTCCGGGTCGTTGCGGGCTTCATTAGCATCTCCCGCCAAGGTTCGTCCTCGAGGTTGCACCTGACGGCTTGGTTCGTCGTGGTCTTGGGTAGGAAGGGCAACTTGGAGTTGATTATGAGAAGTCGCTATTTGGGCTTGTGGTTCGATCCATCTTGAACAAGCATTTCTATAGTGGTCGGGGCTACCACACACAAAACAAACACCCTGTTGGCTCCGAGGGTGGTTGGCTTGGGGATAAATGATTTGAAGAGGTGTTACATTCAATGGTGCCGCTTTCGGTGCCCTACAATTCCTAGCTACGTGCCCGCGCCGATTACAATTAAAGCAAATCCCACATTGGTTAGTGGGAGAGTGGTGAAGATTACACCTGCCACATAAAGGGGTGAGGTCCCAAGTAAGTTTTCCTTGCCGGCTTCACCGTCGCCCTGACTCTACCTTTATTATGACCGTTGGGGTCAAACCTACCCGCCTTCTTTGCCTTACTAGATTCTCCAACTTCTTTCCTTTTTGATGAGGCTTTACTTAACATCTTCTCATCGCCCATATTTACTCTAGCTTCACGGGTTTCATTGCTTCTTTGGAGACTTGACGTGACTTGGGCTACAATAGTAGGTATGGCATTTGCCACTGCTTGGGCAATCACGGTTGCTAAATCTGGCTCATCGCTATGGCTAGTCGCATTCCTTCTTGGTCCCACCATTATCTATAAGATAAGTAACGCGTTGACCCGAAAGTTAGCCTCACAATGCTCACATATTAGTCACACAAGTAGTTAATGCTCTCAAACCGATGTAATATACTCATTTCATATCATTAAGCTAAGGCAAGAGTGCTAGAATCCTATGAGATTGTTACTTATCATTTTATCATGTCAAGTCCACTACAGTTGCTTATCGTTAATTCAAGTACTCATGTCAATACATCATACAATAAAACTAACTTGTTAACTTCATTCATACAATCGTCCATCTACTAATACATTTTTACACGTGTATTACCAACTACGTTATATCATGCTTACAACCAAGTTTAACAATGTCTCATACATGTTCAATTTCACATATTGTTTAGCAACATATCCCTATTGTTCACCGATTACAATTAACATCATTTGTGTTGGAATATCATCCGTTTATAATACATGGGAGTTAGGATGCTTACAACCTTGATACTCTCTTAGGGTGCATATCAACGTATTTATCACATTGTATCCTAACCGTTTATCAACACGTTTAAGTCGGACAACAACGAAAACATTTACAACATCCACGTGACCACTATGGGGCATACATACATACACATCACACATGCATAACATATATGTTACCAACTCATACTAGACAACATATCATTCCACTACCAAATCCAATCATAGTAATAGTTCTAAAGTTTATGACCCGGGGGTTTGCTTCACAATTTCTCTCAGGTTAGCCGCATTAGTAGTTAGTGTTTTAACGCCGATACACTACACACGTTCACTGTCTTTTACTAAAGCCGACATATAAATATTCTCAACTAACTGTCATATATCGTGTTATCATACCAGCATATCATACGTGTTTCATATCACTATGCTAAGGACAACATATCAAAGTTCTCAAGTAATCATTATCTATCATGTCCTCGTGCTAAGTTCACAACAATTATCCACCATCAAAACCAAACTCGTATTCAACACATCTCATTACAAGCAACTAAAACAAGTCAACTAACACGAGTGGTTTAAAGTATAATCCGAATTCGATATACTTTCTAGTTATTGACCGGGTATGTATACAGGGTGTACCAATGGCTAACCCTCCACCTAATCAACTTCCCATTAAGCATATCGGTTCCTTATTATACTCTAAGCCATGCATGCGCAATCCATGATGTTATTAACTTGTTATAATGTTGGGTGACCATAAAAGAGTTGATCGGGTTCTCTTAGGGTTGCCACAATATTATACTAAGTTAATAACATAACTTCATTTTGCTCTAAATCATCCAACTAGCATCAATCAATAGTAACAATCCACATCAACGACAATCAAATTCAGTCAATGCACACATTAACCACATTGTAATCATTCCACATTCATCACGTTGAATTCAAGCCATCACATAAGTGGTCTTAACTACGAACTCACAATATACACTTTCTAGGTTCACAGAATTCACGTTGCACACAAATTTCCTAACCATGCATGCCATATGAAGAGTTTTAACTTAAGCCGTAGTCTAGGTCAAACCGCCTAATTCTCTACGACCACGCATGGGCCACCATTCTGTAACACCCCAAGCCAAGGCTCAGAATATCACGGAAATCATATAGCACAAGGTGGGATTAATGTAGAACATGAAATAAATGCAAATAAAGGATTCAGTGAATCATACCAGTAATAAACAAGTATCAAAATACATAAGAGCAAGTCATCCTCAAAGATTACAACAGAACATTAAAAGATGGCTAACGGTTCTAAGTACAATGCAAAAGAAGGCAAATGGATCCTTGATCCATATAAGTCCAAGTCCGGGTTCAACAGCAAGCTAACAATCAAACTCCACGCCCTGGATTAACCTGGTTACTTGAAAAGTGTACTAAGCATAGTCAACACAAGGTTGGTGAGTTCGTAGTAATGGTCCATAAGGGGCCATCGCCAATAATCACAATATACGAGTAGAGGCGAAACATGACTTACAGTGAGCCTCTAAGTAACACAATATTATCCACATCAAGATTTCACAATATAAGTAAAACGTGTAATAAATATACCCAAGTAATGTCCGTAACATCCATTCAAATCAAGTGTCATATCCTCTTCAGTGGGATTTATACACTACATATATCATATCCTCTTCAGTGGGATTTATATACGTCATATCCTCTTCAGTGGGATTTATACACTACATATGTCATATCCTCTTCAGTGGGATTTATACACTACATATGCATCAATCAACATCTTCAGTGGGATTTATACACTACATATGTCATATCCTCTTCAGTGGGATTTATACGCTACATGTGCATCAATCAATGTCCATTCATCACAAGTCTATCAATCATCAAACATCAAACTAAACTAATCTATACGTACATACACTTAGGAGGATTCTACTTTCTTCGAGTTCCAGATGCTTATATATAGGGTCACCCGCAGCCTTCCCACCACATCTAAAACTCTTTGAAAGTAAAACGACTCCATGTATGTACTTCTATCCTAATTAGCTACAATAACACAAACACGTGCGTAAACCATCACTCAATCAATCAATACTATCCATCAATCAACCATCAATCAGAAAATACGTAAACAGTCAATCAAATCAACCAAACAATCCAACAAACACGTATATGTACACTTTTCAGCCCGAATCTCTATTGAGTAGGGAGCTACGAAACTCACCTTGATCGGCAAAAGAAGCTAGTATTGATAATATAAGATTATAAGCGAGTATTGGGCTCCACGCGTCCACAACCTATCAATGTACATCATAATACCATAAATGTCACTCTACAATCTTAAACAAGTTGGTTCAGCAAGTTTAAGTCGAGTCACAAACTCATAGACACTTCTACAACTTTACCGAGTAAGGAAACAAGATACTTTGACTCAACATTTTAGAAATGGGGAAAGTCTCATACAAAATGAATGTTACTACAAGAAACTAGGCTCTCTCACGATTCCAACGATAGGTCACATGACTTATTTGGACTTACGGATCAAAAGTTATAAGTGTTTGAAGTTAGGAAACGAAAACGAGCATCAGGGCCTGACTGCGCCGCAGTCAGGATGCAGCCCATTGACTGCGCCGCAGTCAGATGCAAAATTTCGTTCCAGAGGTTTTTCACTGAGGCGCAATCAAGACCATGTCTTGCCACTGCGCCGCAGTCAAGCCCAAATCTGCACCAGCAGCAGCAGTTTATGCAGAAAAATTATGACCCAAAACCTATTTTCTCAAAACCTAAGACCCCAAATCGATGCAAGAAGTTGTGGGACTCGTTTTGAAGCAATAATTGACATTCCAAAGCCTAAATACACTTACCTAAACCAATATTTCATTCCAAAACATCATCAAATCTTCCAAATCAACCAAAACCCTAGTTAACCCTAATTTGACCCAAACTTCATTTTGAGTCGATTTAGGACCTGTAAATCCTCGAAATGACTAGAAACGAGTAAACTAACATAAATAGATGCAAATGGAATGAATTTGACTTACCAAAACTTCCTTCGAGCTAGAACCCGAATTGGTCAAAATGGGTAAAACCTTGAACTAAGAAATGAAATCCTTTGCTTAGACGATAATGAGATGAAGATGACAATTATTCTCGAGTTAATCTAAACCCAAAATACCAAAAGATGCTAGAGAAGAGAAGAAATGAGGAGGGTGTTCTTGCTTTTAACTTAGAGAGAAAAAGAGAAAGAAGAAAAGAGAGAAGAGATAGAAATGTGTGGTGAAAGGGAGAGATAAGGGGAGGGAATGGGTCAAGGGGGGCTGGTGGGTCGTGGATCACCCACGGGTCGACCCATTTCTCTTCCCAAGCCAAAATACAATTCGTTATACATTTAAACACCGATTAAAACATACTATCGACCCGACTAACATACCACATTGTCATTTAATCACAAAACGACCCAATATTTCATTAACTTAAATTGTTAGTCAAATTACACGTAAAGTCAAACGGTCAAAACTCACGGATGTTACAGTATATTATCAAATAAATCAATCAATAAAACTATTAGTTTTAATTATTATATATTGGTTATATATTATTTAGCTAAATTTTGGTTTTTATTTAAATTTATACCTTTCTCTCCCTCCGTCGCTACACTTATGATCTTCCTTTGGCTTCTTGGTATTGAAGGAATATATATTCTTTTTTTGGTTATTTTTAAAGTGGGATCATATTTGGTAGAACATAATAGAATACCGTATCTGTCATTTTTGTAAATAGACAAAGTTGTTGATCCATATTTGTTGTTTTTATTTTACCATATTTAATTAATAATATCCTTTTTTATTTTACCATAAATGTAACAATATTTTATCACACAAGTTTCCACATTTAAAATAATCAATTTCTGAATGAGTAATATAACAGTTTGTATATTGTAAGTATACGTATTACGGAGTGTAAAATGTAATTGATTGTTTTTAGTAAACACAAATACTTGTAGACGAGCCTCTTATAAATTTTATTATATAATTATTAATAAAGTAAATTAGTAGATTGAATGTTTTTTTTATTGGCAAACTTAAATTAATTACACCGTGATAAATATATGAATTTTAAGTGACTAAGTTTCTCTGATGCTGCTGCCTTTCTCGTATTTCTGCTGATATTACTATCTGCTGAAAATGACATTTAACTTCTAATGACTTTACCTACTGTTGTTGAAGTTCTGCTGATGTAATTGTGCTGCTGGCTATTAATACTGGACTTTAACGCAATTAATATCTCTAAAGTCTTTAATATATTAATTTATAGCTGTTTTAAAAAGCTTTGATAAATTTATAATTTATAAGACATTTAATAATTAAATGTTATATAATTATTGGTTGGACTTTAAAACTATCGTGAATTTATCTTTAAATACTATTATTGTACTCAAGATTTGTAACATTGTTTTGATATAAATGCTACAAAATGTTTGTACACTTATTTAGTTTATTACAATATTTCTTTTGTAAGCTATTGGATTGCTCTAAACTTCGTTTACTATTATTGTAGATAAGTAATGACATTAGTATATTATGGAGATTTTACTGTATATAGTCAATAATGTTGTATATTCTGAATTTAATATATAAATCTCTTACTTTATTATCTTAATTTAGTATTATGATACACAAAAATACGATGTAATTTTAAATCTTAATCATTACAATTGGTCAAACAACGTTGATTATTTAAGTACTTTCCTAAAATTACAACCTTTTGGCTATTCTCATGTATCCTTTCGCTTTCATGTATATTTGTTTGTTATGAATACTTAAATAAATCTTTATATGTTTAAAATATCTAGTATTGCTGCTTTTAATGTAGTACAGTTTTATTTAAATAGGTACACGCATAAGATATAAAGCTGTCTTTTCCGATGCAAGATCCGTAATGATATCAAAAAAGGACAAGCAAACCTCCATCTACTGTTTAACTTGTCTGAAACATTAATGAGAAATGACCAATATCATTATCAATAGCTTGATAAAAAATTTTTATTATAATAAAGTTCAATTTTTTATAAGATGACAGTGTTAAGTCAAGTCTTACACAGTACCTAATAATTATAATTTATAATGAATAAAGATTTAATTTAGAAGTATTAAACCTTTTGACATAAAATTCATTGAAATTCAAATTAAAAATCAAATTGTCTTCTATGAATATAATCGATTTCAGCAAGTAATGATAACAAAAATAAAGTAAGCCTCCATTACTGACTTGCAGTCACTTCTCTTCTGTAACTAATACTACTTGTCTTCTCTGAGAAATTCGTATCAATGTAGCAAAATATTTTATTTTATATATATTCTTCTCTTGATATTGATGCGAATTCTATATTCTTCTATTTTGGTTGATTTTTAGTTATTAACATATTTGGTAGGACATAGTAGTATTCAGTACTTTGTAATTATTTTATATATAAAAAGTAGTCGGTTCATATATGTTAGTTTTTAGTTTTTATTTCTAAATCTAGTAATAACTTGAATTACTTTTGTACGCATTTATATTAAACTATAATTGTCAGTTTTCCAGATATATTAAAAGTTGAGTTCTTGATATTGATGCGAATTATATATTCTTCTATTTTGGTTGATTTTTAGTTATTAACATATTTGGTAGGACATAATAGTATTCAGTACTTTGTAATTATATTTTAATTTATACAATTTATAGTATCACATATAAAGTTGTTATATTTCAGTAAAAACATTTTTTTTCGAACATTCAGTTGGTATACGACATCGGGGAAACCTCACCGTATAATGGTGAAGCTTTGGACGTACCATAGACAACGAGATGTTGACCATGAGCCGTTACGAGTATTCAGAGGAAAAATCCCAAGGTTTTGCCATCCATGTGGATCGAACTCAAGACCTTAGGTAAAACTGGGAGTGCCTCTGACCAGCTAGGCTGACCTTCATTGGCTTAGTAAAAACATTTAATGTTACCATGTTTGTG
>CM067170.1:35948634-35985041 GCA_034093135.1 Erigeron breviscapus | reverse complement strand
TCTTCCCCCCTTCCCCCACCCCTCCCTCGCCCCTGCCCTCCCTGTCTTCCGCGTTTTTGGCTGGTTCTCTCCGGTTTGCCCCTCGCCGTTTGCGGGTGCCCTGCCGTGCCTCCTGTCCCGTCGCGTCCCCCTGGCTCTTTGGCCCGGCTTCCCCCCCTTTTTCTGCTTTGCCCCGGGCCGCGCGCCGCGCCCGGCCGGCCCTCCTGCTTCGCTCTTCTTTCCTTGCTGTCCCCCGCGCTCCCGTGTCGCCCTCGGTCGGTTTCTCGCCTGGCCCCCCGTGCGCCGCCATTCCGTTCCCCGATCTACTATCACCATCGTGTCTCGGCCGCTTCTCGTCTTCGGTAGTTTGGTGATGAAGTCCATTGAGATATGTTACCACTTCCATTCGGGCATCACCGGTTGTCCCCCACTCGGGTGGCTTCTTGTGTCGCATTCCTTGTCCGCCCGTACGGCCCCTTCCTCCCCATCCTCCCCCTCCCGCTTCCCTTGCACGGCCCACCCTCCCCTCCCTTCCCTCCCAGTCCACTGCTTCTCCGCCCGGGCTGGCCCGCCTCCGGCGCTCCGTGGCTTCCTTCTCCTCCGCGTTCTTCCGTTCCCGAGGCTCGGCCTCCCCGTCTTTTCCAACTCTGTCCCTCCCGTTCTCCTTCTTTCGGTCCCCCAGTTGCTCCCTGCCCTCTCGGTTTTCGTTTCCCACGTTTTCCGGGTCGGGGTGGCTTGGGCTTGGGGCGTCCATACATGCCGCTCCGCGCCTCCCTTGGCCCTACCGTGAGGCTCATCGCTCTAGCTCGTCTTGGCTTCACTCTCTCTTTTCGGCTCAAAGCATCGGCCACTACATTTGCTTTGCCCGGGTCTCCCTGGCTGTCCCCCTCCTATCCCTCCCTCGCTCTCCCCCCGCCTTTGCTCCCTGTTCCCTTCCCTTTGGTTGCCGCTGTGTTGCGCCTTTTGTGCTCGAGTCTCCCTCCCCTTTTGTTGCCCTCGCGGTCCGCCCTCCCCCCTCCCCGCCCCCCCCCGCTCCCCCTTCCACCTCCTGTGTCGGTCGTTCTTCCTCCTGCCCCTTCCCTTGCCCCGCCGGCCCTCCGCGCTGCCTTTCCCCCTTTGCCTCCGGCCCACCCTCCCCCCCTTGCCCCGCCGCCTCCCGTCACCCCCCTCTTATCTCCCTCCGGCGCGTCCCCTCTGGCGCTCCCACGCCTGATCCTTTCCGGGTTTGGCCGGCGTTTTCTGTCTTTCCCCCCCCCCTCGCCGTTTCTCTCTTTTTGCGTCCGGCGGTGCGTGGTTGCGCGCTCCGGGCGCCCTTTCCCTCCCCCTTCTCTCGTCCCCCGCCCCTCCCCGGCCTTGGCGGCTCTTCGGCTGGCGTTTTCGGGTCTTCTCCCCTTATTCCCCGCTTCCCTCTTGCTTGGGTCCCCTGCCTCCCTCCTTGCTCACTCCCGGCCCAGGCCGTGGCCCTCTTCCCCCCCAACCTTCCCCCTTGGCCCTGTTGCGTCCCCACTTCTCCTTCTTCGTCCTCCGCCCTTCCCCGCCCGTGCTCCTCCTGCTCCCTCCTTTGTCTTTGCGTCTCCCCGTCTGTCCCCCTGCCCCCCCTGCCCGCCTTGTCTTCCGTCTGGTCTGGCGCCCCCCGACCCGTTCCCCTCCCGTCCGCTGCCCCCCGCGGTGCGTTAGTCACCCCCTGCCTCCTGTGCCTTCCCCCTTGGCCGTCCCTTGTGCGCCCCGCCTGTTTTGGGGCTGTCCTCTTCTGTCACCCGCGTGCTGCTCCACCCGGCGCCGCTCGCTTTTGCCTCCGTGCTTCGCTACTTGCCGTTGCTCCCCCAGTCTCCTTCTCGGGCGCAGGCTCTCTGTTCTATCCGGTGGCGCTTGTTCCCCTTCCCTCTCTCCCTCCCCTTCGGCCGGCTCCGTCTTTCTTTTTGCCGCCGCGCACCCGGCCACCCCCGGCGCTTGCCTCGGGCGCCTGCCCCCCTTCTCTTGCGTTCTTGCCGTTGCGTTTTTGTCGCTCCTTGCCTCTCGTTCGCGCTCGTCCTCTCTGGCGCTTTTGGCTCCGGGCGCGGCTTCTCGGCGTTCCGCTTGCTCCGCACCCTCCCGTTCCCGGGGCGGCGGTCACCCCGGTCACGTCCTCCGCCCCACCTCGGGGCTCCTCCCCCCCCGGCCCGGTCTTCTTCTCCCCTTGTGGTGGACGCCCCTCTCGCCTTTCGCATTCGGGCCCTCGGCGGTTTCGCCTGACCCTCCGCTTTTCCCGTTGGCCCCGGTCTCCTTCCCCCCTCTCTCCCTCCCCTCCTCGTCGCCTTCCCCGCCGCTCACCCCTCCCTCCCCACTATGCTCTCCCCTCCCCTGTCCCGCGGCATCCGGTCCTGACGTCCGTCCCCGTCTTCCCGTCCCCCCTCCCCGGCGTCTTTGGCTCCTTCTCGTTCGTGCCCGTTTCCCTGTTTCCCTGTCCCGCCTCTCGTTCGCGGCCCCGGCTGCCCCTCCCTCCCACGGCCCTCGCCGCCACCGCGGCTCTCCCGGCCCCGGCAGTCCCCTCCCCCGGTGGCCTCTGCGCCCCTTCCGGCGCCCGTCCCTGCTCCCTCCGTTCGGCTTCCTTGCGGGCTCCTTTACGTTGGCGCGCCCCGGCTCGGCCGGCAGTGGATTTGGCCCTTCTGGCCTTAGTTGGCCCGGTTTTTGGTTCGGCCCGCCCCTTTGGCGTTGCCTTGGGGTGCCCGGCTCCTGCCCTTGTTGTCCCCCCCTTCGCGCCCCTCTTCCGGTACGTGGTCCCGCCTCCCCCTTCCCCTTCCCCTCTTCTTTGGTTCCCTTGCGGCGGCCCGGCCCGCCCGGGCGCCCCCTTTCCTTGCCCGCTCTTGGCGCTCTCCCTTTCTCGCTTCGTCCCCGCGTTTGCTTGCCCTTCACTGCCTGTCCCCCTTGGTTCTTGGCGGGCTTGCTGCTGTTGCTCTCCCCCCCGCCCGGTCTGCGGCCCCCCTGCCGCCTTCTTCGCTCGGTTCCCCCGCCGCCCTCCCCCTCCCCTCTTCGGCCTTTCTCGGTCCCCACTTTCCCCTCTTCTTTCACCACCCCCTCGCCCTCCCCTTTTTCCTCTTGTCGTTGCGGCTCTTGCTCCCCCCCCCCTCTCCCCCGTCTTCTGTCCCACCTCCCCCGCTTGCTTCCCCGCCCTTCGCCCCCGCCGTCGGCCTGTTGGCGTTTCCCTCCGCCGGCCTTGCGGCTTCCCGCCCCCTCCGCCCTTCTGGCTGCATCGGTTCGGTTACCCCATCCCCCGTGCGCCTGCGGTCGCCCCCTCTTGCCCTCGTCTCCTCTCGCCCTTGTCTCGGCTCCCTCCCTTTGCGCCTCGCCCCTCGCTGGTCCCGTTTGTCGTTCCTTCGGCGCCCCCCTTTGCTTTTTTCTTTGTTCTTGCCGTCGCTCCCCTCCCCGTTACTGCCGTCCCGCTCCCATGTTCTTTCTGTTTCCCCCTCCCGGCGTCCCTGGCCTCCCCCTGCCGGCCTCCTCGGCCCTCGTCCCGTCGGTCCCTGCCCTTTTCCCCCCCGCCTCTCTGCTTCCCCCCCTTCTCCCTTCCCGTAGGGCCCTTCCCCTCCCCCTCTGGTCCCGCCCCTTTCCCCTCTTTCCCTACTCCCCCCTTCCGGTCCCCGCCTACTGCTTCTTCCTGGGCCTCCCGTTTTCCCCTTCCCCCCGTCCCTCTTCTTCCTTTCCTGGCCTGCGGTGGCCTTTTCCTTGTTTCCCCGTTTCTGGGCCTCGTTGTGTTTGCGACCCCTTCTTTGCCCCGCTTGCGTGCCTTGCGCCCTGCTGGTTGCCTGCTCTTGGCGCTCGTTTGTGCGCTTCCCCTCCGCCTCTTTTGGTTTCCGGGCTCTCCCCCCAGCCCCCTTCGCTTGCCCCTCCCCCGGCCCTCCCCCGGCCCCTCCCTCTTTGTCCTTCCGGTGCGCTTCCGGTTGCGGTCGCTTCCCTCTTCCGCCCTCTCGTTTTGTCCGCCTCCCTTGGTCTCCCCCTTTCTCTCCCCGTGGCCCCGTTGCCCCGCGCGTTCGTCTCCCTGATCGCCTGTTCCGTCCCCTCCGTCGTCCCTGCTCTGCTCCGCTCCCCCTCCTCCTTCCTCCCCTTCTGCTCGGGCCGCCGTGGTTCGCCTCCTCCGGGCTTTTTCCCTCTCCTCCATCCCGTCCTCCTGCTCCTCCTCTCCTGCCCTTCCCCCCCTCCCCCCCTGCTTCCCCGTCTCCTCCGCCTTCGCTCTGCCTCCTCGTTCTTGGCCTGGGTCTGTCTCCCCGGTGTCCCCCCGGCTCCCGCTCCCCCTCCTCCCTTCCCTTCCGCCTCTCGGTTCCTTCTTCTCCTTTACGCCCCCCGTGCGCCCTCCCTGCTGTCCATGCCTTGCTCTCCTCACGGGTCCCCCTCCCGCGTTGCTAGGTTCTTTTCGGGTTGCCCCCCTCTCTCCTCCGTTCCTGGCCTCCTCCTCCTCTTTGCCCTCCCTCCTCCCCTCGTTCCCCCCCCTTCCCCCCCCCCCCTCTCCCTCCCCTCCCCTTTCTCCCCTTGCATTTCCGCCCTCCTCCCCGTGGTCTTCTCCGCCCTCCCCCCGGGCCTTCCCCCCTGTCCCTTCTGCCCCCCTTTCCTCCCTTAGCCTGCTACTCAGGCCCGCGTTTTCCCTTCCGCGTCGTCCTCGGTCCCCGCCTCCTTCTCTCCGCCCCACGCCTGGGCCCTACCTTTGTCCCCCCGCCCGCCGCGGCTCGGCCTCTCCGGCCCCCTCGCCCCCGGATTGGCCTTCCCCTCGCACCCCCTCACTGCCCTCCGCTTCGGTGCCTCACCCCTCCTCCCGCCCCCGGTCCCCTCCCCCCGGCGCCCCTCGCCCTCCCCGTTCCCCTCCGCCCCTCCACCGGCTGGCCCCCCGCTCCTCCGTCCTCCTGCCCCGGCCGGCCCCTCCCTTGCTCCCTGTCGTCCCTCCGCCGGTTCCCCCGCGCCCCTACCCCTCCCAGCCCTGGCGCACCTGCTTCCTCTGCCCCGTGTCCTCCGCCTCCGTCCCCCCCCCGTTGTGCGTTCGTACGCCTTCCCCCCGGCCCCCTCCCCCCTCCTCATCATATCCCCCGGTCGCGGCTCGCCCTGCCTTCCCGTGCGCCTAACTGGTCCCCCCCTCTCCATCCCCCCTTTTCCTCCGTCCGTCCCTGCCGTGTCCATGCCTGCTCCATGACTCTGCCTCTCCCCTGCCCGTCCACGCCATGCCTCCCTCGGTCCACCTCCTCTCTTATGCCGTGACCCGACCGTCCTCCCCTGCCCGCTTCCCTTCTGTCCTCTCCCGTGCCCCGGCTGTCTCTCCCTCCTCGCGCTCTCTCTGTTCCTACTCGGAGTCAGGCACTACACCCAAAATGGGTGCATACATCTATGCACCAGGATGTCGGCAATCCCCTGCCGAGGGTTATCAATAATGTATGCAATGCTTACAATCAAATGTAAATGCATCAGTCATGAACCAACAATCAACACACGATGAACTTGAACCAACAATCAATAATCGTAAGTTATGAGCCACTAATCAACATTCAACGAACGTGAACCAACAATCAATAATCACCGTTCATAAATCAAACTTCACTTTAAACCACTATACGTACATACACTTAAGAGGATTCTACTTCCTTCGAGTCTCAGATGCTTATATATAGGGTCACCCGCAGCCTTCCCACCACATCTAGAACCCAATGAAGGCATAACCGGCTTCCATGTATGTACGTCTATCCTAATATAAAAGTAATACTTAACTAAAACATAACCCAAGTCAATTAACGAAAAAGATCCACATCAATCCAACAATCAAGTCACCCAATCAATAAATCAATAAATGCAAGTAAACACGCCAGGTTTACACTTTTCAGCCCGGATCTCAAGCGAGTAGGGAGATACGAAACTCACCTTGATCGGCAACGAAGCTAATATAAGATTACAAACGAGTAATAGGATCCACACGTCCACAACCTATAATTATACATCATAATACCGTAAAGTCAACTCTACAATCATAAACAAGTTGGTTTAGCACAATTAAGTAAAGTCACAAACCCTAAACACCTTTACAACTTAAACGGGTAGGAACAAGACGCATTCGACTCGACCTTTTTAGAAATGACAAAAGATTCATACAAAAAGAGTGTTACTACTAGAAACTAGACTCTCTCACGATTCCAACGATAGGTCATACGACTTATTTGGACTTACGGATCAAAAGTTACGACCTTTCAAACTAAAACAGGTTTTGCTGCCCTGGAGGAAAGGTGCGGCACACCATTGAGGAGGTGCGGCACACCAAGCCTAGGTGCGGAGCACCAAATAAGAGGTGCGGAGCACAAAATGATCAGGGAACCCAGTCCAGATTTTGGTGCAGAGCACCAAGGAGGAGGTGCGGAGCACCTGTGCCCAGATCAGTTCCAAAACACCCCAAACACGAACCAAACTCAACCCAAACTCAATTTTTGATCACCAAATCGAATAGTGATGTTTCAAGACTCATTTTGAAGCTTATACAAACATATTTCAACATAAATAAACATAACCCCTATCTTAGTTTCGATTCAAAACATCATAATCACATCCAAACCCTTCAAACCCTAATTAAACCCTAGTTTGACCCAAATCAAGATTTAAGCCGATTTAGGACTTGTAAACTTTCAAGATGACTAGAAATGCATAAACAAACATAAGTAGGTACAAATGAGATGAATTAGACTTACCAAAACTCTCCTTGAGCTAGAACCCGAAATTAGGTCAAAATGGATAAAATGCTAGAACTTGGCTTTGATTCTTCAATATGACGAAAGTGAGATGAAGATGGCTATGATTTCTATGTTATAACCGTTCCAACACTAATTTGATGCAAGAAGAGGATGAAGAATGAATTGGTTTTCTTTTGTTTGAGAGAAGTAGAGAAGATAGATAGAAAGATATGAAATGAAAGGATAAGGGGGGGGGGGGGGGGGGGGGGAAGGATGGGTCATGGACAACCCATGGGTCGACCCGTTTCCCTTTATAAGCCAAAATTACAATCGATTACACAATTAAACGCCAAACAACATATTAACGACCCGACTAACATACCACATAGTCATATAATCACAAATGGGCTCAATTATTTCATTCAACAAGTTTGTTAGTCGCATTACATCAAAAAGTCAACGGGTCAAAATTCACGGATGTTACACATATAATCATTTCTCCCCCTTATGATGAAAATGTGAAACGGTTTCATCATACAATAATGATTGATAGCATAAACGGTAGATCACAACAAACAATATTCAACCAAATTAACCCAACCCAATTCCCAATTCCAATGAACTAGAATGTGAGGTTGCGTTGTTGGAAAAAGATTTTTAATGGTGTTTGTGTTCTTTGTGTTTGTGTGAAGAGAAATGAAAACCGGATAATAATGATCCGTTGACACAACCAAAAATCGAAAGGATTAATGGTGTGGCCTAAAAATACGATAACTATTTTTAGGACTTCCCATTATCATCGAGAAAATCTTTTCTCTAAATGGTTCGGTCTATGGCTTTTCAACCGATAGATTGCTTTAAAGAATGTAATTCATGGTCAGTGTCACAAAGGCGTTCAATAACCATGTCTTACTATCCTCAAAGACTTTTGGGAAAATAAATCCGAGGTCACATAGACTTCTCGTTTACTCAACAAATTCATAAAATGAAAATGTGAGACCTACGTTCAACGTTGAAAAAGATGTTAGCATTGGTAGGATTTCCATTCGATCATCGTGGAATATCAAAAATATGATATCACTACGAATGTTCCGGCAATATCACAAAGATATGCGATGTCACAAAGACATATAAAGACTCATTGTGTCCTAGTCAAATGAAAGAATATATCAAGTACGCTCTAGACTCAATAAGTGATCAAATGAAGTCGGGGACCGGAGCAGAGTGTCTCCCTTTTTCAATATCAACGTCTTCCAAATGAAGAGTCGATAGAAATGTGAAAATCTCCGTGAGAATAAAACAAACATTTGTTAAGAAATACTTGAGTGGTTAGGTAAAGATGTGCATTGCTTCACTGGGTCCATGAAGTCTTCTTCAATATCGAGAAATCAACAATGAAATCCGATAGGAACGTGTTGACCCGGCTTTTTGAGATTTTGGGGAGGGCTTTCATTTCTTTTAGCCCTTTCTCACATCATCTTTTTCACCGTAACCTCTCACTTTTCGACTACTCCCTCATGTCCTATTTGCACAAACATCATCACCACGCTCATAAACCCTCACAATCTAAAATTGAGATTTAACTCCGGGGTTAGATCTCATCGGCGATGACAAGATCATGGAGTTTTTGTATGAGTGGCCTAAACTCTCATGTGCAAATCTAACACCGAACTTCAATAAGATGATCGAAAATGGTTTGAAAAAATCATCCAAAGTGTTTTAAAATGGAAAATGAGTTTAAACACTTGGAAGTTTTGGTTTAATAAACAAACTCCCCCTAAATATATGCATGATATAAACAAAGTTTTTGCATATAAAGGGTGAGTAAAGAGTTTGAAAGTTGCTCACAAACATTAAAAATGAGACAACAAAGCAGTACACAAAGGCGTTCGATGCCTTGCATCTCTTCCAAAACATTGTGAGAAACTCAAAGACAAAGTAAATAAACAAAAAGATGAAAAGAGAAAATCTTTTTGGATTTTCAAAATAAGAAAATGAAAATCTTTTTGGATTTTTCTAAAAATGAAGAAATTACAAAAACGGTTTTAGAACGGGTTATACACTGAAGTGTGCATAAGCCACATTTCATCAAATCACTTGGAAATCACTTTTGGAACCCATTTGAGATTGGGTCCAATGGTTTTTGAATTCTTGAAAGTCCAAATGTAAGTCTCATCGATTTGATGAATAGAAGTTGCATTCCACGGAGAACTAAAACCCAGTGGTTTAGTTGAAAAGAGTTTTCGTGGAAGCAACGGTGAAAAATCATTTGAATTTCTTTGAAAAACTTCCAATCTTGTGAGATTGAGTTGGAAAATGATTTTTCGAAGCAAAATCATTCACTTTTTGCACAACTGCTTTCACAGGTTTTGGTGCAAGATCAAAAAGTTTCGAAAATGAATATTTGAATGATTTTGACTCAACTGACTTATCTTTTGAAATTGGTTTCCATTTAGATTTAGTCAACTGAGATTTTGCTTGTGAAATATGTCCAGAATTATCCTCAAATGATAGAAAAGAGACAAAAGTAGTTGTTCCATCAAAATTTGGTTTCTTAGTGTACTTCTTACCCTTTTGTAAGGAGTAATTAGTAAACTGAGAGACTTTTCTTTCAAAAGATTTTGAAGATTTACCCGTGTAAACCTTCTTTGGAACATCAGGATCAGTCTGAATAGAAGTTTCAACAGTCTCAACCTTATCACAATCAGTCTGCACAGAAGAATTCACAAACATAGGACAATTAGTTTGAGTAAAAACATCAATCATGACTTTGTGAAGGTCAGACTTCACAGATTTGGTTTGTGTTTGCAATTCAATCTCAAGGTCAGAAATTTTCTTTGTCAAAGATGTTTCGTGTGACTGAAGTTGCAAACACTTGTCTTCATGACACTTGATTTGAGCACACAATTTTGTTCTTTCTTCTTCAACTTTGCTCTCAAAAATAGTGAACTTATTTTTGCAACTCATGGTCAAGCTTAGAAATCTTTTGTTGCAAAACAAGTTCATTTGACTGTTTGGATGAGTATGCATCAGTAACTTGTGTGTAAGCTTTTCGCAATTGAGCACACAACTTACTAATCTTTGACTTTGAAAGATCATTTTCTTGTTGAAGACTTTCCATGTTGGACAAAATGAGATCATTAGCAGATTTGAGCTCTTTATTTTCTGACATGAGTTGGTCAATTTCAAGTTGAAGATTTTTGTTTTGTTCCATGAGTTTTTGACTCGTCTCATACATGTATCGTTTTTCTTGAAAACGAATGACAGCACATGGAACATGTTTGTTGTTGAAAATCTTGGGATGTAAATTACATGTACAACGAAAATTTTTATGATCCCAAATTTCATCCCCTGTGGGTTCTTGAATGAACATAGTCGTCAGTTTATCTGGCACATTGAACTTTATTGACTCAAAATGTTCTGAAGTCTGGTACGAAGAAATAATCGATTTCAAGTCTTTAATGTCAGACACAAAACACACACGTTCCTCACAAAGAGCTTTGAATCTCTTGGACACATCCTCAAACTCTTGATACACTCGAACAACACAAGCATGATTATTTCCTTGAAAACATGAACACTTTTGACTATTATGAAAATTATATAAACCAAAGCTTGGTCAAATTTGATTGTATGGTTTGACAATTTTGGCTCAACTTGATGATAGCCCAATGAGAGCAAACAATAATTTCAGTCCAACAATAAGAATGACAAGCCCAAATTATATCAAGAACAAGTTATGACCCAAGCACACTTTAAGCCCAATGGAAAAATATAAAGCCCAACAACTAATTACTAGCCTAATTAAAAAAACTTAAGCCCAAAAAGAATATCGTTCACTTAGCGCAAAACATCAACAATCCAAATTGATAATTCTTGACTATAAAACTTAAAATCCAACTTAGACTTTCACGTGACCCATAAAAAATTACTGGACTAAATAAAACACATTAAATGGAAATTACTTATAACAAACTTGATATTAAAAGACCAAATTACTCAATGGAAAAACAAACATAACGCATGACCATAGCATGCGTGAACCTGATTTTGTCAAACCCCAAAGACTTAAAATCACGTGAACTTCAAAACTAAAACCAAACAATTCAACACAAATAGAACACGCGTGAAAAGATTCCCTTCTTCAAAAATGAGACACGCAATACTTGACAACTCACTTTGTACACTGTAACACGCTAGCAGCTCACTTTTTTGAGACACACAACTCGGTTGTACTTTACTTTTTGCTTTACACGCGTATTCTCCTAGACACAAAAATTATGAATATTTAACAATAAAGTATCATGTGAATATAAAAATGATTTACTCGAGACACAACTCATCGTTACGCCTCTCCTGCCTCTTCCGTTTTCTTTCCACGAAGTACCACAACACTCTTTTAACAAATCAAAATACTCTTCCAACAAATTAACAACTCCCTTTATTAGACAGAAATTACACTTCAAAATAGTTTCTCAATATCTTCTCTCTGGTATTCAAAATGATTCTCACACTAGACAACAACAACAAACAAATAGACTCAAGCAACACACACAGCCAAGATTCAAGCTTTGAAGACCAAAAGTACTATTTGCCGAGATAAAATCTCTGCAAATGGGGGTTTCAAAAAAAAAATTTCACAAATTTGCACACAAAGGAAGGGTAAGAGATAAAATTGATTTGGAAAAGACTTGAAATTTTTTTTTTTTTTCTATTTGTACTGTTTGCCGAGCAAAACCTCGCAAATGGTTAAAATGAGAAAATTTCAGTTTGTACTGTGTATGCCGAGCAAAGCTCGGCAGATAGTTGAAATTGAAAATCTTGGTCGAAAAAGTTTCTAAGTGTGAAATGTAAAGGATGCCGAGATAATATCTCTGCGAATGAGGGTTTGGGAAAATTTTTTGGTTAAGTCTGAATAGTATTGGATGCCGAGCAATGAGCTCGGCAGAGTTGTTTTGGAAGTGTTGGTTAATTTGGCCGAGAAAGAAGTCGGCAAACACGGGTTTTGGGAGATTTGGCAAGTCCAACTCGGCAAATGGTGTTTCTGGGAGATCCGTTTGCTCGGCAAACACGGTGATTCAAAAAGTGGTCGTGAATCTAACTCGGCAAACACCGAGTAAACAAGATTAGCTCGTAACTTTATCTCTGCAAACACGAGGTAACAACTTTTGGTCGAAATTATCTCGGCAAATGGTGTTTTGGAGGTCGGTAAGCTCGGCAAATGGCTATTTCGTGGCTGGAAAAAATTCAACAACAACCACGGTGGCCGGAAAAACGGTTATTTGGCCGGAATCCTTCAAGATTCGATTACTTTCTCAATTCTACGAATTAGAACTTGTAATCACCACCAAAATACTCAGAAACACACCGTGAACAAATCCTTGCCAACAAATTTCAGATTTGAAGTTCGCCGGAAAACATGGAAACTCGCCGGAAAATTCAACCTTGACGAATCAAAAAATTGAAAAGGTGAAAATGTTTCAGAATTTGAACGCGAGAAAAACCTCGTAATTTTTAGCTTGATTCGATCAACAATGAAGTCAGAATCGAAGAGAGAAGTTGAAGAAAAATTTGTAGATATTTTCTTTTTTTTTCCTGCTTTTCTGTTTAATAAATGTAAAAATTGACTTGAAAAGTAAATGATTCGATTTCTGTATTTTTTCTTTTCGAGATTTGAGTTAACTGAACATCACCACGTGACCACTACAGTAGCAGTAAAACAAAAGAATATTACACAGTTGACTTTTCTTGTTTATAGCTATTTGCAGAGATAAAACAGACTCAAATCAAACAGATTGACGAAATTAATCATATCCATCAAATTCAACAATAATCCACTCCTAATATGTGATTATAACACTGAAACAGTCTCGAAATCCGTGAAAAACAGAAATTTTCAGATTCAAAATTAAGCTCAAAACTCGAATTTTCGAACAAAATCAGTTATAGATATGATCGTGGATCGCTCGGGTTAACCGATTATGCTCTGATACCAATAGCCGCCGCTTACTCGAATTTGGGCTTGAAAGACACAATACGATCATAAATGGCTTTTTGGTTGGAACTTTGGATTTCCGTTACATATCTACGGTGTTTCTTCACCAGATGTTTAGTTTTCGATTGAGGGACTAAATTCGACAACTTGTAAAACCTGGCAAATAGCCGCCACTTACTCGAATTTGGGCCTGAAAGACACATTACGATCATAAATGGCTTTTTGGTTGGAACTTTGGATTTCCGTTACATATCTACGGTGTTTCTTCAGCAGATGTTTAGTTTTCGAAAAGAGGGACTAAATTCGACAACTTGTAAAATCTGGCAAATAGCCTGTCGTTTACTCGATTTGGGCTTGAAAGACACATTACGATCATAAATGGCTTTTTGGTTGGAACTTTGGATTTCCGTTACATATCTACGGTGTTTCTTCAGCAGATGTTTAGTTTTCGAAAATTGAGGGACTAAATTCGACAACTTGTAAAACCTGGCAAATAGTTGTCGTTTACCCGATTTGGGCCTGAAAGACACGATACGATCATAAACGGCTTTTTGGTTTGAACTTTGGATTTCTGTTACATATCTACGATATTTCCTTCAGCAGATGTTTAGTTTTCGAAAATTGAGGTACTAAATTCGACAACTTGTAAAATCTGGAAAATAACTGTCGTTTACCGGATTTGGGCCTGAAAGACAAAATACGATCATAAACGGCTTTTTGGTTGGAACTTTGGATTTCCGTTACATATCTACGGTGTTTCTTCAGCAGATGTTTAGTTTTCGAAAATTGAGGGACTAAATTCAACTTGTAAAACCTGGAAAATATGCCGATTACTCGGATTTGGGCCTGAAAGACAAAATACGATCATAAACGGCTTTTTGGTTGGAACTTTGGATTTCCGTTACATATCTACGGTGTTTCTTCAGCAGATGTTTAGTTTTCGAAAATTGAGGGACTAAATTTGACAACTTGTAAAATCTGGAAAATAGCTGTCGTTTACCAGGGTTTGGGCCTGAAAGACACGATACGATGATAAATGGCTTTTTGGTTGGAACTTTGGATTTCCGTTACATATCTACGATATTTCCTCAGCAGATGTTTAGTTTTCAAAAATTGAGGGACTAAATTTGACAACTTGTAAAATCTGGAAAATAGCTGTCGTTTACTCAGGATTTGGGCCTGAAAGACACAATACGATCATAAACGACTTTTTGGTTGGAACTTTGGATTTCCGTTACATATCTACGGTGTTTCTTCAGCAGATGTTTAGTTTTCGAAAATTGAGGGACTAAATTCGACAACTTGTAAAATCTGGCAAATAGCTGTCGTTTACCCGGGTTTGGGCCTGAAAGACACGATACGATCATAAAAGGCTTTTTGGTTAGAACTTTGGATTTCCGTTACAAATCTACGGTGTTTCTTCAGCAGATGTTTAGTTTTTGAAAATTGAGGGACTAAATTCGACAACTTGTAAAACCTGGCAAATAGCCGCCACTTACTCGAATTTGGGCCTGAAAGACACATTACGATCATAAATGGCTTTTTGGTTGGAACTTTGGATTTCCGTTACATATTACTACGGTGTTTCTTCAGCAGATGTTTAGTTTTCGAAAATTGAGGGACTAAATTCGACAACTTGTAAAACCTGCTGGCAAATAGCTGTCGTTTACCGGATTTGGGCCTGAAAGACACGATACGATCATAAACGGCTTTTTGGTTTGAACTTTGGATTTCTGTTACATATATACGGTGTTTCTTCAACAGATGTTTAGTTTTAGAAAATTGAGGGACTAAATTCGACAACTTGTAAAACCTGGCAAATACGCGCTTTACTCGAATTTGGGCTTGAAAGACACAATACGATCATAAATGGCTTTTTGGTTGGAACTTTGGATTTCCGTTACATATCTACGGTGACTTCAGCAGATGTTTAATTTTCGAAAATTGAGGGACTAAATTCCACAACTTGTAAAACATGGCAAATAGCTGTCGTTTACTTAGATTTGGGCCTGAAAGACACGATACGATCATAAACGGCTTTTTGGTTGGAACTTTGGATTTCCGTTACAAATCTACTGTAACAACCCTCAATTTCCGACTAGGACAATTTACTTATATTATCTAGATATCTATCCCTAGAGGTTTCTTAAGAGATTTTGCCTTCCAGACATTAAGGCATAGTGATACTGGCCATCTAGTTCAGTAGAATTTCCAAAGATAGCTAGTTGCCTTAGAAATGCCATGAACAATAACTATAATCATTCAACACAATCTCAAGCTATAAACTAGTTCTAATTGAACTTGACGAAAGGTCAACAAACCAAAAACTTTATTTCGAGAAGTTAAGTTATATAAATAATAATGTGAGTCTCACAAGTTAAGATAACAATCAAAATTCTTATAAATGTCCAACAAATTTAATCATCAAGCCAACTAAATTACATTTGGTCATGAAAACACCACTGAACATCTTAAAAATAATTAAAACTCCTTAAGTACATGAAAATGATTGAATAATAATAAGTATATAGGTACAAGTCTAATATAAATACAAGATTATAAATAAATGGATTAAGCAACAACTTTTAAAATACAAATGTATGCATATATGTATATATATACACGACACATACACAAGTAAATACATGGACACAATAATTAACCTACACTCACAAATAAACACATACTACACTTATAAAACTACTATACATTCAATTATACATATACATATATACAACAATTTTTATAAAAAAAAAATATTAAAACCCTTCATTTCCCTTGATGTAGAACCGGCCCCCTCCCCCCTTTTACACCCTCACACACTTCATTTTTCCTACTACACATTCACCCTTCTTGAAACCCCCAACACCTACATCTTTTCTCTCAAAATAAAAACTCCTCCATCTTTCTTTTCTCCTTCTTGTCTACGGCTCAAAAAGGGAAGAAAAACAAGAACAAAAAAATCAATCTAAACTATATTAATAATAAGGGTTAAGCAAGGGTTGTTTCAAGATAATATTAAGGGTTGTTTCAAGCTTGGATTAAGGGTTATTAGGAGCCATAAAAGTCCGAAAAATCTGCCCAAAATCTCTTCAAAACCAAGTTCTACAAGGGTATAAATCTTTTTTTTACTAGATCTATCTTGTTCTTGCTTATTTTTCAGAGATCTTATCAAAAGTTTATGTTTTCTTCTTGTTTTCTTTGTAATATACACTTGATGAAGGCAAGTTGATAGGATCTTTCTCCTCATGCAATAGCATGTCGAAATCTATGAGAAAGATCCAAGGATTCAACAAGTTTAAGACCCAAAAGTGTTGTTATAGATTAGTAGCTTTTTAAGTGATTTTCCTTTTGATAGATCTATATGTTTTTGTATATTTTGAAGAATATATTTCTGAGATTTTTCATTAAAAAGATGTTTTTATGTTGTTGAAAGTTAGATCTATAAAGATTGGTATTGAAAAGTGTTGATTTGAATGAATGCATGTTAGATCTAAGAAAGTTGAATCTTGTTGTTGGATTATGAGATGGATATGACTTGTATTAAGTGAAAAATATGTTAAAAGAAGATATAATAATCTGGAAATTTGATGTTGAGAGATATAAAAATAAAGTATTAATCTTGTAAATGATGAACTCAAGTGTTAATAAAGCAAGAATGGTCATTGGTGAGTTGTTTGGACCCAAATACTTCTGACAGAATCATTCTCCTGTCTTTGGACGGATAAACTGAACATGTGAGGGCCGTTTCAAGCAAACTTTCAAAATAAAAGTTGTAGATAAAAGAGTTAAGTTTAACCTCCAACTGGAATCACTCAAAAATACTAAACCAAACCAAAAGATATGATTTTTCTACCAAAAGTGGTCAAAACTGGATTTTTGTCTTAATGTTGAGTCAACTTTGAGGATTTTTAATTTCTTAACTAATAGGTTTCAGAAGTTTAAACTTGGTGTGAACTGAGTTCAAAGTGTCCCTAAGGTAAAATAAAATTGGGAGATTTTTCTTAAATGTTAATCATCGAAATCTTTTATAAAATATTTCGGGTCGCATAGCAGCAAGCATTCTGACCAACTTTGGTTTGTAATTTTTAGAGGTAGTAAACAATGTCTAAAAATTAGCAAAAATTCACATAAATATAGGACACATATATGTCTCTGTATAAAAATCACCAATGTCCAAATAATTCAACTCAACCAAGAATGACTACTCAACATTATGAAAATAAGTGTTAAAACAGAAAATTTCAAGTAAAAGTTCTTCACAACAAAATAAGCTAAAAGTCCCTAGATTGCAACTTTAATCAACTCCAACAATCTCGTAACAAAAAGTATCATAAACCTACTGAGAATATGTCAAATAAAAGTTATAAAACTTAACTTGGTTATTAAATGGCAAAGACAAGCCTACAAATCACTAATTCGGTTCATATAAGCACTAACCGAAAGCTTTAATTTGCATATCACATCACACCACCACCACTATCACGACTTAAGACACCAAAATATAATGAAAATTCTGTAAATAATGAAATAAGGATGAAAATCCATTTTGACGCATTTGAATTGCTCGAAAAATGAGGCTTAAATCACTATTTCGGTAAACGATTTATAAGCTTAGAATCCTCAAAATGAGCGAGACACAAGAGAGGTTGAATTGATATAATTTTCCATGATAAAAGTTGCCTAAAAGGCCTGGGATTTTTAGCCAAAAAGTTGTGTGGTGATTTCTAAGAATTTCTATTAATTATTAAATTTAAATGATAATTAAAAAGGTAAATAAATAAATAAATAAATTATATAAATCATGAAATTGGTTAAATAATCACAACCAATGATGAAAGTGACTAAAACCTACTGGATAAAATCATTTTAAGTCAAAGAACAAATGTCTATATAAATTAGAAATAATTAAGTAAGTGAAAATCACTAATTAATAACTATTTTTAAATTAATAGAAAATTACATAAATAAATATATATATCACAATATTCTAAGTTAAAAAGAATAATAATCAGAATATAACCCAAATATAATTAGCCACGAATTATAAAGGCAAGTGAGGTACTTAAAAGTATTTTTAAAGAATTATTTGGTTAATAAATCAAGAAAATGAATAAATAATTAATTAAATAATATTAAATTAAATAAATAGTTATAAATCAGAAAGTATTCATAAATATTAATATTATGAAGTTACTAATGTCAAATATTATAATCAAGCAAAACACACAATGGGAACCATGATAATCAAAGGCAAGTTACCGAAATTCTAACAACTTATAACTACATGTATAATGAAAGTGACCCTTTTACACCAACACTCTCTACAACCAAAAAGATGCAAATATTAACAATATACTTGGATCCCAAAATTTATGACAACATAATGAAAGTGGCATTTCTTAGTGATGGCTTAAGATAGGAACTTACGTATATTAGTCCTATCGTAGGGATAGTCTTGGCTTGAAGTGTGATTGAGGAATATGACGGATATATGATCAAGGAAGCGATAGATGGGAAGTACCCATTTTGGATAAGTGAATATAATATGCGGCATATCAAGGTGAGTCATAGCCCCCTTTCAAACTCTTTTTGTGTTTTACTTTCGGGGTGAAAAGCATGATAAATAAAATGGCTTTATATATATGAAATGATTCTTGAAAGAATGATTATGAATGGGATATATTGTATGTTCAATGTGTTATAAGTTATACGATGAGCTTGAGTTCTGTCAAACTGAGATACTTCAGTACACTACTATTAACTCCGATAGTGGAGGCCTGTAGTTAGAGGGTTGCGCAACTAGAGTCGTCCACTCACCCACTAAATAGGTAACGGTGGAATGTTTGGTCTGCCTTGGTGGCCACCTTCATTGCCAGTCCGACTCGAGCGGTGCTCTAACTATCTTTATATATTATTGGTCGTCTCCATGGCACGACCCCAATTGTGATTAAAGCACTTGATTGACAGCTTGTGCTCTGAAATGAAATATGATGTTGTTTGGGACATGTAAAATGGTCGTAGTAGTGGCTCAAGCATATACTCATCGAATTATGCCTTTGGGCTGAATGGAAATTATTATCATGGTTGGATATTATTGATTGAACATACGGTTTGGGTATTGGACCTTATATGGAATCTTGAAAGTTGTTGAATTTGGCAATATTGAAGTATTGATGACCAAATGGTTTTGGTATGATAAATGATTAATCGATTGATATATTTTTCTCTCACGATAAATGTGACAAATGAGAACGTTATAATTTACCATGGATTTCTCAACTATTTTGAAATGGATATGTAACGAGATTTACTTGTAAACCTATGCACTCACCAACTACGTTTTCGTAGTTGACACTTTTTCTTCATGCTTTTCAGGAATTAGCGTAAGCTTTGAGGAATTATATGCATCGTGATTATTTGCATTGCACTTGGGAGTCAAAGATCAAACCTTGTGACGGGCAATGGAATCCGCCCTGATCATTGTAGTATACCATCTCATGTATTTGTTATTTGTTTCGTGGACTCAATATCCAAGTATAGTAGACGTATTGTACTTGGGAATTGGTTCACATGCTTGTGCATTGTAAAATTATTTTTATCAATAAAGCTATGGTGAATGTTATCTATTACCCTTTGTTTTGAATACTCGACTTTCTGTACATCTCATCGTTCCGCCTTAGTTGGGGTGTTACAGAAAATGGTATCAGAGACTAAGGTTATAGAGAACATTGGGGTTCCTCCGGGAATTCCAAAACTATAGCCTCTTTTCAAAACAAATTTTATAGTCGAGTCGAGCATAAGGTTGAGCGGACTAGTTTGAGCTTTACATGGTAGGACCATAATTAAATGTAAAGTCATGAATCTACGTTTAATTATGAGAGGACCATGTAAAACTCAAACGGCCACTTGGACTTATGTTCAAAAGGATTCCTTTTCAAAAAAAAAAAAAAAGAAAAAAAAAAGATCTTTATTAAACTCGTTTTAATGAGAATACGTGTTGCATTTAGACATTCACCTAAGTATATATAGCGATTCGAGACTTGCCTTACTTGAGGATTATGCTAGTTTAGTAGGATTCCCCTCTGCACATTAGAAGTGAAATGAATAAGATTGAAAGATATTCGTTGATACATGCTACTCTATGCTATAACATGTGAATTTGGGCATGATTTGATTGCAATGTGAAAGTTTGTAATATGCAATGTGAAAGTTGTAATGTGCAATGTGAAAGTTTGTAATATGCAATGTGAAAGTTTGTAATATGCAATGTGAAAGTTTGGAATGTGCAATGTGGAAATTATGTGAGGAATGCATGCGTAAAAGCCTTATGATTCATGATGTTGAACTTTAAGTTGCATATGCACTTTAAATAATGAGATTATTATAAGGCACGAAATCATTTTGGGTATGACTTGTAATTTATGATCGATTTAGAAAGAAAATATAGGCATGACGAGTTGATATGAAATTTCATGGACGATATGGATATAAGAGCCTTTACTCCCTAAGTTTGAGCTATTTGAAACTAGCGCGTGAATATTGCGATGATTATGTAGTCATGCCTTACTATGGAGATAGTTAATGCGCCCTAAGATTGAGCTAATTGAGGGCTAGTGCATGAACGATTTAATGATTATATAGTTGTGCCTTATTATTGAGATAGTTATTATGCTATAAGATTTGACTATTGAGAACTAGTACCTACTAGATATGATGATAATGAGGTTAGTCCTTACTACTGATATAGATATTGCGCGTTGAGATTTGACCGCTTGAGAACAAATGATTGTCCCTGAGAAATTCATGATGAAACTAGATAATTTCCTAAGTATGAAAGTTGTCATTAAATACCCCTCCGTCATTCGTTCACTTGTGCTCTTTTGAAAATTATCCATCATCATATTTCTTATGACACCGCTACTCAATATTGACATACGACAACGCGATATCATTGGTGGAACATCTTCCCACGAACGTTGGACGATATACTCTAAGAATTGTAGACCCAAGATATGACGCGACTCTATCCTCTTAGAAACTACGCATAACCTTGGTATTCGATCTGAAATGGTGCGAAACATATGTAAACGTCGAATGAAGTTGGAGACTTATGAAAGACGAGCGGTATTAAAGCCATATGACGATACAACGACACTAGTAGGACGCATTCCCATGTATATTCTAGACGACACGTCCTGAGAATGGTAACCCTGAAATTTGGTGCGATATTTCTATTCTAACACGTATACGCGAACATCTATCTATATTATCTAAGTCGGTGCGACATATATTGACGTCATTGAAAGTTGGAGTCCATTGGGCAACGAAAGACAGAGAGTGATTTCTTTAACTCGCGCAAGGAGTCTGATTCGAGCCCTAATGATCCTTTTGTTTTTATATTTCCTATTTCATTCATTCGAAACCGAACTCTATATTCTTGATTATTCAAAGTAATGATCATCACCGTTTCTCTTCAAAGGTTAGTACCCTAACGACGTACAACTCACTCACGCAACACTCTGCAATGGCGAAATCGAGTAACTAGAACCCTGCCCTTGCTGCGACATCAAGGGATACGAAAGACGTGAGACATCGGCCGTCCATAAGTGAAATACTTGGGATAACTATATAGCATAGAAGATGTTATTGGATCATGTACATAAAGTAGGGCGAAGAAGATATGTGGTGTGTAAGTCAAAGTACATGGAAGCACAAGCGAAGAGTATACTAAGCTTTAACTTGGAGAAAGAATTGAAGGCCTTCCCTATCTATGTTGATCGACCAAAAGGAAAAATTGAGCGGCCGACGAAAGGAAGGTCGTGCGACATGAAGGTCACCTTTGGATAAATATAAGACTTCCCTAGAACTTGGGGGAGATCACTAGCAATGTTGGAAGACGAAAGTAATTAGAAGAAGAAAACCAAGGACAATAAGACAATTAGGGTGTGTCGAGTAACCCTCAAGATGGAAGAGTAACAAAAAGGATTCCGAGCTATCCTTTCTTTTTCGAAACAAGTGTGTAGATGGAGATTTGTTACACGAAGGAATAAGGAAATTGCTGAGTTGAAGATCGTCAAGGAAGGCGAGATGAAGTGAAGAGCAGGAGATCCCTCACATTTTTCTAGAGGAAAAATGTTAAGGGGGTAATCACAGCAAAGGTAGATACTCGAACAAGGAGTATGAAGTGCAAGATTATACTTTATCTTCAAGAAGAGTTATTCACTAGCATCATTGAAGATGATTTGGAGTAGAATATGAAGTGAAGAAACGTCATTCGACCCAAACAAATGAAGTGAAGGCATTGACACCATTTACCCGATGTAGTTCCGGTAGCGTTCATCTTTACGGCACTCCACACATTATCCTCTGAATATCAATTGGAAAACCTCTATCGAAAGACAAGCTAGTAGTAGAACATATCAACTGAGCCAAGAGAAAGCGATATACGCTCAACACCCGAGTTTAGAAGCACGGGGAGTCGTGAAAAGTATCCCCTCAAGGTCAACGGTCGTAGGGAGGTAAGCTAAAACAAGATAAATCTGAGTGAAAAACAATTTGCAACACATGGTTAATCGTCAAGGACCATCGACCCATGGAGTAGTGCGCCCAAGCAGGGTGAAGGAGAAAACAACATGGAATTGCTAAAGCTAGTAGTGAAAACAAATAAGAAATACGACGCTAGAGGTCAAGGCACATGCTACGACAACGATTAAGGAAGTTGGGCGCTGAACTAAGTTCCAGACAACTAACAAACTCCGTGAAGAGCTAGTTATGGAATGTTTGAACGGAAGGGTGATAAGGATAATTCGCATCTGTGAAGAGTTAGGATCAAAGGATCCGTATCACCATGAGCTGATAAGTACCCTTGAGATAACTGCAAGGACTAGCGACTGCTTGTGTGCTGTTCAAGACGACGATTACTCTAGTTTGAGATGGATTAGAGTGACGAAACGGTAAGGAGTATGGTGACCCATAAGAAAACGAAAGGAAAATGGAGAAAACCGAATGGTTGAGAAAAGGATAAAGTAACCGATGTTTCCCCTAAATCATATTATATCACAATTTCTAAGGACATTAGGTTATTGTATTTGAAAAGAAGCTTAGCTTAGAAAGCTGAAAATGGATATGAGGCTCAGGAGAGCAAAGTGATTGAGAGTTTTGTAGAGGTCAGGAGGACCTAAGAAGGATTATTTTAAAGGGGGAGTTCATACGAATAAGGACATCGAAGTGTTTACCCTGAAATGATGGTGGTGATATGATTACTTAAGAGCATAAGGATTGTGTAAATCCTATCATGAGGAATGCGTAGGTATAGCAAAGGAACCGAATAGGTTATATGTGCGATGTTAAAAGAGATTCGTCGGTGATGAGTCATAGATAATGGTCCTTCTAGCGTAAAAAGGAAGTAATTAAAGGTACCTTAAAACGATTTGAAAGCCAATATCGGCAAAAGCAAGAGAAATTGGTAACGATATGACTTAGCGAATAATGAAAGAGGTGACTATGGGAAAATAAGGACGAAGTTGAAAAGACAAAAGGTGAGTATGAGGAGTAAGATGGAACTATCATCAACCAATTCATGATTTCCTTGCACGCCATAAAATAACAAAGACGACACTAGAAAACCCTAAAATGAGGTACTACGGAAATGTACCTTTGCAATTTTAGTGCAACTCGGCACCTCAGTTAGTATCACTTTTGTTAAAGGGGTAATCCCTTAACAAGTGATTAGTCACAAACGACACCAATATTTTCAAGAAGCGGCAAGCGTGTCCAACGTCAAACCAAAGAAGGATGAAAGTGGGCGAGAAGCTATTGGAACGATTCTTTAATTGGGGTAGAAGACAATAAAGGAAAGTATGCAAAGTAACAATGGAAATGAATAGCCACCAATGATCGATATCCCAACGTCTCTCACTATTTTATTGTAACTCACGTTACGAGCCGTTTGCTCATTTTACACCTTCGTATTGACATTCTTATCAGCAACCCATTATTTAGTATTGATCTAGGCAAGATTGACAGCCCGCAACGATTACATGCGATTAATCTCTAGTCGTCTCAAGAGGTGAGCGACATTCGTAACCTTTTTCTTTTTCGAAGTTTCTAATCAAGAGGAATTTTAGGGAACCGAGGAATGGATGCCCCAACCCTAGAGTTAAAAGCTCACAAGAAACCAAGAATCGTGATGAAATCTTGTTTGACTTTCACACATTTTATGTCTCCGTGTAGACACTCATAATGTTGGTCTATCCATTTTTACTACCGTATGAATGAGCAAACTTCGAGGACGAAGTATCTGTTAAGGGGGTAATGATGTAACAACCCTCAATTTCCGACTAGGACAATTTACTTCTACTTAAGAGATTTTGCCTTCCAGACATTAAGGCATAGTGATACTGGCCATCTAGTTCAGTAGAATTTCCAAAGATAGCTAGTTGCCTTAGAAATGCCATGAACAATAACTATAATCATTCAACACAATCTCAAGCTATAAACTAGTTCTAATTGAACTTGACGATAGGTCAACAAACCAAAAACTTTATTTCGAGAAGTTAAGTTATATAAATAATAATGTGAGTCTCACAAGTTAAGATAACAATCAAAATTCTTATAAATGTCCAACAAATTTAATCATCAAGCCAACTAAATTACATTTGGTCATGAAAACACCCTGAACATCTTAAAAATAATTAAAACTCCTTAAGTACATGAAAATGCTTGAATAATAATAAGTATATATGTGCAAGTCTAATACAAATACAAGATTATAAATAAATGGATTAAGTAACAACTTTTAAAATACAAATGTATGCATATATATGTACATATACACGACACATACACAAGTAAATATACATGGACACAATAATTAACCTACACTTACAAATAAACATATACTACACTTATAAAACTACTATACATTCAAATATACATATACATATAATACATCCTCAATTTTTATAAAAAAAAAAATGATGAAAACCCTTCATTTCCCTTGATGTAGAACCGGCCCCCTCCCCCCTTTTACACCCTCACACACTTCATTTTTCCTACTACACATTCACCCTTCTTGAAACCCCCAACACCTACATCTTTTCTCTCAAAATAAAAACTCCTCCATCTTTCTTTTCTCCTTCTTGTCTACGGCTCAAAAAGGGAAGAAAAACAAGAACAAAAATCAATCTAAACTATATAATAATAAAGGGTTGTTAAGGATTAAACAAGGGTTGATTCAAGTAAGATTTAAGGGTTATTTTAAGCTTGAAATAAGGGTTGTTTGGAGCCATAAAGGTCATGAAAAATCTGCCCAAAATCATCTTCAAAACCAAGTTCTTCAAGGGTATAAATCTTCATCTCTTTACTAGATCTATCTTGTTCTTGCTTATTTTCAGAGATCTTATCAAAAGTTTATGTTTTCTTCTTGTTTTCTTTGTAATATACACTTGATGAAGGCAAGTTGATAGGATCTTTCTCCTCATGCATATGCATGTCAAAATCTATGAGAAAGATCCAAGGATTCAACAAGTTTAAGACCCAAAAGTGTTGTTATAGATTAGTAGCTTTTAAAGTGATTTTCCTTTTCATAGATCTATATGTTTTTGTATATTTTGAAGAATATATTTATGAGATTTTTCATTAAAAAGATGTTTTTATGTTGTAAATGATAGATCTATAAAGATTGGTATTGAAAAGTGTTGATTTGAATGAATGCATGTTAGATCTAAGAAAGTTGAATCTTGTTGTTGGATTATGAGATGGATGGACTTGTATTAAGTGAAAAATATGTTAAAAGAAGTATAATAATCTGGAAATTTGATGTTGAGAGATATAAAAATAAAGTATTAATCTTGTAAATGATGAACTCAAGTGTTAATAAAGCAAGAATGGTCATTGGTGAGTTGTTTGGACCCAAATACCTTCTGACAGAATCATTCTCCTGTCTTTGGACGGATAAACTGAACATGTGAGGGCCGTTTCAAGAAAAACTTTCAAAATAAAAGTTGTAGATAAAAGAGTTAAGTTTAACCTCCAACTAGAATCACTCAAAAATACTGAACCAAAATAAAGATATGATTTTTCTACCAAAAGTGGTCAAAACTGGATTTTTGTCTTAATGTTGAGTCAACTTTGACGATTTTTAATTTCTTAACTAATAGGTTTCAGAAGTTTAAACTTGGTGTAAACTGAGTTCAAAGTGTCCCTAATGTAAAATAAAATTGGGAGATTTTTCTTAAATGTTCATCATCGAAATCTTTTATAAAATATTTCGGGTCGCATAGCAGCAAGCATTCTGACCAACTTTGGTTTTGTAATTTTTAGAGGTAGTAAACAATGTCTAAAAATTTAGCAAAAATTCACATAAATATAGGACACATATATGTCTCTGTATAAAAATCACCAATGTCCAAATAATTCAACTCAACCAAGAATGACTACTCAACATTTTATGAAAATAAGTGTTAAAACAGAAAATTTCAAGTAAAAGTTCTTCACAACAAAATAAGCTAAAAGTCACTAGATTGCAACCTTAATCAACTCCAACAATCTCGTAACAAAAAGTATCATAAACCTACTGAGAATATGTCAAATAAAAGTTATAAAACTTAACTTGGTTATTAAATGGCAAAGACAAGCCTACAAATCACTAATTCGGTTCATATAAGCACTAATCGAAAGCTTTAATTTGCACTTATCACACCACCACCACTATCACGACTTAAGACACCAAAATATAATGAACATTCTGTAAATAATGAAATAAGGATGAAAATCCATTTTGACGCATTTGAATTGCTCGAAAAATGAGGCTTAAATCACTATTTCGGTAAACGATTTATAAGCTTAGAATCCTCAAAATGAGCGAGACACAAGAGAGGTTGAATTGATATAATTTTTCCCATGATAAAAGTTGCCTAAAAGGCCTGGGATTTTTAGCCAAAAAGTTGTGTGGTGATTTCTAAGAATTTCTATTAATTATTAAATTTAAATGATAATTAAAAAGGTAAATAAATAAATAAATAAAGTATATAAATCATGAAATTGGTTAAATAATCACAACCAATGATGAAAGTGACTAAAACCTACTGGAATAAAATCATTTTAAGTCAAAGAACAAATGTCATATAAATTAGAAATAATTAAGTAAGTGAAAATCACTAATTAATAACTATTTTTAAATTAATAGAAAAATTACATAAATAAATATATATATCACAATATTCTAAGTTAAAAAGCATAAAAAATCAGAATATAACCCAAATATAATTAGCCACGAATTATAAAGGCAAGTGAGGTACTTAAAAGTATTTTTAAAGAATTATTTGGTTAATAAATCAAGAAAATGAATAAATAATTAATTAAATAATATTAAATTAAATAAATAGTTATAAATCAGAAAGTATTCATAAATATTAATATTATGAAGTTACTAATGTCAAATATTATAATCAAGCAAATCACACAATGGGAACCATGATAATCAAAGGCAAGTTACCGAAATTCTAACAACTTATAACTACATGTATAATGAAAGTGACCTTTTACACCAACACTCTCTACAACCAAAAAGATGCAAATATTAACAATACACTTGGATCCCAAAATTTATGACAACATAATGAAAGTGGCATTTCTTAGTGATGGCTTAAGATAGGAACTTACGTATATTAGTCCTATCGTAGGGATAGTCTTGACTTGAAGTGTGATTGAGGAATATGACGGATATATGATCAAGGAAGCGATAGATGGGAAGTACCCATTTTGGATAAGTGAATATAATATGCGGCATATCAAGGTGAGTCATAGCCCCCTTTCAAACTCTTTTATGTGTTTTACCTTCGGGGTGAAAAGCATGATAAATAAAATGGCTTTATATATATGAAATGATTCTTGAAAGAATGATTATGAAATGGGATATATTGTATGTTCAATGTGTTATAAGTTCGCGATGAGCTTGAGTTCTGTCAAACTGAGATACTTCAGTACACTACTATTAACTCCGATAGTGGAGGCCTGTAGTTAGAGGGTTGCGCAACTAGAGTCGTCCGCTCACCCACTAAATAGGTAACGGTGGAATGTTTGGTCTGCCTTGGTGGCCACCTTCATTGCCAGTCCGACCCGAGCGGTGCTCTAACTATCTTTATATATTATTGGTCGTCTCCATGGCACGACCCCAATTGTGATTAAAGCACTTGATTGACAGCTTGTGCTCTGAAATGAAATATTATGTTGTTTGGGACATGTAAAATGGTCGTAGTAGTGGCTCAAGCATATACTCATCGAATTATGCCTTTGGGCTGAATGGAAATTATTATCATGGTTGGATATTATTGATTGAACATACGGTTTGGGTATTGGACCTTATATGGAATCTTGAAAGTTGTTGAATTTGGCAATATTGAAGTATTGATGACCAAATGGTTTTGGTATGATAAATGATTAATCGATTGATATATTTTCTCTCACGATAAATGTGACAAATGAGAACGTTATAATTTACCATGGATTTCTCAACTATTTTTGAAATGGATATGTAACGAGATTTACTTGTAACCTATGCACTCACCAACTACGTTTTCGTAGTTGACACTTTTTCTTCATGCTTTTCAGGAATTAGCGTAAGCTTTGAGGAATTATATGCATCGTGATTATTTGCATTGCACTTGGGAGTCAAAGATCAAACCTTGTGACGGGCAATGGAATCCGCCCTGATCATTGTAGTATACCATCTCATGTATTTGTTATTTGTTTCGTGGACTCAATATCCAAGTATAGTAGACGTATTGTACTTGGGAATTGGTTCACATGCTTGTGCATTGTAAAATTATTTTTATCAAATAAAGCTATGGTGAATGTTATCTATTACCCTTTGTTTTGAATACTCGACTTTCTGTACATCTCATCGTTCCGCCTTAGTTGGGGTGTTACACCTGTGTCGTTCAGCAGATGTTTAGTTTTCGAAAATTGAGGGACTAAATTTGACAACTTGTAAAATCTGGAAAATAGCTGTCCGTTTACCAGTTTGGGCCTGAAACACATTCTGTTAGAAATCCAAAAATAGTGATAAATTGTAATTTAGATAATAGGACTTTCTAGTTGTTAAGTCATAGATAAATGATTACTAAGGTTGAGGGGCTAATTGTGATAATTAGCATAGTTGTATTGTTAGACTATAAATAGCCCTCACACCTTAGAAATCATAACCAACACAATTCATTTTAATCCCAATCTTTCAGTTTAATCATTGATTCTCTCTCAAAACACACACACAAACACCAAGAACACACACTATCAAACCGCCATTGTTGAATCGAATTCAGAGATAGAAATCGTGTTATAACAAGTGGTATCAGAGCAAACATCAATCTGATGACGATCCATACCTGAATTCATTCAAAATTTCATCAAAATCAAATTTATTCTCAAATTCTGTTCGAACTTTTCACTGTCTGGTTCATCAAAATTCACACATTAAATCACATAAAATCACAATTATTTGTTCATCAATAGATTTGTGATAGTTGAAAACATAATCCTGTCAAGTTTCAAGTTCCAATTCAATCTAAATCTCGAGATTGAATTTTGAGTTTTGGCGCGAATTTTGAGGGATTTGAATCTGTTGTGTTTTGTGTTGAATTTTGTTCATAAACCTGTTGCGGACATGAATTCAAACAGTTTGCCAGTGATTTCGTGATCTAACTCCAGTAATTCAAAAGATATTGAAGTTTTAAAAAGTTGTTAATGGAGTTTTTCTGGAAAACTGTTGAGATGGAGAAGATGACCAAGACGATCTTCTCAAGATCGTCTTAGTCTTTGAAATCTTGTTTTACTTCTTGTGCTTTGGCTTGTTAGACGATCTTCATAAGATCGTTCTAAACAGAGTGTGTTGTGGTAGTGTTTGTTTCTGGCTAATTAATCCGAAAGGATTGGTTGGGTCATTACAAATACTTAGAAGTTTTTGAGAAAGAAAACAAGACGATCTTCAAACCAAGATCGTCTCATTTCTTAAAAACCTAAAACGATCTTCAGCTAAGATCGTTTCATACCTTCGAAACCCAAGACGATTTTAAACAAGATCGTCTCATTCCTTGAATCAATTTCAAACCAAAATCATTTTTTTTCAGACCATTCCAGTTCAAGATCGTTTCAATTTCCATACTTAACCAAATTTTCACAAAAATTTCTAAGACGATCTTGCTCAGAACGATTTTCAAGATCGTTTCATTTCTTATACTTAACCAAATTTTCATCAAGTTTCTAAGACGATCTTGCTCAGAACGATTTTCAAGATCGTTTCATTTCTCATACTTAACCAAATTTTCATCAAGTTTCCAAGACGATCTTGCTCAGAACGATTTTAACAAGATCGTTTCATTTCCTCAAAACCTAAGACGATCTTCACCAAGATCGTTTCAAGTTCTATACTTAACCAAATTCATCAAAATTCTAAGAACGATCTCGCCTAGGACGATTCTTTCAAGATCGTTTCTTTTTCTGTTTATCAAGATCGTTCCATTTTTCTGTTTTCTCAAGACCGTTTCATTTTTTTCTAAAAATCAATTCAACTTTTCAATATCAATCTCTAATGGCTTCTCGTGAAGCATTGGCATTGGGTTCTGATACAAGACCTCCAGTTCTCTACCGTGGTTCATACGGATTATGGAAGAAAAGATTCATGGACTATGTGGAAAGTCAAACAAATGGTCATATGATGAAAGAATCCATTCTGAATGGACTTGTTGTTCATCGCCATCCCACTACTAATGCAGTTATTCTAACTCATGAACTTTTGAATGCTGAACAAAAGGATCGAACAGCTGCAGATAACAGAGCAAGATCATGTTTATACAGAGCTCTACCGGATGAAATCTATGGCTCTGTTGATTCTTATGATACAGCCAAGGAGATATGGGATGAGGTGGCTAGACAGATGGAAGGAGCTGACGTGACTTCGACAATCAGATTGACCAACATTTTGACTGAGTTTGACAACTTCTCCAAAATGCCAAATGAATCTCTTGAGGCAGTCTACTACAGATTTTGCAATGTCATAAATGAACTGAGGAAGAACAATGTCAAGAAAACTGAGATTGAGTTAAACATCAAGTTCATCAAAGCCCTTGGTCAAGAATGGGAAGATTTTGGAACCCAAATCAAGCAACATCAAAACCTGACCAAGTTCACCATTCATACTCTATATGAATCCTTCAAACTCAATGAAAACCAAGTCCTAAGCAAAGCTTCATCAAACAAAATGCCAGAAGTTGTATCTTCTGATCCTTTGGCATTGATAGTTGAGAAAAAGATTTCTGAAGCTCTCAAAAGGCAAATGGTAGTTGTTTCTTCGTCTGATGAGGAGGGAGATGATATGATGGCTACAAGAGATGGTGTTTCAGATGAACTATATCAAGCTCTTGCCGCGGTAACAAAGCATTTCAAGAGGAAATATTACAAAGCGAGGCCAACAAACAACAATCTCCGCACTTCTTCTACAAGTGCATTTCCAAAGAAGGAACACTATCATCCAAGGAGCAATGAGCAAGGTGAAGCTACTGGATCAAGGTATGGTGAAAAGAAGGAAGCATATGAGAAACAAATTGTTGAGAAAGGGAAGTCATCTGACAAAAAGTGCTACAATTGTGGTATTCCTGGACATTTTGCTGTTGACTGCAAACAACCTCGAAAGCGGGACTATGAGTACTACAAGCAGAAGATGCTGTTAGCCAAACAAGTTGAAGCAGGACATGCTTTGCTTGCCGAAGATGACAAATGGCTGTTGCTCACTGATGATGAAGATCAAGATCTCTCCGCTAATGTTTGCTATATGGCGAGGTTGGCCAAGAACAAAGTCCTTGAAGCAGAAAGCACTGATGATGAATACCCAGATGATGAGGTAAATCTCGACTCTACTTTTTCTTTGATTAAGGACAAAGAGTCATGTAGATTAGCCTTATTAGACTTGACAACCCATATCAATTCTTTAGCCAACAAAAACAAAAAATTGAAAAATAGTATTTCATTTTCAAAAAGTGAATTTTCAAAACTTCTTGAAGAACACTCAAAATTACTTTTTGAACATGATAATATTAAACAAGATTTTCAAACATACAAAGAAAAAATGTTGGTTAAAGAATGTGAGATGAATGTCTCTCCTGATTCTAAGTTATTACAAAGATGTCAAAATCTTGAAAAGACCATTCATGATCTTGAAAAGGCCAATCAAGATCTTGAAATTCAAAAGACCAATGAATGGCTTCGGGCAAATGCAAGACAAATGGATGTTGATATTCTCAATAAGAAGCTCAAAGAAGCTAAACCAAACAATGTTGAATTTGAAAGGAAGATTTCTGATTTAAATCATAATTGTTTTTTAAAAGGCATTGAGATTGAAAATCTTGAAAAACAAGTTGAGGAATTTAAAAAGAATATACTTTTCTATCAAGAAAAGTTATATAAAGTTGAACAAAATCCTCTCTTGAATTTCACTGCCTATTTCAACAAGTCAAAGATTGACAAAACAGATCTTCTTCTCGGGTTGGGATTTGAGAATATCACACCATTACAAAAGGCCAAAGAGGAAATTGAACCCCTGTATGATGAAAAATTTCTTCGCCTTGGTATGATACAACAATTTATTCGTCCATTGGATGACGAATTTGAGACTGATGAAGTTGAAAGAATACCTAATCAAGATTTTTTGGTTAATTATGATGCAATCAATGATTCATACAAAATAAAGAAATCTTCAATTTTCAAATTGGAAGAAATTGAATCAAATTTTCAAAACCAAGAATCTGTTAGTACTTCACCTAAACCAACTAAAATGTATTTTCCAACCACATTTTTGGAAAAGCAAATAGAAGGTTTACAACAAAAGGTGGAATCTCAACAAACAGTTATTAATCATCTCAAGTCTCAAAGTTCGAATCTAGAGGATAAATGTATTGTTGTTAATACTAAGAAAGTTTGTGAGAATGTTTCTACTCAAACTGACCAGAATGCTTTCGTAGAAAATTCTACTCAAACTACCTGTGTTTCATCTACCAATACCTCGACTCAGACCTTGACTGATTCTCTTGAATGTACTTGTCATACTACTGCTACTTTTATAGCTGATGATTATGTGCAATCTGATTTATCTAATGACGAACTTGCACATAGTTTAGTTTTGATATGGTACTTCTATAGGTTTTTCACATGCAACACTGTTGATGAGTTAGTTGTTCACCCTAAGCCTAGTGCTAGTATAGGTGTTGATACATCTTCTCAATTTTCTTGTGAAACCAAAGATGTGTCAGTTCAAGTTAACCTAATTTCCGAGACTACCCATGATGTGAAGTTGGACAACAAGATTCCTGATTTTTCAAAACTTTCAAATGAATTTGAAACTAATCAATCTCCATTGCAATTTTCTTTTGATAAAGATTTCACAAAGGATGATTTTGATAAATTCATGGAGGGAGAATATGTTTTTAATTCAGAAACTGAGAAAAAAATTGAATCTACCAAAATCAAAGTTGAAACAAAAGAGGAATCTCTGGAATTTCAAAAACCATTATCCAAAGCTCCAACTTCATATTACTCAAGGAAACGAGTTAAGACCAAACTCGTCAAGACTGAACCAAAGACCATTAAGTTAGAAACCTTTGTGGCTACACCTGTGAAACATGTCATAGAAGAACAAGCTGAGATCCCACACAAAACAAAGTACACCAAAGTGAAACTTCCAAAAGAATGTTCAAATGCTTCTAAATCTAGCTCTCAATCTAGCTTTATACCTAAAGTGTCTAAGTCTAGCTCAGTTTCGCTAACTAAAGATGCATCAAATGGTACAACTAGATATAGGGATAGATATGGATGGTTTTCTCATGATAAACCAAAGAAGCAAGAAGTTTCCTCACCTCCAAAAGATTTCAAAAAGATGAAAGTGTTTAAAACTCCTAGCTCTAATCTTCTTAGTTTCAATTCAACAGGTGGAAAGAGCTTAACTAGTGGTGCTAAATGGGTTGCTAAGACATTAGTACCTAAGTTCACTAGTAAACAAAAGGATGTTGAGAAAAAGAAGAACAGAAGGAGGAAAAAGACTGTCAATAGGAGAAAGGGTGTTTCTGTTAATCAAAACAATTTTACTTTGTCAAATAATGTTGAAAATTCCAAGGCAAAGCCTTGTGAGCTTGTAAACAATTTCAATTCTCGTGTGGTTGATGTTAATGCTTGTAGACATGTTACTTTTAATTCTCATGTGAATGTTCGTACATTTTATTCAAATATGTTTGTTGATAATGTGCTTGTTGATGCTTATGTTGATTCAATAACATGTTTGAATGCGCAACCTAAGTTATATACCCTGCCTGTTTTATCTAACCAAAAAGGACCCGTTTTCAAGTGGGTACCTAAAAACGGTTAAATTTCTTTGATTGCAGGAAATAACCATCTGTGTTTGGATACTCGATTCCGGGTGTTCGAAGCACATGACTGGAAATAAGTCTTTACTGAAGAACTTTGTTGAACGATTCATGGGAACTGTTCGCTTTGGAAACAACAATTTCGCTCCTATCTTAGGTTATGGGGACATTGAATGAAATGGGATTATTATCAAGAAAGTTCACTATGTTGAAGGTTTAAGTCACAACTTGTTCAGTGTTGGACAATTCTGTGATAACAATCTTCAAGTTCTTTTTCGAAAATCTCTTTGCAAAGTCCAAACCTTAGATGGAGTTGATATTCTTTGTGGCGATCGTGACGATAACCTTTTTACCGTCAATCTCGATGATAACCAACCAACCGATAATATTTGTCTCATTTCAAAGGCTACTTCAAATAATTCTTGGTTATGGCATAGAAGGCTCTCTCATCTGAATTTCCAAACAATCAATACTTTAGTCAATAAGCATCTTGTTGAAGGCTTACCTGACTATAAGTATGAAAGTGAGCATGTCTGTCCTTCTTGTGCTGTTGGGAAGATTAAGAGAGTTTCTCAATAAACCGAAGAAATCTCCAAATTCTTTAGCACCTCTTCATTTGCTTCACATGGATCTTTGTGGGCCGATGAAAGTGCAAAGCCGAAATGGGAAGAAATACATCTTGGTTATTGTTGATGATTATTCAAGATATACTTGGGTTAAGTTCCTAGCATCCAAAGATGAAACAACTCAGATGTTGATAGATTTCATCACCAATACTCAAGTAAATCTTCAACTTCCAGTTCGTTACATCCGTTCGGATAACGGTACTGAATTCAAGAATGCTGTTTTTGATGAAATCTGCAAATCCAAAGGTATTACTCATCAATTCTCAGCAGTTCGCACCCCACAACAAAACGGTGTTGTTGAAAGGAGAAATCGATCGCTGGTGAAGCAGCAAGGACAATGCTTGCTTATTCCAAATTGCCATCCAACATGTGGGCTGAAGCTGTTGACACTGCTTGTCACACTCAGAATCGGTCCATTATCAATCAGCGTTTCGAAAAGACTCCTTATGAGGTTGTTAACAAACGCAAACCCAACATCAACTACTTTCATATATTTGGGTGTGTTTGTTACACATTGAATGATCGGGAGAATCTTGGAAAATTCGAGAAGAAAGGTGATGAAGGATATTTTGTTGGTTATTCCAAAACATCAATTGCCTACCGAATTTATAATCGTCGAACAAACACAATTCAGAGACGATGAATGTTTGGTTCTGATGAGATGTCAGGCATGATTTTTGAGCAAGAAAGCTTGCTACCAACAAGTATGAATTCAAGTGCTTCAAGTCCTTCTACAAGGAATTCTACCTTAGCTTCTAAATTCAAAAAGTTTCCAACTCCAACCAGTGATGAATTAGATATTCTTTTTGAAGAATTCTATAAGTCAAAACCGATTCATGATCAAGAACCTCCAGACATCGTTGAACCAATTCAAAGCAATGAACCTCTTCATAACAACGATCCAGTTCCTGACAACACTCATGAATCGTCATCAAGTTCTTCTGAGCAAAAATCATCTTCAAATGATTCTATTCCACCATCCTCTTCTGAGAATCCTACTCAAGTGAATGTTCAAGAACAACCTTCTCAATTCACTCAGACAACAAATCCCCTGAACACTCCAAATGTGTATGTACCACTTGACTTTGATCATCCAGCATATGAGGAAAGGGTTATACCAAGTTATGATTCCATCTCTCAACAAACTTCAAGTTTCAATGATGATGTTGATCTTCAACAACAAGATCCTCTTCCTCATGCTCACAAGTGGATTCGCATGCAGAAAAACCATCCTACTGATCAAATAATTGGAGATCCACAAGCAGGAGTAACTACTCGTACTTCAGTGAATGAGTGTCTTGTTGCACTTTCTCTTAGCAATATCGAACCCAAAACGTATCTGAAGCTCTTCGTGATCCAGAGTGGGTTAAGGCAATGCAAGATGAACTCGCACAATTTGAAAGACTGAAGGTATGGAGATTAGTTCCAAATCCCAGAAAAGATGATCCAATCGGAACTAAGTGGATTTTCAAAAACAAAAAGGATGAGAATGGAGTGGTAGTAAGAATAAAGCTCGACTTGTTGCAAAGGTGCCATAATAAAACCGCCACCTAAACCAAGTAAGCCTCCAACCATACCAGCTAGAACGCCACAAGAACAATAAAGAACCAATTGTCCTATGCTAAGACTGGATGAATCTCCCTCTGATGATATAGTTCTAGTTCCCTTATACAAGTTAATGATTTCATTATGCTTCACTGTATTGTTCAAAAAATAAGAGAATGTC
>CM067170.1:35926204-35947634 GCA_034093135.1 Erigeron breviscapus | reverse complement strand
GACAAAATAGTCGGTTATTTTGTTGTCTTCTTCGTTCAACTAACACCTCATTTGCAGAGAAGATTGTAAATCTTCGATATCTTCTTCATTTTTGCGAATTAGAACTCGAACTTTATATCAAAATGTTCAGAAAATCAATGCGCACAAATCCTCAAACAAATTAGATTCTAATTTCAACTGAACTCAAACCCTCACAAACATGCGATTTGTAGAGCTCGATTGAAAACTACTCAAATGATGAAATTAGCTTCTGAAATTGATAGCGAAGAAAGATATATTGACATTAAATCGATCGGTGAACAAAATTAGGACAGTAACACACTTAATTTGCAGGAATCACTGAAACAGTGAGCTCTGCAAATGAACCTTTCAGAAAAAATGCTCAAATTCTGAAATTAAGCACAAATTAAGCTTGTAATAAGCTTGTGGATCGTTCAGCAACTCTGATTATGCTCTGATACCAATTGTTAAGACTAGAATTCGAGCTTTAGTGTGTGTTTTAGTGTGTGTTAATGGAGGTTTCTAGTGAGAGAAAGTAGAGAGAGAGTAGAGAGATGTTAGGGAAAGATTAGCTTGTATTATAAGGTCAAAGGTTACAAAATGCTTAATGGAAGGGATTTATATACATATGACTAATTACACTAAGCCCCTTCCATACTTAGACATTTACATTCTAAGTATAAAACAATATAAAGTATACAAATCAACTACTACATTTATATTTCTAACAATCTCCCCCTTAGTAGTGATTTGTGAAAAATATCCAGTCCTTGTCATTCATCAAGCTCTTGTATTCAGTCTATCTTTATTTGGATGCCAGAACCAATTATCTCCTTCTGGTCTGTCATCAGGAACAATCATGTTTGCTTCATAGTTTCTTGGTGGAATGTTTTGTGGGCCTGGAAGATGACTTGGCTCGTACTTGATCCAACAACCTCCTCTTCGACGTACGACGTACTTAGACTTTTGAACATTCTTTGCCTCTCTCATCATTCTAATACTGTCTCTGTACTCGAGTCTTTGGTTGATCTTGGATATTACCTTATCAAATACTTCCTTTTTCTTTTCATCTTGATCGTTCTTTCAAGCACAACAAAACATTTTTACAAAATTCTAGTGTTCCATCTGAATAAGAAGCAAGTTCATCCATACGAATGAAGATCTTCTTTTTTCTGCTGTTCAAAAAGACAACACCAAAGGATGGTTCTTCTATGATCTGACCAATACTGAGCTGTTCTATGTCTCTGGTGTAAAGACTTTGATCTGGATATGGTACATTGATCTTTCTCTTAACCACTTCAAAACTAATTTGAAAGTCTTCCAATGAAGCGTATTGAATGCAGCTTGACATGTATCTTTTAACTGCTTCAAAGGCAATAACATCTTCCTTGTACCTTTGCATTGCATTCAAGAAATGGTTGTAGAGAAAGATAATGTCATCAACTGGTAGCAGCTTGAACTGAGCTTCTGTGAATCTGTACATCTTATTGTTATCTCTTTTCACATGAAAGCAAGGTACAGATATAGAAATCCTTTAACCAAAATCACTCTGACGAGCACCAAAATCTTGTGGTTTCTTTGTTCTTCCAGAAGCTTTGGATTGTATTTCTTAGTGAGTTTGAGAAGCTCTTTGTATTCTTCGATTTGTCTTGCTTCCTTAAACTTATACATCGAATCCAATTCTGGTCTCTTTGTTTTGGTTACTTTTGTAGCTCCACAGAAGATTGGATAAGTTCTTTCTTCCAGAAATCTTGACTTCTTAGCTGCCTCCTTTGGCTTAACACCCAGAGCAACCATTCTTTCTTTATCCCTCAAGAAGTATCCCCGATTAATAAACCTCCTTTGTTCCTCAGTTAATTCTATTGGAAAATAATCAGGAAGGACTTCCTCGGATATGATTGCTTCTTTCAACACTTGTTTATACGTTGATTTCTTAAATTCTGGGATGCAGCTTCAGGAGTCTTTCTTAATTCATCAAAACTATTGAAGTCTTCAAACGTATAGTGTTGAGGAGTTGTGAAACCCTGAGTAGAAGATTCTCCAGCTTCTTTTCTGCTTGAAGAACCTGTTTCAAAATAATCAAGATCTGGGAAGTTTCAAACACAGGTTCCTCAACAGCTTCATCATTTGTTGGATTCTCAACTATTTCTGGCTCATCAAATGTTACATTATCTTTCAATGCTTCAATATCTGCATCATCTTCAGCATATTCCATAACTTCACTTTCAATCACAAATCCTTCTTCTTCATTAACCTCAATATTTCCAAACTCTTCTTCACTTTCTACATCCGACTCAGCACCAAACACATCAACTAACCTTCTTCTAATCACATCATCTATTGTTTCCTCAACATTCTCAACATTCTCAACATTCTCAACATTTACGCCCTCGGCTCTTTCTTCCATCACCACATCTCCAACATTTCCTTCAACTCTTGCCGAAGTATTATCAATGTTCGCTTGACCTTCTCCTTGGTTCTCCCCCTCGGGGTGATCATCAGAATCAGGATCATCCCGACGAGAAGGAACCGAGGCCGGTCGGCAAGATTCTAAATCTATCAATCTTAACTCAAATTCAGCTAGTTTAGCATCATACTCAGCCTTTTGTCTTTGAACTTGTTCTTGTAAAGCTTTGACTCGTTTGTCAGTTGCAAGTTCCCTTTCTCTAACTTCCAAGGCATTCAATACGCCTCTTTCCATAACAGTCAACAAATCACCCTCTGATCTTAATATATTCAATAAAACCTCACATGCAGAATCTTTGGTTGGTTGATTTGTTGATGTTGATGGAATTTCAGTTGGTGTTGGTGGTCTTTGTGGTGGTGTTTGATGTGAAGAATCCAACCCGTGGATTGTTGTAAATATGGAATTAATTTGTACTATTTGCAGAGGTTTTTGCTCTGCAAACAGTTGAAGTAAGAAAAATTTTCTAATTGAACTATTTGCCGAGGTTTTTGCTCTGCAAACAGTTGAAGTAAGAAAAATTTTCTAATTGAACTATTTGCCGAGGTTTTTGCTCTGCAAACAGTTGAAATTAGAAAAAAAAATTTCTAATTGTAAGTCTTGATGAATGGAATGAAAGACTTATCTTGAGTATTAATTGGAATGAAAGAATATTGATGGAAAATGGTTTTGAGAAATTTTCTTGAAAAATTTTGATTTGAGATTCTTAAAATCAACTAAGTGCCGAGCTTAGTTCTCTGCAAATGGTGTAAGTGACCAAATTCTTAAAAACAACTAAGTGCCGAGCTTAATTCTCTGCAAATAGTGTAAGTAACCAAGTTCTTAAAAACAACTAAATGCCGAGCTTAGTTCTCTGCAAATAGTGTAAGTAACCAAGTTCTTAAAAACAACTAAATGCCGAGCTTAGTTCTCTGCAAATAGTGTAAGTGACCAAATTCTTAAAAACAACTAAATGCCGAGCTTAGTTCTCTGCAAATAGTGTAAGTAACCAAATTCTTAAAAACAACTAAATGCCGAGCTTAGTTCTCTGCAAATAGTGTAAGTGACCAAATTCTTAAAAACAACTAAATGCCGAGCTTAATTCTCTGCAAATAGTGTAAGTAACCAAATTCTTAAAAACAACTGAATGCCGAGCTTAAATCTCTGCAAACAGTACAACTTATAAAGTCACTTGGTCGAAGAATCAATTTCAACTATTTGCCGAGCAAATAACTCTGCAAACAGTACAAATAGAACTTGTACTTAGTCACACCACCCAAAAACACTTGTTTGCCGAGCTAAACTTCTGCAAACAATGCAAGTAGCACCAGTCTCAAATCAAGAATTCTCAATTCTCAAAAACAACTATTTGCCGAGCAAAATGCTCTGCAAATAGAACAAGTGAAGTTCCAGTACTTAGCCAAATTTCTGAAACACGTATTTGCCGAGCAAGGAGCTCTGCAAATAGTACAAGTAACCAAATTCTTAAAAACAACTAATGCCGAGCTTAATTCTCTGCAAATAGTACAAGTAAGAATTCAACAACACGACAAAATAGTCGGTTATTTGTTGTCTTCTTCGTTCAACTAACACCTCATTTGCAGAGAAGATTGTAAATCTTCGATATCTTCTTCATTTTTGCGAATTAGAACTCGAACTTTATATCAAAATGTTCAGAAAATCAATGCGCACAAATCCTCAAACAAATTAGATTCTAATTTCAACTGGAACTCAAACCCTCACAAACATGCGATTTGTAGAGCTCGATTGAAAACTACTCAAATGATGAAATTAGCTTCTGAAATTGATAGCGAAGAAAGATATATTGACATTAAATCGATCGGTGAACAAAATTAGGACAGTAACACACTTAATTTGCAGGAATCACTGAAGCAGTGAGCTCTGCAAATGAACCTTTCAGAAAAAATGCTCAAATTCTGAAATTAAGCACAAATTAAGCTTGTAATAAGCTTGTGGATCGTTCAGCAACTCTGATTATGCTCTGATACCAATTGTTACAAATGGAAATGAGCTTAATTGATGCTTTAATGGTGGAAATATGGATAGTGTGTGTAAAGTGTGTTTGTGTGTGAAAGGGAGGTTGAAGATGATAGGGAGGAGAGAGAAAGTAATTAAGTGAGATGTAACTATGGAATTAATTAAAGGCTTTTTACAAAATGATTAAGGAAAGAGTATTTATACATATGATCTAATTATAACTACTACTCCTTCCACTATTAGCTAATTTACAATTTAACACCATTTTATATTTATAACAACCATCCTCTCCATCACCAAAGAGAAAGGCTTCTGAAGATGCTCCAGGACAGACATCGAAGAGAAGGGCCTGACTCTTGTATCATTTACTTGTACTTATATGTAATTTCCAAAATTGTAACTTATTTTCTGTTGATGGCTGTAAATATAGTTGCATATTTTGATTCATAAAGTAAATGATCAGATTTAGTCTAAGTTAGAACTAAAAGATGAAACTGAAAACACTGATGATCTATAAAGTGTTTTCCAGTAACTTAAATTTTTTAGACTAAGTCAAAACAAGTGTTTTTCAAGCATACAAAGTTGTATAGATATAAGCTTGAAAAACCTTGCATTATTTCTAAAGAAATAGGGGGAATTTGTTAGGTCCAGATTTACTGGACTCGCTCCAGACTCGACTACTGGAGCCTTACTGAAGATCTGTCCAGAAATGATAAATTACTGGACCTACTCCAGACTTGGAATCTGGAGTCCCTCTGAAGATTTGTTCAGAAATAATGGAAGACCAGTGAGCAAATACTTGTATAGGAAATCTGGAGTATTCCAGATTAGCTCACTGGACTTCACCCCAGTCCAGATCTATTCTACTGAAGACGTTCTCACTAAAGTCAAAGACTGAAGTCAGAATAAAGAAGACTGACAAATGGCGGAGTCCACTGGAAGTCTTACCAGATCTACGACTGGAGGTTTATCAGTGTTCTAGACCTTACAAGTCTGAACACTGATATTGAGGAATTGAATTTTTGCCTTTACACACTTTCCAAAGAACATTCCACTTGTTCTTTACCAAAGTACTTACGTGTGTAAAGGTGGTTGGTTAAAAGAATAAATTCATATTGATGTGACTTTATTCTTGTACCTTAATGTTAGGACCAGGTTCAGCGAAACTGGCCAGTCTCCAGTTGCACCTGGAGACCAAGAAGATTTGTCCAGAAATATAATGAAGTCCAGTTGCATCGTACAGTTAACGCAACTGAAGACTTCCTCCAGTTGAGAACTGACCAGTTGAAGAAACATTCCAGTTGAAGTCGAAGACAACAAGTGGAAGATAGAGAATGACAATGGCAGCGAAGCCCAGTTGACATTCTAGTCAGTTACAAACTTGAGACCATCAGTGGAAAGCTCTTACAAAGCTTTACACTGATTACGAGGAAAAGACTTTTATGCTTTATGTGCTATTACACGGATAAAAGGATATATCTATGTATAAAGTACAAAAAGGTACATAAAGCTGGTTGAGTAAAGTTGCTTTACACTACAACTTTACACAGCATTTTAAGGAATTAAATGCTATTCCTTAAATGCTCTCAACCATATTTGTACGGCCAAAGTTGACATCCCAATGTCAACTTTGCCTATAAATATAAGTCATTGCACAACAAGAAATAGAACACACATACTTTGCAAACCTGCAATATTCTTGGTGAACTTGTGCAATATTCTCTCAATCGCTAAAAGGAACATTTCACAACTTTAAGTGTTTCGATTGTTTAGAGAATTTCCAAGTGTAGATCAATTGTAGTTCATAGGTTGTTAGAATATTTACATACTTTGTATTATCTTGGTTCCGCAACAACCTTGTAATTTATTTAAAGTTAATAAATAAATTACACTTGAAAATTACATATTGTCTCACCAATTTACTTTACAAGTATTTTATATTATTGTATTGTTCTTTACTTATTGTCACTTAAATAAGTAATCTATCTAGAACTTGGTATATACCCACTGCAACTGGTCGTCTCCAGTTCAGCGCTTATATTGCAAAGTAACTCCACCATTGACATTGAGGTGTCTTCAGGTAGTACCATCTATTGAGTTGGGACTTACAAGTGGTATCAGAGCAGAAGGCTAAAATACTTGCCTAGATCTGCTTAGATGACTACTACTGAAGGTGGAGATGGTTCTGGTCAAGGTGAAAACCCTCTGAATACTAATACACCTCCTCTTCAAAATATTAATACTAACCTTTCTCCTCCTACTGCCCCAAACCATGTCCATGTACATTATTCTAACACTCTTGTTCCAAAATTTGATGGAAACAGTGAGACCTTCGGTACATGGAAGGCCAGAATGCTCTTGCATTTTGGTGGGATAGAGAGATATATGATGAAAATCCTTAAGGATGGACCGTATATACCCATGTCTCTTGGGGTAAGTCCTCTTCTAGATCCAACTGGAAGAAGAGGTTCCAGATAAAAGCTCGAAGACCACTGGTCTGATGAGGATCGTAGACTTGTAGATCTGGACACCAGACTCAAGAACATGATCCTTGGAGCTGTTCCTTAAGACTTAATTCCAACACTCGTGTTGTTCCCCAGTGCCAAGTCAATGTGGGATGAATTAGTCATTCAGTTTGAAGGAGGTGATGACACCATTGTCACCAGAAAGGTTGCCCTGAACAAGAAGTATGAATCCTTCTTTGCTCTACCCAATGAAAGTCTAACTGGTACTTACACCAGGTTTTCTAACCTCATTAATCAGTTGAGAGGCTTGGGTGTAGAGAAGGATAAGGATATTATTCTTAAGAAGTTTTGTGATATTCTTCCTTCCAAATGAGAAAATATGGTTCTTGTCTTAAGACAAGGTAAAACCCTGCACAGTCACACTCTTGCATCGCTCTATGGAGCCTTCAGATTCACTGAAGATAATAATGCAGCAAAACTGGTGGCTGAGCAGGATGCCATGAACCATGCCCAGAGTCCCAAGGTTGCTAGTGTAACTGAGCGACCTTGTACTGCTTTAATGTCTACAGAGAGTGTCCAGGCACACTCAATGAAGGAGATGTTAAACAGTTTCTTGAACTATGGCCTGACTACTGAAATCAGTGATGGTTGTGATGAAACTGACGATGATGATTTGGTAGCCATGATCGCTAAAACCTTTAACAGGTTTAAGCATAAATCTAAAAGATTTAATGGCCCAAATAATGCTTCCAGCTCCAGCTCTCTGGATAAAACCAATCTTACCTGCTATAAATGCGGTAAGAAAGGTCATTTTATGAAGGAATGCAGATCTAGTCAGATGAACAACCAAACTAGTCCCTCTGTCCCAAATTTCAATCGGCCTGATGATAGCTATAAAGCTAAATATAAGAAGCTTAAGGCCCAGATTGCCCTCTTGTCCATGGAAAAAGAAAAGGATCAGTGCTTGATGGCACAAACTGAGGGAAAATGGGAGTACTCTAATGACTCATCAGTTGATGATGAAGAGGAAACGGACATGTGTTTCATGGCCTTGGAAGATCAACAGCAGCATATGGCAAAGGAAGATGTTATCACTGGAAGATGGGTGGACATCATTTTGAAAAAGGTATGTGATTATGACAACCAAGTTGACCCAGAACTGAAACTGGACCTTGCTGAATCATTAAGTGGTGATTTGGCTTTTGTGGAAACTGTTAGAGCAGATAGTGAAAGATATCTGGATACTATCTTAATTGAATTGGACAATGTTAAACCACAACTAAATGATTTACAAAGTGTCCAGTTGGCTCTCAAGGAGTCAGTTTTGAAAATTGAGGCCTTCGATTTGATAATCAAAATTTAGCATCTGATCTTGAAAAAGAATAACTGATTATCAAGTCATGGGTGAAAGCATCTGGAAAGAATTATGATGCATTTTCTAGAACAATTGATGCCCATAAAAATGCATGGAAATCTGGAGATCTTGAAATGGCAGCTCTCATACCAGATCTTCATGCATTGCCTCCAGCTCTTAGGGTTGATACTCCATATGATCAACCTGAGACAGACAAAACTGAAACCATTGAGACCACCCCTATTAACGTTAAACCTGGAGCCAATAAGGCTAATGCTCCAGTTAAAAAGGCCACTGGTAACAAGCCTTTACCTCAAAAGTCTAAGGAGCCCAAGACCCAAAAGACTAAAACTCCTGCTGGACCAAGGTCCAAGGTTCAGCAGCCTGATGAAAACAATATTTTGTTTAAACTGGAAAGTCAACTCCAACTTTTGTCTAGACAGGTTCAGAGTTGTACTGCTGGATTAAAAATCTGGAAGGAGGCTCATCACCTCCAGTTGAAAAACAAAATATTAAACCCCCTTCTAAACCAAAACAAAAGAATGTTCCATCTGGAACTAAATCTGATAAGAAAAAGGGGAGCAGGTATCAAATACCAATCATTTTTACTCCTGCACCTGGATCTGGTGAAAAAGATCCAGATGTAGTCTTCAATTTACCACCACAACAATCAACTATGACTTCTGTAGAGAAGTCCAGTGAACCCATCAAGAAAAGAGGGTTCACCAAAAGATGTTTCCAGTTACAACCAATTGGAACCAGTTAAGAAAAAGAGCACCACCAGTGACACTTCATTCTATCCCTCCATCAATTTCAACTTACCAAAGGAATTGGTGATTGGATCTGATGTACGTGCCACTCCAATATCAGCACCAGTTCAAACTCCAACTTCTCCAGTTCTTCAAGAAATGCCTTTTAATGAAGAATTTTATGATGCAAATCGTGACCTCATTGACTCTGATGAGGATGTAGAAGTAGTTTGGACTTATCCTCCTCCAGAAGCTGTTGCAACTGAAGAAGATCGTCGGGTGACTTGCACTGATATTGTATTACACCAGCCTAGTCAATACACTAGATGGACTCGAGCACATCCAATTGAACAGATTATGGGAGATCCAAATAGTGGGGTTCAGACTAGAAGAGCCACTAGTGAGCAATGCTTGAACGTCACCTTCTTATCACTAATTGAACCAAAGAAGATTGACGAGGCTATGGCAGACCCAAGCTGGGTTGAAGCTATGCAAGAAGAGCTTATCCAGTTTGAAAGGAATAATGTGTGGGAACTTGTTCCTTGTCTACCAGGGTTAAAGAAAGAACCCATTGGTACAAGATGGGTCTACCAAAACAAGATGGATGAAGATGGCAATGTTGTAAGAAACAAGGCCAGATTAGTTGCCCAGGGTTATTGTCAGGAAGAAGGCGTTGATTTTGATGAAACTTTTGCTCCAGTTGCAAGACTTGAAGCCATCAGAATATTTCTGGCTTATGCAGCCCATCTGCAGTTTAAAGTCTTCCAGATGGATGTCAATAGTGCGTTCCTTAATGGAACATTGGAAAAAGAAGTGTATGTTAAGCAAACTCCAGGCTTCATCAATGAGAAGCATCCTCACTGGGTATATAGACTGAACAAAGCTTTGTATGGTCTAAGACAAGCCCCAAGAGCCTGGTATGATACTTTAACTAAACATCTTCTTAAAAATGGCTTTCAAAGAGGTGCAATAGATAATACCTTATTTATCTTGAAAGAAAAAGGTAAAATCTTATTGGTACAAATTTATGTTGATGATATTATATTTGGTTCAACTGATGATGCAATGTGCAAAAGGTTTTCTAAAATCATGTCATCTGAGTATGAAATGAGTTTAATGGGAGAATTAACATTTTTCTTAGGCCTTCAGATTAAGCAAACTGAAAATGGAATATTTATAAACCAAGAAAAATATGTCAGATAAGAAAATACAAATATGATTCAATCCCATCGAAAAACACACCTATTGCAGCACCATTAAATTTGGACTCTGACCCAACTGGCAAACCAGTGAACACCACTGAATATCGTGGTATGGTCGGTTCACTGATGTATTTAACTGCCAGTCGACCAGATATAATGTTTGCAACATGTCTATGTGCCAGGTTTCAGGCTAACCCTAAAGAATTACATTTACACGCTGTTAAGCGTATCTTCAGATACCTGAAAGGGTGTCCTAGCCTTGGTCTTTGGTACCCCAAAGGCTCAGGGTTAGATCTAATGGGTTATTCAGATTCAGATCATGCAGGTTGTAAGATAGATAGAAAATCAACAACTGGTGGTTGTCATTTCCTTGGAGGAAAACTAGTAAGTTGGACCAGCAAGAAGCAGACGTCAGTCTCTATGTCCACTGCTGAGGCAGAGTACATTTCTGCGGCCAGTTGCTGTGCCCAGATTCTCTGGATCAAGAACCAGTTACTAGATTATGGTCAAAAATATACAAGGACCCCAATCTTTTGTGACAACACCAGTGCAATTGCTATATCTCACAACCCAGTGATGCACTCCAAGACAAAGCATATTGACATCAGGTATCATTTCATTCGTGATCATGTTATGAAAGGAGACATTGAATTACATTTCATCCCCACTGACAAACAGCTCGCTGATGTTTTTACAAAATCTCTTGATGAGAAAACCTTTAAGAATCTCATCAGCGAACTGGGAATGTTAAATCATTAAAACTGGAGATTTTTGTTATGAACGCGTCAGTGACACTGATGAAGTTCTCCAGTTGAGGAGGTCCAGATAATCTTTGTTCGCCAGGCTATCGAACGCCTTTGTGATACTATCCTGGCACTAATCGATTTCTAGATCATCATTTTAGGGGGAAAGACTCAAAATAATTTTCTGACTAAAATTCGTTTTGTTTGAAAATGGCAACTGGAGAACTCTCCAGTTGGAAACTGGCACTGGACTAATCCTCCAGTGTCCAGGTTCAGTCTTATCTTAATTTTTCATAACGTTAGAAATGCTTGGTCAATATTTGTGACACGTGATTGTACTCGAGTGTTTTAACCCACTTGATATCGTCATTTGACGTGTTTAAAGTTATTTTGGTAAATGACAACTGTTTTTATTGGGAAAATGAAAATTAGTGGGCGCATGGGTAAGTTAAGCCGTCGTAGCATTTAATGTTGACATGGTGTGTTAGTGCACGTTTTGGTGCACAATTTATGTCCGATGCATCTCAATTAAAGGGCTGTTACTTTACAGAGATTATCCAGACAACAGGACAAACTCGTGTAAACAGTACCACGAGTTTGGACAAACTCGTGTGAACAGTAACACGAGTTTGGACAAACTCGTGTGAACAGTAACACGAGTTTGGACAAACTCGTGTGAACAGTAACACGAGTTTGGTCCACGCGTTTGGAAGCCCACGAGTTTGAAGCCCAGCCCATTTCTAGCCTATATATTGTGTTCTTAGGTTTTGGTTTTAGTTAATGATTTGAGTTGCAACAGATTTCATTCACGGCAGGCTGAGGTATGCGCAAACCTCAGTCCGTAAGTCCACCATATTATTCGATTATCAAGAGTCGTCTCGTTGATTGTAATCCGTAATCATCGTAGATGTATTGTAAACGGATTTATTCATTGTAATCATTCGACTAATGATAAAGGAATCAGATTTATATCTCCTGTTCATATTGATTTCGTGTTTGTTTCATTCAATTACCTCAATAACGATTATGTTTGGATTCCGCACTTACATAGTCGTAGGAATCGCGAATCGATCGGTCCTCTCACTTTCATGGTGAATTATATTTTTGGTTCAAATTTCAAATTTATTTTGTAAAAATATCTACAAAATTGATTTTGTTAATAAAATATAATTTTTGGCATTTCATTGGGATCTTGAATTCCTTATAAATACCCTTATTTACTCCGATCACATTTACTTTCCTTTACATTCTTTCATTTACTTCCAATCATCATCAAACTCTTCATTTCTCTTTCTGCTTCATCAATCAAAGCCCTAATTCTAAATTCTTCAGTTTCATATTCATATCTTTAGAAAATGGCACCTAAATCTAGAAGTAGGGATGTAAATCTGCTTACAGTCCCCTACAATCCATCGAATAATGTCAAACGAGCCAGTAGTGCCCCGTCAAATCCCACAGCAATAAAATTAAATCCGAACAATCCAATGGCCAGTTTGACAGGGACTCAAGCCCCCAATACTTTAATCGGGAGAATCCAAACTTTTCTTCGTGATTCTCCCTTTGGCGAGTCCTTTTCTCTAAACCCACGCAAGTTGTACCATGAGTACTTGTGTGAGTTTTGGTACACAGCAGAATTATCAGAAGACTGTTCATCTATCTCTTTCACCCTTAAAGATGGATCAGTCCAGTGTGCCATTACAGCAGAAACATTGAGGGATGTTTTACACCTCAACTACTGGAGAGAGGGTGAATCTCCAGTTGTAATATCCCAAAACATCAATTTTCACCAAGTACTCCTGGATATGGGGAATAAAGAGTGCTTGGAGAATGGGGTATTGAAGGTTAAAGGTGCAATGACGATGAAGGGCCTCTCACCATCCTGGAGGTACTTCTTCATTCACCTAGTTGAAAGTATGGGTGGGAGTTCTGGTGGATTGGACCAGATCAACTCCACACAAGCAGAGATGGCTTACTGCTTGTGGAATGGACTCAGAGTGGACTTCGCTGATATTTTGTTCAGAAGCCTGGTGATTAAACTGAAGGGCTCCAGGGGATTATGCATTCCCTTCTCCAGGTATTTGTCACTCTATTTCCTTCAACTTCTGGGCAGTGAGGAATATCACAACAATCACTCACTATACACTGTCCCAGAGTTGTTGAGGAATCTTGACTCCCTAACAAAAAAAAAAAAAAAAAAAAAAAAAAAAAAAAAAAAAAAAAAAAAAAAAAAAAAAAAAAAAAAAAAAAAAAAAAAAAAAAAAAAAAAAAAAAAAAAAAAAAAACAAACTCGATTTCACACTCCTTAACATCTATCGATGGGGAGGTTGAGATCCCTCAGAGAATGTTGCTGGCATTCTCTAAAACCGATGCACCAGTCCAAGGTGAGTCGGAAAGACAACTGGGCGGGCCTCAAAATAATGAGGGACCCACCGGTTCGTCTGCTGGAATTGTGACCATTGCCGAACCCGGGCAACAGTCTAACCCCTCCAGCTCCAGCGTGTCTGTCCCCTCTACAATCTACCCTGGAGACCTCCCAACAGGTCTTTCAGGAACTCCAAAGGCAAAAAGAACACGTCGTCTCTGGAAACAGTCAGAACTTGCCACTGACAGTAGAAACCAGACCAGCCCTCCAGTTTCCTCCCAACAGGAACCTGGAGAAAGTCAAATGGACAACCGCAAGCAGCCACCCTCACAATTTCTGTAGGAGAGGGTGGTGAAGATGCAACTGGGCTACCCCAACCCAGATTAGATTTTGAGTCTGCACAAAGTGTCCACGGCCTATCTTCTGACACTTCTATTGCATGAACTGACGACGTCTCTGGCCAGTCACTGCTGGAGACTGAGGTTTCCAACTCTACGGCTGATGATGTTATGATTGTGGATAGAGCAATTATAACTGAGGCAACCCCAGTGACCTCTATCCCTGGTGACGTTACCTCGGTAATTGATCCTCCAATAGATGCAACCTTCCAGGAAACTGGAGAAGGTCATCTGGAGACTGACCCATCTGGTCAGCCCTCAGTTACATTCATGGATCTGGACATGGATGTTAATGACGAGGAAATCCTTATTGAGTCTTCGGATTCAGAAGGTACTGCATCAGACTTGGAGATTTTTGATTCCTCTGTACAAGATCAAAACCCTTCATCTCAAGTCTCGCCTCCAGATGCTTCAATTTCAATTTTACCATCCCAAGAAAATGAGCCTACTGAAATTTCATTTCCCACTTATAACTATATGTCTGGAAACAGACGTATGGCATCATCACCATCTGGGCAGTTCTCACTCCTTAGAGAAATGCCACCCCCACCACCGCCGTTGTTCACACCTGAGCATTCTCAGCATGAACAACACATTGTTACTTTAGTTCCTTCTTCTTCTACCACTCCTATTATTACTTCCTCGACTGCTGCGACGTCAACTGGGGAGGCTTCTCTAAATTTGCCTCCTCCAGTTACTCCAGTGGTAACTGCTGCTGGTCCAGTGACACATTCCCCTTCGTCACTGGACAGTCAATTTGTGTCTGTTCAAGCCGATATCCAAAACCTTCTTACCAGGGTGGAGGATATTCAAAAGACACTTGACAAAAACACCAAGTCCTTCTCCAGATACCACAAGGATCATCTGACCAATATTAAAGTGGTTGATCTGGAGATTAACAAGTTTTCAAATAATGAAGACTTGGTGTTAAAGAAGCTGAATTAGTTGGTCAATGGCTGCAACAATTTGGCCTCTTCATTAAAAGAAGCCTTTGACCTTACTCAGTCCAATGTCACAACCTCAATCTCAAATTTGCTGGGTAACACTGTCAGAAGATCTGAAGTGGATTTAAGGGAGATTGAAAAACAGGTAAAAGGGTTAGTTGAAAAGCCTGGGTTGAATGTGACTGAGCTTGGGCAGCAGTTGATGGCTTCGGTTGGTCAGAAAATTGATGATACGCTGGGTGCTAGAGAAACACAATTGATTGAAAAGGTGATAGCTGAGATCACCAAGCTGGCCACTCCTCAGGTTGATCTGGCCCCACTCACTAATGAGATCAACCAGTTGAGAGGCAGCATTGATAATTTAAACACCCAGGTATCCAATCATACACAATCTATTGATAAACTGACAACTGAAGTGGATATTTTAAAGAAAAAGGATGAAGAAGTTAAGGATAAGGTGGTATCTGGTCTGGACGAAGATTCCAAAACTTTAAATGAACTAAAGACTGGTCAGCAACAGGTTGCTGCAAATGTTCTGACCCAGTCTAAAGAGACCAACCATCTGTGGAGGTCTTTCATGATGATGTGCGGAATATTCAAAGAATGCAAGGACATACAATCATGGCAGCCTCTTGACCGGTTGCCATCTCACCCTTCTGAATGGGAAGCTATAAGGGCAGGTCTAGATGCTGCCAAGGGGGAAAGAAGTGCAGTCCTTGCACCAATTGCATCTGGAAGTGCTCCATCTGAAATACAATCTGGTGGAGAAATAGTTATGGCTGCCAGTACTGAAACTGGTGAGCAAAGGGTTGAAGAGAATGTGGATGTGATGGATAGGGGGAATGTGGATAAAGGTAAAGCTATAGCATCTGATGAAGCCCAGCCGGCCACTGATGTACCAATGTTGGAAACTGGCAATGTTGATGTGCTTCCTCCAGTTTCTGAAAGTGATAGCAAACGTCTGGCAAGGCTTGGTGATCAAATTAAAGAAAGAAAGAAAATGAAACAAGCAAACCAAGTTGAAGCCAGACAACATCTGGCCAAGATAAAATTACTTGATATTAGTGATGCTCACTTATTGGGAATCACTAGGGAGGAATATGCCAGAGTAAAAGATGATGCCAGGATAGTGGATATGTTAAAAGAAATGCTTGACGTTGAATTGGACAGGCACTATCCTGATGATGAAGTTGAGCATGATGCCAGAAACTTGAATATATCAGTGGAGATGGCAAAAGAGAACAGGGCCAGTGGGATTCTGAAACGAATTGAAAATGTAAAGAAGGTTGTGAAAAGGGTCTTAAATCCACCAAGAAGGATCCCTCAACCAATAAAACCACTGCATAGAGATGCTGATCTTAGAACCTTCCTTGAACCAACTGGCGATGTATCAAATGATGACATCAAGGCTGCTGTGCTGGCTGCTGGAGCTGGGAGTACTAAAATCTCAAATGAATCTGCTGCTAGAGAGTATTATTCCCATATCATGGCAACCAGAAGACACAGTGGGGCAATCAATGGTGTTTTTGTTACAATTAAGCCAGACATCAAGCACTTTCATGTTGAAGTCAGTTATGCTAGAGGGCCACTAGTTAGAACTGACAATCCTGGTGCAATGCAATATGGGTTCTCGGAATGGGTGGAAATGGTAAACTTTTTGGAAGCAAAGGCACAAAAGAATAGGTTTGAGAAAGCTTGGGTCAACTTCTTGAAGGGCAAGATTCAACACAAAGAGAATCTGGAGCTGAAGTTGAATATTGATCTTGAAGACTCTCAGCCTATCTCTTCAGTGACAAAGAAAAGGAGAATTGGCGAAGGGCCATCTAAATAAATTTTCATTTCAGTTTATCTGCTTGTAATTTTGTTTACATTCTGTAACTTGTGTAAATTTCATTTCCTTGTATAAATGAAGTTACCAGTTTGTAACCACAAGATAGATAATATATTAGATCTAACAAACTCAAAAGAAAAATCCATGGCATTTACTGATCTATAAAAATGCCTTGGAAAACTTAGATAGATTTAATCAAACAAGTCTCTCCAGTTCACACTTGTACAGATACAAGAACTGAAAAAGACTTGGCAATATTTCAGGACAAATAGGGGGAATTTGTTAGGACCAGGTTTCTGCGAAACTGGCCAGTCTCCAGTTGCACCTGGAAACCAAGAAGATTTGTCTAGAAATATATTGAAGTCCAGTTGCATCATACAGTTAACACAACTGAAGACTTCCTCCAGTTTAGAACTGACCAGTTGAAGAAACATTCCAGTTGAAGTCGAAGACAACAAGTGGAAGATAGAGAATGACAATGGCAGCGAAGCCCAGTTGACATTCTAGTCAGTTACAAACTGGAGACCATCAGTGGAAAGCTCTTACAAAGCTTTACACTGATTACGAGGAAAAGACTTTTATGCTTTATGTGCTATTACACGGATAAAAGGATTTATCTATGTATAAAGTACAAAAAGGTACATAAAGCTGGTTGAGTAAAGTTGCTTTACACTGCAACTTTACACAGCATTTTAAGGAATTAAATGCTATTCCTTAAATGCTCTCAACCATATTTGTACGGCCAAAGTTGACATCCCAATGTCAACTTTGCCTATAAATACAAGTCATTGCACAACAAGAAATAGAACACACATACTTTGCAAACCTGCAATATTCTTGGTGAACTTGTGCAATATTCTCTCAATCGCTAAAAGGAACATTTCACAACTTTAAGTGTTTCGATTGTTTAGAGAATTTCCAAGTGTAGAACAATTGTAGTTCATAGGTTGTTAGGATATTTACATACTTTGTATTATCTTGGTTCCGCAACAACCTTGTAATTTATTTAAAGTTAATAAATAAATTACACTTGAAAATTACATATTGTCTCACTAAATTTACTTTACAAGTATTTTATATTATTGCATTGTTCTTTACTTATTGTCACTTAAATAAGTAATCTATCTAGAACTTGGTATATACCCACTGCAACTGGTCGTCTCCAGTTCAGCGCTTATATTGCAAAGTAACTCCACCATTGACATTGAGGTGTCTTCAGGTAGTACCTTCTATTGAGTTGGGACTTACACTTAACCAATGCATTTAATGATCTTGTCGGTTCATTAAATGCATGCAACCATATTTGTACGGCACAAATTCACTGGTGAATTTGTTTGCCTATAAATACAAGTCATATTCTTCGTTAAAATTACTTTTAGCATTAAAGGTGAATTTGTCTAAATACTCTCGATCTTAAACAGGGATACTTCACAACTTTAAGTATCTCGATCTAAAAGAGTTATTTGGCAAATATAAATCATTTGTAATTCATAGGTTGTTAGGATACTTACATATTTGTATTATCTTGTTCCGCACAACCTTGTATTTTATTTAACATCATAAATAAAATACACTTTGAAAATATTACATTGTGTTCCACCTTTATTTTATTGCTTTTAGTCTTGTATTACTTTGTTTATATACTTGCATTTATATTCAAGTAATACTAGTCCAATCTAGTGATTATTAGACTTGTTGTATTTTACATTCTGGGTTAATCATCAAGAGAGTTTGGGACTCACAGAACATATGCTGCAAAAGGTGAAAAACTGATGCAATATTTGGAAATAGTGAAAAAATTAGCTGAGAATTTTGATTTATTTGATATAGAACAAGTGCCTAGAGAAGAAAACACCGAGGCTGATGCTTTAGCAAATCTAGGGTCAACACTTAAGATGTCACCAGAAACTAGGATTCCTATAATTTATGTGTTACATCCTGCTATAGAAAAAGAATCAACTAATATATTGGTCGTTCAAGATACAGAAACTGAAAATTCTGGGGACAATCAAAAATCCTGGACTACACCAATAATAGAATATTTGAATACTGGGACAATCCCTAAAGATGAAAATCCAAGGAATTTCCGTATGAAAACAGCACATTATTCTATGATAAATGGTATTTTGTATAGAAAATCTCTTGCAGGACTATATCTTAGGTGCTTAGAATTTCCTGAGACCAATGAGGTTCTTAAGGATATACACGAAGGAGAATGTGGAAATCACACAGCTGGAAGATCTTTATATTCAAAGATCTTAAGAACAGGTTATTATTGGCCAACTATGAAACAAGATGCTGAAGAATATGCGAAGAAATGTGATGCTTGTCAGTGACATAGCAACATTTATCATCAACCAGCAGAACCCATGTATCCAGTTCTGTCTCCATGGCCATTTATGAAATGGGGAATGGATATTGTTGGACCAATGACAGAATCTTCAGTTGGGAAGAAATATTTTTTGGCTATGACAGATTATTTCTCAAAATGGATTGAAGTTGAAGCATACGCCAAGATCCATGAATCACATGTCATATCCTTCATAAAAAGAAACATATTGACAAGATTTGGAGTTCCGGCAGAGATAATTTGTGATAATGGATCACAATTCATAGGGAAGAAAACTACAAATTTTTGTGAAAGATGGGGTATCAAGATGATTACCTCTACTCATGTCCATCCACAAGCTAATGGTCAAGCAGAATCAAGTAACAAAATCATAATGAATAATTTGAAGAAAAGACTGGGACAAGCTAAAGGAAAATGGGCTGAAGAATTGCCATTTGTCTTATGGGCTGATCGAACAACTTCAAAGAGTGCCACTGGACAAACGCCATTCTCACTTGTCTTTGGAGCTGAGGCAGTTCTACCTACTGAAATGGATCTACCTACTGCTAGAATTAGTTTCTTAACTTATGAGAAAAATAAAGAGTTGTTACTTGAAGATTTGGAAGCTGTAACTGAATTACGAGAAAGGACCAAGATAAGAATAGCAGCTTATCAACAACGAATTGCCAAGTCTTATAATAAGAATTTAAGATTAAGACGGTTTCAAGTTGGTGATTTGGTTCTCAAGAAGGCTTTAACCAAGCCAGATGGCAAATTGAATCCAAAATGGGAAGGTCCTTATTTAATTGAGGCAGAGGCTGGAAAAGGATCTTATTGGCTTCAAGATTTACAAGGTAATCTAGTTCCAAGAGTTTGGAATGCTTTTATCTCAAAACCTACCATGTATGATTAATTTTGTCTTTTGACAAAATCAGGTATGATTTCTTACTCTTGAATTTTATTTTTTATCTTGTTTACCTTCTATTTTATTTTCAAAACAATGATACTGACTTGAGCGTCGAAGTGGCGTTAGCCAAATGGCTGATGTGACCAATTTATATAGATCGTCCATATTATTATTGGCCTTTTTCGTATGTTTTGAGTCGATTTTGTATGCATTTGGCGCGTTTATGGTGTTTGTTAGTGCTTTCAGGTTTTTAGCAGGTTGCGCGTCCATTTGGTACATTTTCTGACGATTTTTGGCCAAGAAGTTGACCCGAGTGTTCGAGTGATGTTGATAAAGAAGAAACAAGATTTCAGCAAGAAGTTACTGCGCCGCAGTGGGAGGACTCATTCCCCACTGCGCCGCAGTCAATGGGTGCCAAAGCCACAACTTTCCAGTGGATTCACACTACGCCGCAGTGGGAGTGTACCAGCTCCACTGCGCCGCAGTCACTGGTCGAGAAGAAGCCAATGGTTTCCAGAGATTTAACACTACGCCGCAGTGGGAGGACTCATTCCACACTGCGCTGCAGTCACCCTAGTTCAGAATTCCAAGGGTTTTCCACTGCGCCGTAGTGGGAGCGCACCATGCCCACTGCGGCGCAGTGAGTGCACGGGGAGATCAGGGCTACAGCCCCTTTGCATCAGATTGGGGGGAGATAAAAAAAGAAAAAGAACCCTAATTTCCATTTTATCAAGTTTTTCTTTCTAGGAGCTGTTCTACCAAGAGTTTTTGACGGATCATCGCAGATTTCATCATTTGATTCATTGAAGATTCAAGAACATCCATCTAGATCGTATCTAATTTTCTGTCTTGCAATTTATATTCAACGATCATTGGTAATATGTTTTTTCAATTTCTTTATTGCAATTCAATTTAGTATGATTGGCTAGATTTCTAATCATCCACTTTGATGAAACTTGACGAATGATATGATTGCAATATTTTAATTCGAGAGTTGATTCAATTATCGTTGTGTCGTGATCTTTATCAATTAATTCCTTGCGATTTATTCTTTTGATGTTGATGGTTTATGTGTTCATCGTTAGTGGTACTAGGTGAATATGTTTATCGTTTCAATTCGATTGTCTATGATTGTTTGTCACCGGTTCATGGTATGACGGTGAATGTCAAATCTATAATAGGAGTTAATTGGTAAACGTGTTTAGAAACGGTTGGCGGTACCACGTTTTCATTCACATAGGCATAATTGGTAATTGGATAATCAAGCAAACTAATTGTTGGGGAGATTTTCTAGGCATTGGTGGTACCGGCTTGGGTAATTAAACTAGCAACTTAGGTGTTTGGGTGATGTGTGAGCGGTTGGTGGTACCACGCGAGCATTTTATCCTTTCACGATTATCTTGTCAACTCTAAATGAATTTGGTCTTAATTGAATGCAATCACGTTAAATCACGCTTAATAACAGTCAAATGGGTCAAATTTTACAAATGTTACACGATACCTCTACTTTTATGAGAAACAAAATAGATAAACAAAATATAGAATAAACATAAAAATCCTAAATATCCAACTTGAAACAGAAAGCTACAATGAAGATGATTTTACATAAGTAGATGGAGCACCAGGATTGTTAGTTGGACTATATAGATGAGAACAAGGTGATTTAGGTGCTTACCTTCAATGGGTATGTAAGTCCCAACTCAAT
>CM067170.1:35910663-35925204 GCA_034093135.1 Erigeron breviscapus | reverse complement strand
TGCAGAGCTTTGAGCTCGGCAAACAGACCATTTTGAATTCCAAAATTTCTTCAAGTCTTAAAACCAACTGTTTGCAGAGCAGATTGCTCGGCAAACAGTGCATTTCACTCTAAATTTTTTCCAAGTCTAACACAACTGTTTGCAGAGTATTTTGCTCGGCAAACAGTACAAATTGGATTTTCAAACTTGTCAAGACTTGAACCATGCATTTGCAGAGCTTTGAGCTCAGCAAATGCATGTAAACTTTTCACCAAGTTTTCAAATCAACTGTTTGCAGAGCATTTTGCTCGGCAAACAGTACAAATTGAATTTTTACATTGAAATTTTTCTTTAACAAATTGACAACATTATTGTTGATCAATATAAGGAAATTTCATACATTTAAAAGAAGTGAATCTGAACTGCTCATTTGCAGAGCTTTGAGCTCGGCATTTACGAGGTTCATCTCTCATAATTCGATGACTTGGTGCCTGACTTGAGATTTTCTCTTGTTTGCCGAGAAGTTTGCTCGGCAAACAATACAAATCATAAAATTTTCCAAAACCAAGTTTTTTTTAAAAAAAAAATGTGCTATTTGCAGAGCATTTTGCTCTGCAAACAGTACAAATAGAATTTTTTTTCTCTTCTCATTATTTTATTCTATGTTTCTTTTCTTTATTATTTGTGTTGTGTTTTAAAATGTATAAATGTTTATGTGTATTGTGTTGATATATATAGTATTTCATAAGTGTTTGGGGTGAGAGGCAAGGTATCGAACGCCTTTGTGTACTACCTTGTTTTCTTGTCTTTTAATACTTATGTGATCCTATATATTGTCATGTTTTGTATATATATTTGGGTGAGATGCAAGGTATCGAACGCCTTTGTGTACTACCTTGTTTTCTCATTTCTAATATATATGCAAAACATTGTTTATGTGTAATAAATGTGTTTCTTAAATGTTGGTTTGTGTTGTTATTTTTCTGTGTTTAAATTGTATTTTCTGGTCAAAACTTTGGTCAGTTTGTCTTAACAGAAAAATAATAAATTACCAAGATGGCTATGTTCAAAGAGGGAGATTCAATGAAGATGCAAGCCAATCAAGCACTTCATATACCATTTGCTTGCAAATTCCCAATAATAACGGAGATTCTGAGCCATCATCCGTTGAATAATGCTTTGACTGGAGGGGCAATTGTTCCCGAGAAGTATGTATTTGAGTTATGGGAATCAATTCAATATGTTAAAGGAAGTAAAAGGCATAGCACAGCAGACTACTTCAAGTTTCTCTTCAGTCAGAAGATGAAATCTTCAATTGTAAATTCAATCTGGCTGAGTTCAGAACTATCATTGGTTTTCCTGAACTTGAAGAATACGAAGAACTTCCATCAGTTGAAGAAATTGTTGGCTGGAGTTCATTCGTTGGGTTATGAAGGAGAGTTGGCAACGATGAGAGATTTTAGAAGAATGAATGTAGCAACTCTCTGGCATACAATGTACAATGTTCTAACCACTGTTTGATGCCATCACAGAAAGGAATTGATCTCATGACGAAGTATTCCTTATCAATGTACTATGCAGTCACTCACAATGTGCAGTGTGACTTTGCAAAGATAATATAGGATAAAATGATCCAAGTTGTCAAGGGAAAGGATAAACAAGAAAGAAAATATATTCCCTTTATCAGATTCTTCACACTGATTATCGAAGACGTTCTTGATAATGCAGAAGAAATTCCAAAATTGGAAGACAGCTTCAAGTGTGTAATTGCAATGTATAAATCCAACTTGAGAGGCACAGGAAGTGAAACTGCTAGACCTTTTCCGATTCCACCATTCCTAATTAATCTGGTTCCTGCTCAGAGTCCTCATCTTAGGGCTTATCTCGAGTGGTTAGTCTCAGCAATGGGGTCTGAAAGCCGACAGACTCCTACCCAAGCTGAGCATAGGTCGCCAAGTGAGGGTCCTAGGTCACATAAAAGAAAAAGAGGGGATAGTGGTGAGGGGACTTCTGGGCAGAGGAGAAGGAAATCGAAAAGAGTTATGTTTGAACAAGATGTTGTAACACCTGAACCTGTTTCTTCACCTGTTTCTCAACCCACACCAAATATTACTTCGCAAACTTCACCATCCATTCAATCAACACAATCTACACCAACCGTTCACTTTTCTCAATCTTCACCTTCACAATCTACACCTATACCATCCGTTGTTTCACCAAATCCACCAATTCTAACACCACCTCGTTTATCACCTGTACTTAATCCAACACCGCTTGCTTCAGCACTACCTAATAAACCAACTCCACCACCAGGTAGAAGACTTAAAATGGCTGCTCGAAGGTCACCAAAGAAATCAAAGAAGAAGAAATCCAAAAGAAAGCATAAGTCTGCTGGATCTGAACATATTGGTGCCTCGACAGAGTTGGATGCTGAACAAGTAACTCAAGTAATTCATAATGTTGTTTTTTTTTTTTTTTTTTTTTTTTTTTTTTTTTTTTTTTTTTTTTTTTTTTTTTTTTTTTTTTTTTTTTTTTTTTTTTTTTTTTTTTTTTTTTTTTTTTTTTTTTTTTTTTTTTTTTTTTTTTTTTTTTTTTTTTTTTTTTTTTTTTTTTTTTTTTTTTTTTTTTTTTTTTTTTTTTTTTTTTTTTTTTTTTTTTTTTTTTTTTTTTTTTTTTTTTTTTTTTTTTTTTTTTTTTTTTTTTTTTTTTTTTTTTTTTTTTTTTTTTTTTTTTTTTTTTTTTTTTTTTTTTTTTTTTTTTTTTTTTTTTTTTTTTTTTTTTTTTTTTTTTTTTTTTTTTTTTTTTTTTTTTTTTTTTTTTTTTTTTTTTTTTTTTTTTTTTTTTTTTTTTTTTTTTTTTTTTTTTTTTTTTTTTTTTTTTTTTTTTTTTTTTTTTTTTTTTTTTTTTTTTTTTTTTTTTTTTTTTTTTTTTTTTTTTTTTTTTTTTTTTTTTTTTTTTTTTTTTTTTTTTTTTTTTTTTTTTTTTTTTTTTTTTTTTTTTTTTTTTTTTTTTTTTTTTTTTTTTTTTTTTTTTTTTTTTTTTTTTTTTTTTTTTTTTTTTTTTTTTTTTTTTTTTTTTTTTTTTTTTTTTTTTTTTTTTTTTTTTTTTTTTTTTTTTTTTTTTTTTTTTTTTTTTTTTTTTTTTTTTTTTTTTTTTTTTTTTTTTTTTTTTTTTTTTTTTTTTTTTTTTTTTTTTTTTTTTTTTTCTCTTTCTCTTTTTCCTTTTTGTCTTCTTTTTTTTTGTGTTCTGTTTTCTTGTTTCTTTCCTTTCTTTTTTTTTTCTTTTCTTTTTTTCGCTGGTGAGGGTATAACCCGAGGATCCGCAGGAAATCCTGAATCAGCTTCGCTGAATTTAGGTCACACCACAAATGTGCAAACAACCCCTGGGTTGGCTACTCCACCTCCTACCCAAACACAAAGAACACAAGGTCACCAAAGAAATCAAAGAAGAAGAAATCCAAAAGAAAACATAAGTCTGCTGGATCTGAACATATTGGTGCCTCGACAGAGTTGGATGCTGAACAAGTAACTCAAGAAATTCATAATGTTGTATCTGAGTTGGAAACTGAGCATGTTAGCACTGGAGATGATGTTGTGCTGGAGGAACAAGGCGGAATTGAGGGAGGAGTTGAAAATGTAAGAGAGGATGTGCAGTCCGGGTTAGGACAAGGGCATAAAGAAAACGTTGGCCCTCCGATAGTTCAAACCACAGAGTCTAGCCGGGTTGTTTACCCTAGGGTAGAAGTCGGGAACTGCCCATTCTCGCTTGCACCAAACTCTCCTAGCCATTCTGACTCCTCACAACAGGAGTTAGTCTCACAAACGCACGGGGATCAGCCACGCTCACCACACTCTCCTCATTTGGAGGATGAAAGTGTTGAAATAAGAGAGGATCAGCCCCACCTCTCGCCTTCATTTCGTGCACATGAGTCTAGATCTCCTAGGTACACGGATTCACAAGCTCAGTTGAGTACTGATGCCGGAACAAGCGGAGGGGGACCCACTTTGTGTGACCCTCAAGGACAGCTTGGAAATCCTGCCTTAGCTAACATCACGCCAGCTTTAGCCGCAGGTAACAGTTCTCAAACCGAGACTGGGGACAGTATGAATGCCGTAGTGACACTGCTGTTCCTCAGGATCAACCTGAGACTGTATTAACGGGCATTCTCAGTGACCCCGGTGTTGTGAGAGGTGTTGCCCAACAACAACAAGTCCCGGACAGTGATTTATCATAGTCTAGGACACAAATTGATTCGGGTTGCAAAGCCCATGAATCTGAAACTGCTGGTGAGGGTATAACCCGAGGATCCGCAGGAAATCCTGAATCGCTTCGCTGAATTTAGGTCACACCAAAAATGTGCAAACAACCCCCGGGTTGGCTACTCCACCTCCTACCCAAACACAAAGAACACAACACCTATTCAAACATCATCAACCACAACAAATCTTCCAACAAAAGATCAAGCATGTGTAGTTTTACTTGGCATTCTACGTTCGGAGGGGGATTTGTTGACTATGACTGAAAGGGGTGTGTTGAATGCTCTTGAGGTAAGAGAAAGAGAAATGGCTAACGAACGAAGAGTCAAAGCTTTACAAGATCAAGTTGAAAGACAAAAGGCTGAATATGATGCGAAACTTGCTGCATTTGAGCTAAGGTTGTTAGCATTAGAATCTTGCCGACCGGCCTCGGTTGCTTCTAGACGGGATGATCCTGATTCTGATGATCACCCCGAGGGGGAGAACCAAGGAGAGGGTCAAGCTAATATTGAAAATACTTCGGCAAGAGTTGATGTGAATATTGAGGATGTAGTGATGCAAGAAAGATCAGAGGGTGGAAATCAAGATACTTTAGATGATGTGATTAAAAGAAGATTAGATGACGTTTTTGGTGTTGATTCAGAAGTAGAAAGTGAAGAAGAAAATGAGAATGTTGAGGTTAATGAAGAAGAAGGTTTTGTAATTGAAGATGATATAGTTGAATATGCTGAAGGAGAAGCTGATATTGAGGCCATAAAAGATAATGTAATATTGGATGAGCCAGAGATAGTTGAAACTCCAGTGAACGTAGAAGCTGTAGAGGAACCAATGTTTGAAGAATTTGCAAATCTTGATTACTTTGAAACAGGTTCTTCAAGCAGAGTTGAAGTTGGAGAATCATCTGTTCATGCTAGCTCAGCTCCACAGCATTACAATTTCAATGAATTTAACAATTTTGATGATTTGGGAAAGACTCCAGAAGCTGCTGTTCAGAACTTCAAGAAATCAACTTACAAACAAGTTTTGAGAGAGGCAATTATATCCGAGGAAGTTCTTCCTGATTATTTTCCATCTGAATTAACTGACGAACAACTAAGATTTATTAATCGGGGATACTTCTTGAGGGATAAAGAAAGAATGGTTGCTCTCGGCATCAAACCTAAAGAAGCAGCTAAGAAGTCGAGATATTTGGAGGAAAGGGCATATCCGATATTTTGTGGAGCAACTAAAGTTACAAAAACCAAGAGACCAGAGTTAGACTCGATGTACAAGTTTAAGGAAGCAAGGAAAATAGAAGAATACACAGAGCTTCTTAAACTTACAAAACAATACAATCCAAAGTTGCTGGAAGAACAAAGAAATCATAAGATATTGGTGCTAATAAGAGTGATATTGATTAAAAGAGTTACTATCTCTGTTCCATGTTTTCATGTTAAAAGAGATAATAACAAGATCTACAGATTTACAGAAGCCCAATTCAAACTTTTACCAGTTGATGACATTATCTTCCTCTACAACCATTTCCTGAATGCAATGCAAAGATACCGTGAAGATGTAATTGCTTTTGATGTTGTAAAAAGATACATGTCAAGTTGTATTCAATATGCTTCACTGGAAGATTTTCAAATAGGGTTTGAAGTTGTGAAGAGGAAGATAAATGTTCCATATCCAGATCAGAGTCTTTACACTGAAGACATTGAAAAACTCAGTATTGGTCATGTCATCGAAGAACCATCTTTTTGGGTTGTGTTTTTAAATAGCCGAAAGAAGAAGATTTTCATTCGCATGGATGAACTTGCTTCTTATTCTGATGGAACATTGGAGTTTTGTAAAAATGTGTTGTTGTGCTTAAAAGAAGATGAGCAAGATGAAAAGAAAAAGGAAGTGTTTGATAAAGTTATATCCAAGATCAATCAAAGGCTTGAGTACCGAGACAGCATTCGAATGATGAGAGAAGCAAAGAATGTTCAGAAGTCAAAGTATGTTGTTCGTCGAAAAGGAGGTTGCTGGATCAAGTACGAGCCTAGTCATCTACCAGGGCCACATAACATTCCTCCAAGAAACTTTGAAGCTAATATGATTGTTCCTGATGACAGACCTGCAGGAGAAAATTGGTTCTGGCATCCAAACAAAGACAGACCGAATACAAGAGTTTGAAGATGGACTAAGACTGGATATTTTTCACAAATCACTACTAAGGGGAGATTGTTAGAAATATAAATGTAGTAGTTGATTTGTATCTTTTGTACTTACAATGTAAATATCTAAGTATGGAAGGGGGCATATAGTAATATGTGTATAGGTATATAAACCCCCTCCATAATTCAAAATGTAACCTTTCACCTCATTTTAATGCAAACTAATCTTCCAGCCAAACACTCTTTCTCTCTCTACTTTCTCTCTCTTAAAACCTCCATTGTTACACACACTAACACACATAAGCTCGAATTCATAACTTTACATATCTGGTCGACTGGCAGTTAAATACATCAGTGAACCAACCATACCACGATAGTCAGTGATGTTCACTGGTTTGCCAGTTGGGTCAGAGTCCAAATTTAATGTGCTGCAATAGGTGTGTTTTTCGATGGGATTGAATCATATTTGTATTTTCTATGGAAACAGGTTTAATTTTCTGAAAACCAAGTTGGGAATGCTAGATTTACAAACTTAAATGCTTTCATGCCATGTATTTATGTTCATTTTCTGTTTCAAACATTGATGTGTTTTACTTGTTCTTACATGCAATGTTTGAGGGGAGAAAAAGGGTAGAATGCATGATTTAAGGGGGAGTTTGTAAATTTACCATGTTGTTTTATGCTTAATTTGAGGGGGAGTGTGCAAATGCATGTAAATTTTTGTGTAATTTTCTAGTATGTATAATATTTTTTTAAGTTTTTTTGTTGTTGTTATGTGTGTTTGTTTTAAAATTGAAAAACCAAATACAAAATTATAAAATTTTAAAAATGATAAAAAGATTTTTTAATCTGTTCTTAATTTTTTTTAAGTTTTTTTTATTTGTTTGATTTTTGTTTAATTAGTTTAAAGCCCAAAACCAATTGAGCCCAACCAAATGGATAGCCCAAGACCATTTCGAGAACCGGGTTGACACGCGGGTCAAACCCAGACCCGCGACCCGGATTTGAGTTTTAAAAGGATTTGGGCGGGTCAAACTCATTCCCATTCAAATTCAAACCAGTTTTATTTTTTTTTCTCTCAAAACCTATTTCTTTTCACTTCAATCAATCAATCTTTTTCTTATTGATCATAATAATCGAAGTGGGCTTATACTAGTAATCATCTTTCTGATCTAAATCACCTTGTTACTTCGATCATTTCATCAGTTTTGAGGTAAGATTTATTGTTTTCTTTGTGCACTTTAACTGTTTGATAAAATGACTAAATGAAATGCCTTGATTGTTTTGATCGATTTGATATTTTGATCTGTATTTTGATGATGTTAGATGCATGATTAGGGTTCATACTTGTTGTTTTTTGTGAATTTTATGTCTTAATATGCATGGGTTTGAACCTTTCTGGATTCAAATGATTACGGGCTGGGTAACTATATGAGTTTTGTTGAAAACTACCATTTGCAGAGCATTTTGCTCGGCAAATGCGTTGTTTGTTCTTGATGATCTTTAAATCTTCATTACTTCTGGATAACATGTTCATACATTTCTTAAACAAATGTTTGGATCAAAAGTGTTATTTGCAGAGCTTTTAGCTCTGCAAATACTTGTTTTTACCAACACAAATAAATTTTTCACCAAGTCTTTACAACTACTTGATGCAGAGCATTTTGCTCGGCATTCAAGGCTTTTGATTTTCAAAATGAATCCAAGTTTTTAAAATCAACTGTTTGCAGAGCATTTTGCTCGGCATTCAAGGCTTTTGATTTTCAAAATGAATCCAAGTTTTTAAAATCAACTGTTTGCAGAGCTTTGAGCTCGGCAAACAGACCATTTTGAATTCCAAAATTTCTTCAAGTCTTAAAAACCAACTGTTTGCAGAGCAGATTGCTCGGCAAACAGTGCATTTCACTCTAAATTCTTTCCAAGTCTAACAAAACTGTTTGCAGAGCATTTGCTCGGCAAACAGTACATTTCACTCTAAATTCTTTCCAAGTCTTAAATTCAACTGTTTGCAAAGCTCTGAGCTCGGCAAATGCATGTAAACTTTTCACCAAGTTTTCAAATCAACTGTTTGCAGAGCATTTTGCTCGGCATTCAAGGCTTTTGATTTTCAAAATGAATCCAAGTTTTTAAAATCAACTGTTTGCAGAGCATTTTGCTCGGCATTCAAGGCTTTTGATTTTCAAAATGAATCCAAGTTTTTAAAATCAACTGTTTGCAGAGCTTGCTCGGCAAACAGTGCATTTCACTCTAAATTCTTTCCAAGTCTAACAAAACTGTTTGCAGAGCATTTTGCTCGGCATTCAAGGCTTTTGATTTTCAAAATGAATCCAAGTTTTTAAAATCAACTGTTTGCAGAGCTTTGAGCTCGGCAAACAATACAAACCATAAAATTTTCCAAAACCAAGTTTTTTTTTAAAAAAAAAAATGTGCTATTTGCAGAGCATTTTGCTCTGCAAACAGTACAAATAGAATTTTTTTTTCTCTTCTCATTATTTTATTCTATGTTTCTTTTCTTTATTATTTGTGTTGTGTTTTAAAATTATAAATGTTTATGTGTATTGTGTTGATATATATAGTATTTCATAAGTGTTTGGGGTGAGAGGCAAGGTATCGAACGCCTTTGTGTACTACCTTGTTTTCTTATCTTTTAATACTTATGTGATCCTATATACTGTCATGTTTTGTATATATATTTGGGTGAGATGCAAGGTATCGAACGCCTTTGTGTACTACTTTGTTTTCTCATTTCTAATATATATGCAAAACATTGTTTATGTGTAATAAATGTGTTTCTTAAATGTTGGTTTGTGTTGTTATTTTTCTGTGTTTAAATTGTATTTTCTGGTCAAAACTTTGGTCAGTTTGTCTTAACAGAAAAATAATAAATTACCAAGATGGCTATGTTCAAAGAAGGAGATTCAATGAAGATGCAAGCCAATCAAGCACTTCATATACCATTTGCTTGCAAATTCCCAATAATAACGGAGATTCTGAGCCATCATCCGTTGAATAATGCTTTGACTGGAGGGGCAATTGTTCCCGAGAAGTATGTATTTGAGTTATGGGAATCAATTCAATATGTTAAAGGAAGTAAAAGGCATAGGACAGCAGACTACTTCAAGTTTTCTCTTCAGTCAGAAGATGAAATCTTCAATTGTAAATTCAATCTATTTTTTTTTTTTTTTTTTTTTTTTTTTTTTTTTTTTTTTTTTTTTTTGAAATGGAATCCTTTTGAACATAAGTCCAAGTGGCCGTTTTTTTTTTTTTTTTTTTTTTTTTTTTTTTTTTTTTTTTTTTTTTTTTTTTTTTTTTTTTTTTTTTTTTTTTTTTTTTTTTTTTTTTTTTTTTTTTTTTTTTTTTTTTTTTTTTTTTTTTTTTTTTTTTTTTTTTTTTTTTTTTTTTTTTTTTTTTTTTTTTTTTTTTTTTTTTTTTTTTTTTTTTTTTTTTTTTTTTTTTTTTTTTTTTTTTTTTTTTTTTTTTTTTTTTTTTTTTTTTTTTTTTTTTTTTTTTTTTTTTTTTTTTTTTTTTTTTTTTTTTTTTTTTTTTTTTTTTTTTTTTTTTTTTTTTTTTTTTTTTTTTTTTTTTTTTTTTTTTTTTTTTTTTTTTTTTTTTTTTTTTTTTTTTTTTTTTTTTTTTTTTTTTTTTTTTTTTTTTTTTTTTTTTTTTTTTTTTTTTTTTTTTTTTTTTTTTTTTTTTTTTTTTTTTTTTTTTTTTTTTTTTTTTTTTTTTTTTTTTTTTTTTTTTTTTTTTTTTTTTTTTTTTTTTTTTTTTTTTTTTTTTTTTTTTTTTTTTTTTTTTTTTTTTTTTTTTTTTTTTTTTTTTTTTTTTTTTTTTTTTTTTTTTTTTTTTTTTTTTTTTTTTTTTTTTTTTTTTTTTTTTTTTTTTTTTTTTTTTTTTTTTTTTTTTTTTTTTTTTTTTTTTTTTTTTTTTTTTTTTTTTTTTTTTTTTTTTTTTTTTTTTTTTTTTTTTTTTTTTTTTTTTTTTTTTTTTTTTTTTTTTTTTTTTTTTTTTTTTTTTTTTTTTTTTTTTTTTTTTTTTTTTTTTTTTTTTTTTTTTTTTTTTTTTTTTTTTTTTTTTTTTTTTTTTTTTTTTTTTTTTTTTTTTTTTTTTTTTTTTTTTTTTTTTTTTTTTTTTTTTTTTTTTTTTTTTTTTTTTTTTTTTTTTTTTTTTTTTTTTTTTTTTTTTTTTTTTTTTTTTTTTTTTTTTTTTTTTTTTTTTTTTTTTTTTTTTTTTTTTTTTTTTTTTTTTTTTTTTTTTTTTTTTTTTTTTTTTTTTTTTTTTTTTTTTTTTTTTTTTTTTTTTTTTTTTTTTTTTTTTTTTTTTTTTTTTTTTTTTTTTTTTTTTTTTTTTTTTTTTTTTTTTTTTTTTTTTTTTTTTTTTTTTTTTTTTTTTTTTTTTTTTTTTTTTTTTTTTTTTTTTTTTTTTTTTTTTTTTTTTTTTTTTTTTTTTTTTTTTTTTTTTTTTTTTTTTTTTTTTTTTTTTTTTTTTTTTTTTTTTTTTTTTTTTTTTTTTTTTTTTTTTTTTTTTTTTTTTTTTTTTTTTTTTTTTTTTTTTTTTTTTTTTTTTTTTTTTTTTTTTTTTTTTTTTTTTTTTTTTTTTTTTTTTTTTTTTTTTTTTTTTTTTTTTTTTTTTTTTTTTTTTTTTTTTTTTTTTTTTTTTTTTTTTTTTTTTTTTTTTTTTTTTTTTTTTTTTTTTTTTTTTTTTTTTTTTTTTTTTTTTTTTTTTTTTTTTTTTTTTTTTTTTTTTTTTTTTTTTTTTTTTTTTTTTTTTTTTTTTTTTTTTTTTTTTTTTTTTTTTTTTTTTTTTTTTTTGATTTTGGTTTTTGATTTGTGTTTGTGTTTTTGTTTTTTTTTGTTTTTTGTTTTTTGTTTTTTTTTTTTTTTTTTTTTTTTTTTTTTCGGAGAGGAAATCGAAAAGAGTTATGTTTGAACAAGATGTTGTAACACCTGAACCTGTTTCTTTACCTGTTTCTCAACCCACACCAAATATTACTTCGCAAACTTCACCATCCATTCAATCAACACAATCTACACCAACCGTTCACTTTTCGCAATCTTCACCTTCACAATCTACACCTATACCATCCGTTGTTTCACCAAATCCACCAATTCTAACACCACCTCGTTTATCACCCGTACTTAATCCAACACCGCTTGCTTCAGCACTACCTAATGAACCAACTCCACCACCAGGTAGAAGACTTAAAATGGCTGCTAGAAGGTCACCAAAGAAATCAAAGAAAAAGAAATCCAAAAGAAAACATAAGTCTGCTGGATCTGAACATATTGGTGCCTCGACAGAGTTGGATGCTGAACAAGTAACTCAAGGAATTCATAATGTTGTATCTGAGTTGGAAACTGAGCATGTTAGCACTGGAGATGATGTTGTGCTGGAGGAACAAGGCGGAATTGAGGGAGGAGTTGAAAATGTAAGAGAGGATGTGCGGTCCGGGTTAGGACAAGGGCATAAAGAAAACGTTGGCCCTCCGATAGTTCAAACCACAGAGTCTAGCCGGGTTGTTTACCCTAGGGTAGAAGTCAGGAACTGCCCATTCTCGCTTGCACCAAACTCTCCTAGCCATTCTGACTCCTCACAACAGGAGTTAGTCTCACAAACGCACGGGGATCAGCCACGTTCACCACACTCTCCTCATTTGGAGGATGAAAGTGTTGAAATAAGAGAGGATCAGCCCCACCTCTCGCCTTCATTTCGTGCACATGAGTCTAGATCTCCTAGGTACACGGATTCACAAGCTCAGTTGAGTACTGATGCCGGAACAAGCGGAGGGGGACCCACTTTGTGTGACCCTCAAGGACAGCTTGGAAATCCTGCCTTAGCTAACATCACGCCAGCTTTAGCCGCAGGTAACAGTTCTCAAACCGAGACTGGGGGACAGTATGAATGCCGTAGTGACACTGCTGTTCCTCAGGATCAACCTGAGACTGTATTAACGGGCATTCTCAGTGACCCCGGTGTTGTGAGAGGTGTTGCCCAACAACAACAAGTCCAGGACAGTGATTTATCATAGTCTAGGACACAAATTGATTCGGGTTGAAAAGCCCATGAATCTGAAACTGCTGGTGAGGGTATAACCCGAGGATCCGCAGGAAATCCTGAATCAGCTTCGCTGGATTTAGGTCACACCACAAATGTGCAAACAACCCCTGGGTTGGCTACTCCACCTCCTACCCAAACACAAAGAACAACAACACCTATTCAAACATCATCAACCACAACAAATCTTCCAACAAAAGATCAAGCATGTGTAGTTTTACTTGGCATTCTACGTTCGGAGGGGGATTTATTGACTATGACTGAAAGGGGTGTGTTGAATGCTCTTGAGGTAAGAGAAAGAGAAATGGATAACGAACGAAGAGTCAAAGCTTTACAAGATCAAGTTGAAAGACAAAAGGCTGAATATGATGTGAAACTTGCTGCATTTGAGCTAAGGTTGTTAGCATTAGAATCTTGCCGACCGGCCTCGGTTGCTTCTAGACGGGATGATCCTGATTCTGATGATCACCCCGAGGGGGAGAACCAAGGAGAGGGTCAAGCTAATATTGAAAATACTTCGGCAAGAGTTGATGTGAATATTGAGGATGTAGTGATGCAAGAAAGATCAGAGGGTGGAAATCAAGATACTTTAGATGATGTGATTAAAAGAAGATTAGATGAAGTTTTTGGTGTTGATTCAGAAGTAGAAAGTGAAGAAGAAAATGAGAATGTTGAGGTTAATGAAGAAGAAGGTTTTGTAATTGAAGATGATATAGTTGAATATGCTGAAGGAGAAGCTGATATTGAGGCCATAAAAGATAATGTAATATTGGATGAGCCAGAGATAGTTGAAACTCCAGTGAACGTAGAAGCTGTAGAGGAACCAATGTTTGAAGAATTTGTAGATCTTGATTACTTTGAAACAGGTTCTTCAAGCAGAGTTGAAGTTGGAGAATCATCTGTTCATGCTAGCTCAGCTCCACAGCATTACAATTTCAATGAATTTAACAATTTTGATGATTTGAGAAAGACTCCAGAAGCTGCTGTTCAGAACTTCAAGAAATCAACTTACAAACAAGTTTTGAGAGAGGCAATTATATCCGAGGAAGTTCTTCCTGATTATTTTCCATCTGAATTAACTGACGAACAACTAAGATTTATTAATCGGGGATACTTCTTGAGGGATAAAGAAAGAATGGTTGCTCTCGGCATCAAACCTAAAGAAGCAGCTAAGAAGTCGAGATATCTGGAGGAAAGGGCATATCCGATATTTTGTGGAGCAACTAAAGTTACTAAAACCAAGAGACCAGAGTTAGACTCGATGTACAAGTTTAAGGAAGCAAGGCAAATAGAAGAATACACAGAGCTTCTTAAACTTACAAAACAATACAATCCAACTCAGTATTGTCGAAGAACCATCTTTTTGGGTTGTGTTTTTAAATAGCCGAAAGAAGAAGATTTTCATTCGCATGGATGAACTTGCTTCTTATTCTGATGGAACATTGGAGTTTTGTAAAAATGTGTTGTTGTGCTTAAAAGAAGATGAGCAAGATGAAAAGAAAAAGGAAGTGTTTGATAAAGTTATATCCAAGATCAATCAAAGGCTTGAGTACCGAGACAGCATTCGAATGATGAGAGAAGCAAAGAATGTTCAGAAGTCAAAGTATGTTGTTCGTCGAAAAGGAGGTTGCTGGATCAAGTACGAGCCTAGTCATCTACCAGGGCCACATAACATCTTTTGAAGCTAATATGATTGTTCCTGATGACAGACCTGCAGGAGAAAATTGGTTCTGGCATCCAAACAAAGACAGACCGAATACAAGAGTTTGAAGATGGACTAAGACTGGATATTTTTCACAAATCACTACTAAGGGGGAGATTGTTAGAAATATAAATGTAGTAGTTGATTTGTATCTTTTGTACTTACAATGTAAATATCTAAGTATGAAAGGGGGCATATAGTAATATGTGTATAGGTATATAAACCCCCTCCATAATTCAAAATGTAACCTTTCACCTCATTTTGAATGCAAACTAATCTTCCAGCCAAACACTCTTTCTCTCTCTACTTTCTCTCTCTTAAAACCTCCATTGTTACACACACTAACACACATAAGCTCGAATTCATCACTTTACATATCTGGTCGACTGGCAGTTAAATACATCAGTGAAGT
>CM067170.1:35884238-35909663 GCA_034093135.1 Erigeron breviscapus | reverse complement strand
GATATATATATATATATATATATATATATATATATATATATATATATATATATATATATATATATATATATATATATATATATATATATATATATATATATATATATATATATATATATATATATATATATATATATATATATATATATATATATATATATATATATATATATATATATATATATATATATATATATATATATATATATATATATATATATATATATATATATATATATATATATATATATATATATATATATATATATATATATATATATATATATATATATATATATATATATATATATATATATATATATATATATATATATATATATATATATATATATATATATATATATATATATATATATATATATATATATATATATATATATATATATATATATATATATATATATATATATATATATATATATATATATATATATATATATATATATATATATATATATATATATATATATATATATATATATATATATATATATATATATATATATATATATATATATATATATATATATATATATATATATATATATATATATATATATATATATATATATATATATATATATATATATATATATATATATATATATATATATATATATATATATATATATATATATATATATATATATATATATATATATATATATATATATATATATATATATATATATATATATATATATATATATATATATATATATATATATATATATATATATATATATATATATATATATATATATATATATATATATATATATATATATATATATATATATATATATATATATATATATATATATATATATATATATATATATATATATATATATATATATATATATATATATATATATATATATATATATATATATATATATATATATATATATATATATATATATATATATATATATATATATATATATATATATATATATATATATATATATATATATATATATATATATATATATATATATATATATATATATATATATATATATATATATATATATATATATATATATATATATATATATATATATATATATATATATATATATATATATATATATATATATATATATATATATATATATATATATATATATATATATATATATATATATATATATATATATATATATATATATATATATATATATATATATATATATATATATATATATATATATATATATATATATATATATATATATATATATATATATATATATATATATATATATATATATATATATATATATATATATATATATATATATATATATATATATATATATATATATATATATATATATATATATATATATATATATATATATATATATATATATATATATATATATATATATATATATATATATATATATATATATATATATATATATATATATATATATATATATATATATATATATATATATATATATATATATATATATATATATATATATATATATATATATATATATATATATATATATATATATATATATATATATATATATATATATATATATATATATATATATATATATATATATATATATATATATATATATATATATATATATATATATATATATATATATATATATATATATATATATATATATATATATATATATATATATATATATATATATATATATATATATATATATATATATATATATATATATATATATATATATATATATATATATATATATATATATATATATATATATATATATATATATATATATATATATATATATATATATATATATATATATATATATATATATATATATATATATATATATATATATATATATATATATACAAAAGCAATATATAGATTACTATATATAATATTTATATACCCTAATGAATGAAGTGCTAAAGAAACAACTTTCATTCCACTTTAGTATATATATATATAGATAATCAAAAAAGAAGAACTGAGATAGTGAGATACTTCTATTAATATAGTAGACTACTAGTAGAGGTTCACCAACTTTTTATAACATGCCTTTATCCTAACAAATCTCAACTCCCCAAACCATTCCTTGTTTGCAGATTAGTTTTTTTTTTTAACATTATTTGCAGATTAGTTATGAATTAAAGTATTCAGAGAGTCATGTTGCATTAAACAAGCTATCTTATACTATCTTTATACCATTTAAGTAGATCTTGTTTGTGTGTACATAAATAATTTTTCCAATTTTTTATAATTAACAGTCCCAAGAATTAAATACTCAATGAATAAATTTATATCTTTAATCGTTTTATCATTAATTAATTTACATACACATATATATTAATATATGTAGATGTTATGTATTACTACATATTTCCTCCGTATCCAACTCTCCAAGTGGGTAATACTACTGTCAGTCCCTACTTCATGCCCCAATCACAACCACCAAAACTTCCTCAATAAAACCCCATTCCTTTCATCATCATTTACTAAATGCATCATTCCCTCTGCCGTTCCAAAAAAAATGCATCATTCCCTCATTATTACCATGCTCTCCACCACCACCACCACCTTCCTCCTCTTCTTAACCACCGCCACCGCCACCACTACATCTCCCTCCGATATATCCGCCTTAAAAGCGATAAAATCCTTAATCAATCCCAACTCAATCCCATCATACTCTTGTTTAGCCTCATGGAACTTCACCTCAGACCCTTGCCAAAACCCACATATCACACATTTCCTTTGTGGCCTTTCTTGCTCTGAATTCCGAATCACCCAACTCACATTCGACCGAGCCGGTTACACCGGCTCCCTCTCCCCATCCATTTCCCAACTCACCCAACTCATCACTATCGATTTATCAGATAACAAACTTTCCGGCCCAATCCCAATTTCCTTATTCTCCCTCCCAAATCTCCAAACACTCAACCTTCGTTCCAATTTATTTTCGGGCTCAATCTCACCTTCTATTTCAAATCTTAAATCAATCCAAACAATCGACATTTCTCACAACTCCTTAACCATGTCCATCCCAGACACATTTCATTCCTTACTAACATTAACTCGACTCGATCTAAGTTTCAATGGGCTCACGGGCCCAATTCCTACTCTCCCAAAAAACATTATAGAACTGGCGATCAAATCCAATTCATTATCAGGCGATTTACAAAAATTATCCTATACCATAACCGAAAATCTTGAAGTAATCGAACTAAGTAACAATTCCTTAACGGGAACAATCCCTGATTGGTTTTTCCTCCAACCATCTTTACAACAAGTAAATCTTGCTTATAATAAATTCACAAATATAAATATCCTAAAACCAGTCGACAGCAATTTAATTGCTGTCGACTTAGGATATAACAATATTGTTGGGAACTTATCGCCCAACTTTTCAACCTACCCATTACTCTCTTCACTTTCGCTTAGCTACAACAAACTACACGGACCGATTCCAGCTGAATTCGCGAAAGTAAGGCGGTTATTTTTGGATGGAAATTACTTAAGTGGGCTTCCACCAAAAGAGTTTTTTACCGCAAAATCGATGGTTTCGGGGAGCTTAGGTGACAATTGTTTGAAAATGTGTCCAATATCTTCGCAACTTTGTGTAAAGTCGCAAAAGCCATCATCGATCTGTCAGAAATCACAAGGGGAAACATATGTTGTTGTTGGTGGGAAAGTGAAACCAAAGTCGTAGTGTCAGGATGTCAGTCCATGTTTTCTGTTTGTTTGTTAGTATAATACAATATAATTAGTAAAGTAATATATTGATTTTTTAGTAATAGATATTAATAAGTTTTATATGTGTCACACATTCACACGTCTATGTTATTGTATTACACAAATATACTTTATTAATCGTTATTTTGACAGAATTACATTAGGTTTTTTATTTTTATTTATTGTAGTGTAAAAATTTTCTTGGAAATATTTATATCTTTTAAAGTTTAATACTCCCTCCGTCCCATATTAAGTGTACTAGTTTTACTTTTTGAGTCTTTTTCTTTCAACTTTGACCGTAAATATTTTTGTTTGTGTTATATGACACTTGATATAACATATATGAATTGATTGAGTTTTAAATGTACTTTTCATTGATATAACTTTTATCAACTAATATATAACACAAACAAAGATATTTACGGTCAAAATCGGAAGTAAAAGACTTGACCAGTCAAAATAGGACAATTAAAATGGGACGGATGGAGTATATAACGTGATATATATAAGATGGTCGGCTCTTGATTTGCATATTCTTAGTTTTATAGTCCACACGTTAGATTATTTAATTGACACGTATGTTTTAACATTTGGGAAAACTAGTATTTTTATGGTTGGAGGTCACCCGTTATGATTCTGCCATTTTGGTATTGAAATAAAACAAACCTTTATGATTAATCTGCTATCAAAATAAATAGATATTCAAGTTTATACAAGGGAGAATTTTTTTTTACATATTATGCTTTGTTGGCTTTAATCTCGTCTATTTCTTTCTTAGTAAGTAAAAGATATGATCACCACTTTATTTGCTTACTAGGTTATAACCCGTGCGATACACGGTTGTGTTATTTACGAACGGAATTTGTTGTTTGATTTGTAACATGACCTTGATTGTCGATTTGTCGTAAATCAAAACTTTGAGTTTTTGCTTTTTTATATTTATGATAAAATAAAGTAAAATTATCAATGACTTAAAATAACTTTAGCTTACAAATTTGTTAACTTAAACACGTACACGATACATAAATACTTGAAGAAATAAACATAAATAGAACTGCATAAATGACAATTTGCAAACACATAAATTAAGGTAGTAAACTCTGTGTCCTTGTTTAATTTTCCCTTTCTTTGCATTATTTTGTTGCTTTGAACATTCCTTAAAAGCAATTAAAATAAGGTCTAAAAATTAAAGTGACTTTAAAATGCTCCCTAAATTTTACAATGACAGAGCATATATTATTGTCAACAAAAGTCAAAATTTAAAAGTTAATAATCTTCCTATAAAGACGTAACATTCTATAAAATATATGAAACTAATTGTATATGTTTAATCTCTTGGTATAAATAAATGTTTTGTTATGAGTCTTATGATCGAATAGTTACTTGTCGAGGAAGGACGGGAATTGAATACATACATAACGAAAATGAAGATTTTACTAAATCACGACCGCTCTCCCTTCCATTTCATTCCAAATTCAATCATTTAATCCTTTTCCTCTCAAACCATCAAGCATTCTCTTTATATACCAAATATTCTCAAAATCTCAAATTTTTATAATTTTCCACCAACTGTTTGATAAAAAGCCTCAACCAATTTTCACACTTTTTCCTTCAAAACTAATTACTTTCCTGCAACTACTACAACCCCAAAAGTAACACTAACAAAGAAAATACTAAGGAAGGATGGCAGATCAACAAGAGCAAGGATGGCAGATGGTGAAATATAGGAAATCCAACACTATGAGTAATTCATCGGGTATTATTATAAATTCAACTTAATTGTTATTTATCTAACTTGACTCATCTATGTGTAGATAGTTGAGGGACCATTCTGGACAACACTGGAAAGAAGAAGCTGAAGGACCAGACTGATGATGTATGAAGATGGAGGGGTCAATGTGCAACATTGGAGCTCTATATATACTATGTGATATCTTCCTAGGGTTCTTAACATTCCCTAGGTTTTGTAGCCGTTGTCAGTGTCTTTCATCAAAATGTAACCGTTATATTTTTCTGGGATTGTTCATCTTTCGGTTAGTAATCTTTATGTTTGGTTAAGTTTAGATATAGAAACTATCTCCTTTTCTGTTTATTGTAATAAAGTATTTTGGATTATTTCTATTTATATATAAATTATTAGTTCTACCAATCTTTACATGGTATCAGAGCCAGGTTGATTGAGGATCCGATTCAGATTCATATCCTTATTAGGGTTTGAGTTTGATTGCTCTTCTTATTACAAATCTTTTCTTCCGCTTATTTCTATCTCGATTTGGGGATTTCCCTTATTAGGGTTTTCATTCTCAATCGATTGATTATTATATATCCATTATTATCTCGATTTGGGGATATCTCTTATTAGGGTTTTATTCTCAATCGATTGATTATTATATTTCTATTCCCTATCTGAATTTATTCCTTTTTAATAGGAATCAAACTTCAGTTGGTTGATTCTTATCTTACTCATTTTATTTGCTCAAGTTGTGAGACTCACCTTTTATGAGGGTTTGGAGTTTTACCTTTTGAAGCAGATTTATTCTTTGGTTGATTTGATCTTATTAGATCCTTGTTAACCACTGAATCATCAAAAGTTTATTGTCCCTTTTCTGGTTATTGGAGTTACTGTTGGATATCTCTGTAAGTCTTCTCTCCTACCCACTCTGTAGCAAATTTCTTCACACTTTGAGTGCTCCTGGTGTGGAGGGTTTGGCCTATAGGCTGGGATCCTTTATTTTTCTGCTCATTATCTTTATTTGTTGTTGTTTTTGGCTTATATGAATCTTGTGGTTACTTGATATATACTATGTGGCTCATTATTGATAAAATGTTCTTTGCTTGTTCTTGATGCTTTTATATATATATACTACTTGATTAATATTAGTTGATATTACTGTTTTCTTTTACTAACCTCTTCCTTTGGTAGAAGAGAGAGCTCTTGACAATACCTGTCTTGAGCACTTGAGTGCTCCTGAATCTGGTCACTTGTCCTGTTGCTCTTTAGGTTATTTTATCTCTTTTTGTGTCTCCTGTGTTATTTGTGGTGATCTCTGTGTTGTTTATTCTCTTATCTGAAATTATGGCTGATGTTAATAATGAAGAAGATGTCAATGTGTTTGGAACTTTAATTAGCAAACTGGATTTCAGTGATGAACTGTACTTGCATGCTAGTGACACTACTGGAACACCTATAATTAATCTAAAATTAAGAGGAACTGAAAATTATAGAGTGTGGGCATGTGCTATGGAACTTGCCCTTGAAACCAAAAACAAAATGGGATTCATAACTGGTACTTGTGTTAGATCTACTGACAATGATGTTTTGGCTAAACAATGGGATAGGTGCAATTCTGTTGTTCTTTCATGGATTTTAAGTTCTGTTACTGAAGAGTTATACTTGGGACAAATTTTTTCAAAAAATGCTCAAAATGTTTGGGAAGAACTTAAGGAAACATATGACAAAGTTGATGGGTCAATAATCTTTAATCTACATCATAAAATCCACTCTTTATCTCAAAATGGCAAACCTCTTTCTGAATATTATCACAATCTGAACTCACTTTCGAAACAATTTGATGCTCTTACTAAGTTACCTTCATGCACTTGTAATGCTGCTAGGGAAATTCAAGAACACCATCAACTCTTAAAACTGATGCAATTTCTTATGGGCCTTGATGATGTCTACCAACCTGTTAGAAGTAATATCTTGACCAGAGACCCCATACCCAATGTCAAAACTGCCTTTGCCATCATATCAAGGGAAGAGTCACACAGGGGTGTGACTTCTGCTGAAAATGTGACTAAACCTCATAACACTGCTTTCATTGCTAAATTTGATAATGGAAAAAGAAACTTTGGTAACAAAAATTTCAAGAACAACTTTGAAAGTAACAAAAGTTTTGAACAATTTAAGCCATTTGACAAAAACAAGTCTTTTGAAAGGAGGGGTCCTAACACTTCTCTTCAGTGCACAAAATGCAACAAATTTGGCCACACCATTGATAGATGTTTTGAATTGGTTGGATATCCACCTGGATATGGGAGGGACAGTCAGTCCAGAAGGAATGTGTCTCAATCTTTTTATAAATCTAATAATAATGCTATGGTTAGTGATGGTTCTGCTTCTAGTTCTATGGCTCCTTCCAGTTCTGGGTCCAATTCTGATCACAGTCCCACTGTGACTCTCACTTCTGATCAATATGCTCAATTGATGAATCTTTTGAATGATAAGTCTCCTATCAAAGGTGTTAATGCCAATATGGCAGGTACTTTTTATAACTCAAATCATTATTTCAACTCAAATTTTGCTATGTTCTTTTGTTTTAATATCAGTAACAAAGTTATGACCTATAAAAATGGGTGGATTGTTGATTCTGGTGCTAATAGTCATATGACTTGTAATGAGGAATCTTTGTTTAATGTTCATGACATATCTGCCTTGGGTCTTACTGTTGGGCACCCCAATGGTACCCAGGCAAGAATTCTGAAAATTGGTGATTTAAGGTTGCAAGACAATGTTGTTCTGTTTGGTGTCCTATATGTTCCTGAATACTGTGTGAACTTGTTATCTGTTTATAGTTTAACTAGAGACAGTAAGGCCTTCATTGGATTTGATGAAAATAAATGCATTATACAGGACTTACAAACAAAGAAAGTGATTGGGAATGGTAGTCAACATGGGGGGCTGTATATTTTTCAAAATGAGATTAAAGGTAATAATGCTATGAGCAATCTTATTAATCTAGAGTGTCACTTATCTGCTCAAACTTGGCACAACAGATTAGGGCACCCAGCTGACCCTGTCCTATCTACCTTAAAAAGGAAACTGAAACTTGATAATGATATTGTTATCTCACCATGTGAGACCTGTCATAAGGCTAAACAGACTAGAAACCCCTTCCCTTTGAGTATGCACAAGACCCATTCTCTTGGGGACCTTGTGCACTTGGATCTTTGGGGGCCTTATAAGACCCAAAGTAGAGAAGGATACAAGTCCTTTCTTACCATTGTTGATGACCACAGCAGGGCTGTTTGGGTGTATCTTTTAAGAAGCAAGGATGAAACTTATGATAATTTTGTCAACTTTTATAACTTGCTTAAAAATCAGTTCAAAAGAAATATAAAAATGGTTAGGAGTGATAATGGAAGTGAGTTCATTAATCAAAAAATGAACCACTTCATGAACCAACATGGTATTATTCACCAAACTTCTTGTGTTTATACCCCTCAACAAAATGGGGTTGTTGAAAGGAAACATAGGCACTTGCTTAATGTTGCAAGGGCTCTTATGTTTCAAGGGGGGTTGCCCTTAAACCTTTGGACTGAATGTGTTCTAACTGCCACTTATTTGATTAACAGGTTACCTTCCTTTGTCCTTTCTGGAAAATCTCCCTATGAAATAATCTATAAAACTCAACCTAACCTTTCTCACCTTAGGGCCTTTGGTTGCTTATGTTTTTCTACTGTTTTGAATAATGATGACAAATTTACTATTAGATCTGAAAAATGTATTTTCATTGGGTATTCCAATGAAAAGAAAGGTTACAAGTTACTTAATTTGGATAATAAGAGAATCTTTTTCTCAAGAGATGTGAAATTCTATGAGAATGTCTTTCCTCTAAAAATGATCAAGGAACCTCACAGTACTGGTTTCTTTGATCAAAATAAAACTTCTTTAAACCCTTTTGATTCTGTCTTTCTTGATAATGAAAATTCAATCAAAGGTACCTCAAGTCCCAATGATGAAGAGAGAGTTCAACACACTGAGGGTGAGGGCAGTGGGAATGATACCTCTGGCAGTACTGATGCTTCTACCAGGGATCATCTGGACACTGCAACACCCTTGGATGATGATACTATTTCTGAGGGCAATCCTAATAATGATCTCATATTACACACTGATACTAATAATGATGCCCCTGTTCTTAGGAGATCTTCCAGAATTCCCAAAACCCCCAAAAACCTTAAGGACTTTGTTCTTGGTAACAAAACTAAGCATAGTATTTCAAACTTTGTTTGTTATTCCAAACTTAATCCTGAGATAAATTGCTTTGTGTCTAACCTTAACAAACACTGTGAGCCTGCTTCCTTTAAAGAAGCATCCCAAGACCCTCTTTGGGTTGATGCCATGAACAATGAAATGGAAGCCCTTTACAAAAATAAAACTTGGGTTTTAACAGACTTACCTCCTAATAGGGAACCCATTGGATGCAAATGGGTATATAAAATCAAGTACAAGTCTAATGGTGAAATAGATAGATACAAGGCTAGATTAGTGGCCAAGGGCTATAGTCAAAGAGTTGTGATTGATTATGATGAGACTTTCTCCCCTGTTGTCAAAATGGTTACCATAAGATGTTTAGTTACCATTGCTGTTAAGAATGGCTGGCCTATATTTCAATTGGACATTAACAATGCCTTCCTTTATGGTGATCTTGATGAGGTCTATATGATACCTCCTCCTGGGTACCATTCTGATTCTAACCCTAAAGTGTGTAAATTAGTAAAATCTCTCTATGGGCTTAAACAAGCCCCTAGAAAATGGAATGAAAAGCTTAATTCTGCTCTTCTTGAACTTGGCTTTACCCAAAGCAAGAGTGATTACTCTCTCTATATCAAATCTGTGGATAATTTGTTTATTGCCTTACTTGTTTATGTTGATGATATTGTTGTCACTGGAAACTGCCTAGAAGAGATTGATAAGTGTAAAACCTTTCTGAATTCTAAATTTTCTATAAAAGATCTTGGTAAACTAAGGTATTTCCTTGGAATTGAAGTTATAGATGTGGAAAAAGGGATATGTATGTCCCAAAGAAAGTATGCTCTTGATCTCATTTCTGAGTTTGGGCTCCTTGGCTGCAAACCAGCCCAGACCCCCATTGAATCTAATGTTGTTGTTTCTAATGATGTTAATTCTGATAAACCTCTTGAAAATGTGTGTGAATACCAGAAACTGGTAGGGAAATTGATCTACTTAACCCTTACCAGGCCAGACATTTCTTATGCAGTTCATGTTCTTAGTCAATTCATGCACAATCCTTATGACTCTCATTTGAGACTTGCAATGAGGGTTCTAAGGTACCTAAAAGGTTCTCCAGGTAAAGGTATCCTCTTTAAGGAGGATACCACTCTTACTCTCTCTGCTTTTGTTGACTCTGATTGGGCCAAGAGGATTACTGCCAGAAAGAGTACCACAGGGTTCAATCTCTTTCTTGGTGGATCACTCATCTCTTGGAAAAGTAAGAAACAGCCAACCATATCTAGGTCCTCAGCAGAATCTGAATTCAGAGCACTTGCTGCAGTGACTTGTGAGATAATATGGGTTCTTAAGATTCTAGATGAGTTTGGGATCAAAAGGCAAATGCCAGTTCAGATTTATTGTGACAGCAAAGCTGCTATTCAAATAGCTGCCAATCCTGTTTTTCATGAGAAAACCAAACACTTTGAAATTGACCTTTACTTTGTTAGGGAAAAAATAGGATATGGAATCATTGAGACTGTCAAAGTAAATTCTGATGATAACTTGGCTGACATTTTTACCAAAGGGCTTTCTATTGCACAACACAAATATCTTTGTGACAAACTGGGCATGTTTGACATATTCCACAATTAAGTTGTGGGAGGGTATTATGAATTCAACTTAATTGTTATTTATCTAACTTGACTCATCTATGTGTAGATAGTTGAGGGACCATTCTGGACAACACTGGAAAGAAGAAGCTGAAGGACCAGACTGATGATGTATGAAGATGGAGGGGTCAATGTGCAACATTGGAGCTCTATATATACTATGTGATATCTTCCTAGGGTTCTTAACATTCCCTAGGTTTTGTAGCCGTTGTCAGTGTCTTTCATCAAAATGTAACCGTTATATTTTTCTGGGATTGTTCATCTTTCAGTTAGTAATCTTTATGTTTGGTTAAGTTTAGATATAGAAACTATCTCTTTTTCTGTTTATTGTAATAAAAGTATTTTGGATTATTTCTATTTATATATAAATTATTAGTTCTACCAATCTTTACATGGTATCAGAGCCAGGTTGATTGAGGATCCGATTCAGATTCATATCCTTATTAGGGTTTGAGTTTGATTGCTCTTCTTATTACAAATCTTTTCTTCCGCTTATTTCTATCTCGATTTGGGGATTTCCCTTATTAGGGTTTTCATTCTCAATCGATTGATTATTATATATCCATTATTATCTCGATTTGGGGATATCTCTTATTAGGGTTTTATTCTCAATCGATTGATTATTATATTTCTATTCCCTATCTGAATTTATTCCTTTTTAATAGGAATCAAACTTCAGTTGGTTGATTCTTATCTTACTCATTTTATTTGCTCAAGTTGTGAGACTCACCTTTTATGAGGGTTTGGAGTTTTACCTTTTGAAGCAGATGGTGATAGTGATGATGATGCAGATTATGATTATGCTCTGGCGGCATCAGAGGCAGATGGTGATGATGATGATGCAGATTATGACTATGCTCCGGCGGCATCAGAGGCAGATGGTGATGATGATGATGCAGATTATGACTATGCTCCGGCGGCATCAGAGGCAGATGGTGATGATGATGATGCAGATTATGACTATGCTCCGGCGGCATCAGAGGCAGATGGTGATGATGATGATGCAGATTATGACTATGCTCCGGCGGCATCAGAGGCAGATGGTGATGATGATGATGCAGATTATGACTATGCTCCGGCGGCATCAGAGGCAGATGGTGATAGTGATGATGATGCAGATTATGATTATGCTCTGGCGGCATCAGAGGCAGATGGTGATGATGATGATGCAGATTATGACTATGCTCCGGCGGCATCAGAGGCAGATGGTGATGATGATGATGCAGATTATGACTATGCTCCGGCGGCATCAGAGGCAGATGGTGATAGTGATGATGATGCAGATTATGATTATGCTCTGGCGGCATCAGAGGCAGATGGTGATGATGATGATGCAGATTATGACTATGCTCCGGCGGCATCAGAGGCAGATGGTGATGATGATGATGCAGATTATGATTATGCTCTGGCGGCATCAGAGGCAGATGGTGATGATGATGATGCAGATTATGACTATGCTCCGGCGGCATCAGAGGCAGATGGTGATGATGATGATGCAGATTATGACTATGCTCCGGCGGCATCAGAGGCAGATGGTGATGATGATGATGCAGATTATGACTATGCTCCGGCGGCATCAGAGGCAGATGGTGATGATGATGATGCAGATTATGACTATGCTCCGGCGGCATCAGAGGCAGATGGTGATGATGATGATGCAGATTATGACTATGCTCCGGCGGCATCAGAGGCAGATGGTGATGATGATGATGCAGATTATGAATTCAACTTAATTGTTATTTATCTAACTTGACTCATCTATGTGTAGATAGTTGAGGGACCATTCTGGACAACACTGGAAAGAAGAAGCTGAAGGACCAGACTGATGATGTATGAAGATGGAGGGGTCAATGTGCAACATTGGAGCTCTATATATACTATGTGGCTCATTATTGATAAAATGTTCTTTGCTTGTTCTTGATGCTTTTATATATATATACTACTTGATTAATATTAGTTGATATTACTGTTTTCTTTTACTAACCTTTTCCCTTGGTAGAAGAGAGAGCTATTGACAATACCTGTCTTGAGCACTTGAGTGCTCCTGAATCTGGTCACTTGTCCTGTTGCTCTTTAGGTTATTTTATCTCTTTTTGTGTCTCCTGTGTTATTTGTGGTGATCTCTGTGTTGTTTATTCTCTTATCTGAAATTATGGCTGATGTTAATAATGAAGAAGATGTCAATGTGTTTGGAACTTTAATTAGCAAACTGGATTTCAGTGATGAACTGTACTTGCATGCTAGTGACACTACTGGAACACCTATAATTAATCTAAAATTAAGAGGAACTGAAAATTATAGAGTGTGGGCATGTGCTATGGAACTTGCCCTTGAAACCAAAAACAAAATGGGATTCATAACTGGTACTTGTGTTAGATCTACTGACAATGATGTTTTGGCTAAACAATGGGATAGGTGCAATTCTGTTGTTCTTTCATGGATTTTAAGTTCTGTTACTGAAGAGTTATACTTGGGACAAATTTTTTCAAAAAATGCTCAAAATGTTTGGGAAGAACTTAAGGAAACATATGACAAAGTTGATGGGTCAATAATCTTTAATCTACATCATAAAATCCACTCTTTATCTCAAAATGGCAAACCTCTTTCTGAATATTATCACAATCTGAACTCACTTTCGAAACAATTTGATGCTCTTACTAAGTTACCTTCATGCACTTGTAATGCTGCTAGGGAAATTCAAGAACACCATCAACTCTTAAAACTGATGCAATTTCTTATGGGCCTTGATGATGTCTACCAACCTGTTAGAAGTAATATCTTGACCAGAGACCCCATACCCAATGTCAAAACTGCCTTTGCCATCATATCAAGGGAAGAGTCACACAGGGGTGTGACTTCTGCTGAAAATGTGACTAAACCTCATAACACTGCTTTCATTGCTAAATTTGATAATGGAAAAAGAAACTTTGGTAACAAAAATTTCAAGAACAACTTTGAAAGTAACAAAAGTTTTGAACAATTTAAGCCATTTGACAAAAACAAGTCTTTTGAAAGGAGGGGTCCTAACACTTCTCTTCAGTGCACAAAATGCAACAAATTTGGCCACACCATTGATAGATGTTTTGAATTGGTTGGATATCCACCTGGATATGGGAGGGACAGTCAGTCCAGAAGGAATGTGTCTCAATCTTTTTATAAATCTAATAATAATGCTATGGTTAGTGATGGTTCTGCTTCTAGTTCTATGGCTCCTTCCAGTTCTGGGTCCAATTCTGATCACAGTCCCACTGTGACTCTCACTTCTGATCAATATGCTCAATTGATGAATCTTTTGAATGATAAGTCTCCTATCAAAGGTGTTAATGCCAATATGGCAGGTACTTTTTATAACTCAAATCATTATTTCAACTCAAATTTTGCTATGTTCTTTTGTTTTAATATCAGTAACAAAGTTATGACCTATAAAAATGGGTGGATTGTTGATTCTGGTGCTAATAGTCATATGACTTGTAATGAGGAATCTTTGTTTAATGTTCATGACATATCTGCCTTGGGTCTTACTGTTGGGCACCCCAATGGTACCAAGGCAAGAATTCTGAAAATTGGTGATTTAAGGTTGCAAGACAATGTTGTTCTGTTTGGTGTCCTATATGTTCCTGAATACTGTGTGAACTTGTTATCTGTTTATAGTTTAACTAGAGACAGTAAGGCCTTCATTGGATTTGATGAAAATAAATGCATTATACAGGACTTACAAACAAAGAAAGTGATTGGGAATGGTAGTCAACATGGGGGGCTGTATATTTTTCAAAATGAGATTAAAGGTAATAATGCTATGAGCAATCTTATTAATCTAGAGTGTCACTTATCTGCTCAAACTTGGCACAACAGATTAGGGCACCCAGCTGACCCTGTCCTATCTACCTTAAAAAGGAAACTGAAACTTGATAATGATATTGTTATCTCACCATGTGAGACCTGTCATAAGGCTAAACAGACTAGAAACCCCTTCCCTTTGAGTATGCACAAGACCCATTCTCTTGGGGACCTTGTGCACTTGGATCTTTGGGGGCCTTATAAGACCCAAAGTAGAGAAGGATACAAGTCCTTTCTTACCATTGTTGATGACCACAGCAGGGCTGTTTGGGTGTATCTTTTAAGAAGCAAGGATGAAACTTATGATAATTTTGTCAACTTTTATAACTTGCTTAAAAATCAGTTCAAAAGAAATATAAAAATGGTTAGGAGTGATAATGGAAGTGAGTTCATTAATCAAAAAATGAACCACTTCATGAACCAACATGGTATTATTCACCAAACTTCTTGTGTTTATACCCCTCAACAAAATGGGGTTGTTGAAAGGAAACATAGGCACTTGCTTAATGTTGCAAGGGCTCTTATGTTTCAAGGGGGGTTGCCCTTAAACCTTTGGACGGAATGTGTTCTAACTGCCACTTATTTGATTAACAGGTTACCTTCCTTTGTCCTTTCTGGAAAATCTCCCTATGAAATAATCTATAAAACTCAACCTAACCTTTCTCACCTTAGGGCCTTTGGTTGCTTATGTTTTTCTACTGTTTTGAATAATGATGACAAATTTACTATTAGATCTGAAAAATGTATTTTCATTGGGTATTCCAATGAAAAGAAAGGTTACAAGTTACTTAATTTGGATAATAAGAGAATCTTTTTCTCAAGAGATGTGAAATTCTATGAGAATGTCTTTCCTCTAAAAATGATCAAGGAACCTCACAGTACTGGTTTCTTTGATCAAAATAAAACTTCTTTAAACCCTTTTGATTCTGTCTTTCTTGATAATGAAAATTCAATCAAAGGTACCTCAAGTCCCAATGATGAAGAGAGAGTTCAACACACTGAGGGTGAGGGCAGTGGGAATGATACCTCTGGCAGTACTGATGCTTCTACCAGGGATCATCTGGACACTGCAACACCCTTGGATGATGATACTATTTCTGAGGGCAATCCTAATAATGATCTCATATTACACACTGATACTAATAATGATGCCCCTGTTCTTAGGAGATCTTCCAGAATTCCCAAAACCCCCAAAAACCTTAAGGACTTTGTTCTTGGCAACAAAACCAAGCATAGTATTTCAAACTTTGTTTGTTATTCCAAACTTAATCCTGAGATAAATTGCTTTGTGTCTAACCTTAACAAACACTGTGAGCCTGCTTCCTTTAAAGAAGCATCCCAAGACCCTCTTTGGGTTGATGCCATGAACAATGAAATGGAAGCCCTTTACAAAAATAAAACTTGGGTTTTAACAGATTTACCTCCTAATAGGGAACCCATTGGATGCAAATGGGTATATAAAATCAAGTACAAGTCTAATGGTGAAATAGATAGATACAAGGCTAGATTAGTGGCCAAGGGCTATAGTCAAAGAGTTGTGATTGATTATGATGAGACTTTCTCCCCTGTTGTCAAAATGGTTACCATAAGATGTTTAGTTACCATTGCTGTTAAGAATGGCTGGCCTATATTTCAATTGGACATTAACAATGCCTTCCTTTATGGTGATCTTGATGAGGTCTATATGATACCTCCTCCTGGGTACCATTCTGATTCTAACCCTAAAGTGTGTAAATTAGTAAAATCTCTCTATGGGCTTAAACAAGCCCCTAGAAAATGGAATGAAAAGCTTAATTCTGTTCTTCTTGAACTTGGCTTTACCCAAAGCAAGAGTGATTACTCTCTCTATATCAAATCTGTGGATAATTTGTTTATTGCCTTACTTGTTTATGTTGATGATATTGTTGTCACTGGAAACTGACTAGGAGAGATTGATAAGTGTAAAACCTTTCTGAATTCTAAATTTTCTATAAAAGATCTTGGTAAACTAAGGTATTTCCTTGGAATTGAAGTTATAGATGTGGAAAAAGGGATATGTATGTCCCAAAGAAAGTATGCTCTTGATCTCATTTCTGAGTTTGGGCTCCTTGGCTGCAAACCAGCCCAGACCCCCATTGAATCTAATGTTGTTGTTTCTGATGATGTTAATTCTGATAAACCTCTTGAAAATGTGTGTGAATACCAGAAACTGGTAGGGAAATTGATCTACTTAACCCTTACCAGGCCAGACATTTCTTATGCAGTTCATGTTCTTAGTCAATTCATGCACAATCCTTATGACTCTCATTTGAGACTTGCAATGAGGGTTCTAAGGTACCTAAAAGGTTCTCCAGGTAAAGGTATCCTCTTTAAGGAGGATACCACTCTTACTCTCTCTGCTTTTGTTGACTCTGATTGGGCCAAGAGGATTACTGCCAGAAAGAGTACCACAGGGTTCAATCTCTTTCTTGGTGGATCACTCATCTCTTGGAAAAGTAAGAAACAGCCAACCATATCTAGGTCCTCAGCAGAATCTGAATTCAGAGCACTTGCTGCAGTGACTTGTGAGATAATATGGGTTCTTAAGATTCTAGATGAGTTTGGGATCAAAAGGCAAATGCCAGTTCAGATTTATTGTGACAGCAAAGCTGCTATTCAAATAGCTGCCAATCCTGTTTTTCATGAGAAAACCAAACACTTTGAAATTGACCTTTACTTTGTCAGGGAAAAAATAGGATATGGAATCATTGAGACTGTCAAAGTAAATTCTGATGATAACTTGGCTGACATTTTTACCAAAGGGCTTTCTATTGCACAACACAAATATCTTTGTGACAAACTGGGCATGTTTGACATATTCCACAATTAAGTTGTGGGAGGGTATTATAAATTCAACTTAATTGTTATTTATCTAACTTGACTCATCTATGTGTAGATAGTTGAGGGACCATTCTGGACAACACTGGAAAGAAGAAGCTGAAGGACCAGACTGATGATGTATGAAGATGGAGGGGTCAATGTGCAACATTGGAGCTCTATATATACTATGTGATATCTTCCTAGGGTTCTTAACATTCCCTAGGTTTTGTAGCCGTTGTCAGTGTCTTTCATCAAAATGTAACCGTTATATTTTTCTGGGATTGTTCATCTTTCAGTTAGTAATCTTTATGTTTGGTTAAGTTTAGATATAGAAACTATCTCCTTTTCTGTTTATTGTAATAAAAGTATTTTGGATTATTTCTATTTATATATAAATTATTAGTTCTACCAATCTTTACATCGGGTATTCCCAACGAGGTGCGCGGGAAAGGAAGACAGCCAAAGAAAAACCCAAAAGTTAAACTAAACCTCCTTGAACGCATGTCCATGTCATTTTTCATTACCAACTTTCCGAATCATGTGACAGCCAAAGATCTTTGGCATCGATGTACTAAATGGGGAAATGTCGTGGATGTATTTATTCCCAATAGACTTTCTAAGGCTGGTAGGCGGTTTCGATTCGTTAGATACATTAGAGTCGACAACGTGGCGAGACTCCTAACCGATCTTAAGTCCATGTGGTTCGGAAACTATCTCATATTTGCCGATGTCGCGAAGTACAGTAGAAATATTGGGATGAGAAGGACCACTAATCAGAAGGAAAATTCTGAAACCACTACTAACGTGAATCATAAGCAACCGGAAAGTTAGAAGAAAGACTCCAAATCATATGCCGAAGCCCTCTCAGGTGATACGGGTACCCACAAAGAAACCTTCAACGTTAACTCTCATTCCTATAAGGACAAAGGTAATGTGCAAATACAGGTAAAGAAAAGAGTCCAAATCTCAATCAAAAAAAAAAAAAAAAAAAAAAAAAAAAAAAAAAAAAAAAAAAAAAAAAAAAAAAAAAAAAAAAAAAAAAAAAAAAAAAAAAAAAAAAAAAAAAAAAAAAAAAAAAAAAAAAAAAAAAAAAAAAAAAAAAAAAAAAAAAAAAAAAAAAAAAAAAAAAAAAAAAAAAAAAAAAAAAAAAAAAAAAAAAAAAAAAAAAAAAAAAAAAAAAAAAAAAAAAAAAAAAAAAAAAAAAAAAAAAAAAAAAAAAAAAAAAAAAAAAAAAAAAAAAAAAAAAAAAAAAAAAAAAAAAAAAAAAAAAAAAAAAAAAAAAAAAAAAAAAAAAAAAAAAAAAAAAAAAAAAAAAAAAAAAAAAAAAAAAAAAAAAAAAAAAAAAAAAAAAAAAAAAAAAAAAAAAAAAAAAAAAAAAAAAAAAAAAAAAAAAAAAAAAAAAAAAAAAAAAAAAAAAAAAAAAAAAAAAAAAAAAAAAAAAAAAAAAAAAAAAAAAAAAAAAAAAAAAAAAAAAAAAAAAAAAAAAAAAAAAAAAAAAAAAAAAAAAAAAAAAAAAAAAAAAAAAAAAAAAAAAAAAAAAAAAAAAAAAAAAAAAAAAAAAAAAAAAAAAAAAAAAAAAAAAAAAAAAAAAAAAAAAAAAAAAAAAAAAAAAAAAAAAAAAAAAAAAAAAAAAAAAAAAAAAAAAAAAAAAAAAAAAAAAAAAAAAAAAAAAAAAAAAAAAAAAAAAAAAAAAAAAAAAAAAAAAAAAAAAAAAAAAAAAAAAAAAAAAAAAAAAAAAAAAAAAAAAAAAAAAAAAAAAAAAAAAAAAAAAAAAAAAAAAAAAAAAAAAAAAAAAAAAAAAAAAAAAAAAAAAAAAAAAAAAAAAAAAAAAAAAAAAAAAAAAAAAAAAAAAAAAAAAAAAAAAAAAAAAAAAAAAAAAAAAAAAAAAAAAAAAAAAAAAAAAAAAAAAAAAAAAAAAAAAAAAAAAAAAAAAAAAAAAAAAAAAAAAAAAAAAAAAAAAAAAAAAAAAAAAAAAAAAAAAAAAAAAAAAAAAAAAAAAAAAAAAAAAAAAAAAAAAAAAAAAAAAAAAAAAAAAAAAAAAAAAAAAAAAAAAAAAAAAAAAAAAAAAAAAAAAAAAAAAAAAAAAAAAAAAAAAAAAAAAAAAAAAAAAAAAAAAAAAAAAAAAAAAAAAAAAAAAAAAAAAAAAAAAAAAAAAAAAAAAAAAAAAAAAAAAAAAAAAAAAAAAAAAAAAAAAAAAAAAAAAAAAAAAAAAAAAAAAAAAAAAAAAAAAAAAAAAAAAAAAAAAAAAAAAAAAAAAAAAAAAAAAAAAAAAAAAAAAAAAAAAAAAAAAAAAAAAAAAAAAAAAAAAAAAAAAAAAAAAAAAAAAAAAAAAAAAAAAAAAAAAAAAAAAAAAAAAAAAAAAAAAAAAAAAAAAAAAAAAAAAAAAAAAAAAAAAAAAAAAAAAAAAAAAAAAAAAAAAAAAAAAAAAAAAAAAAAAAAAAAAAAAAAAAAAAAAAAAAAAAAAAAAAAAAAAAAAAAAAAAAAAAAAAAAAAAAAAAAAAAAAAAAAAAAAAAAAAAAAAAAAAAAAAAAAAAAAAAAAAAAAAAAAAAAAAAAAAAAAAAAAAAAAAAAAAAAAAAAAAAAAAAAAAAAAAAAAAAAAAAAAAAAAAAAAAAAAAAAAAAAAAAAAAAAAAAAAAAAAAAAAAAAAAAAAAAAAAAAAAAAAAAAAAAAAAAAAAAAAAAAAAAAAAAAAAAAAAAAAAAAAAAAAAAAAAAAAAAAAAAAAAAAAAAAAAAAAAAAATTAATAGAATTATCAAGCAAGTGGATGAGCAAAACGAGGAAGCACAACAAAAAAAAAGATGCAGGGGGAGATAATTCTAATGAGAGACCAGTGCAATCTTCACATATGTCTAATATGAAAAACTTGTCTAAGACTACGAAAACAGAGTTTGAGTCCAAATCTCAATCAAGAAGATGGACGATGGAATCAAAGAACGCACCTTACTTGGTTGTCTTGTGGATCCATGGTCAATTCCATATATTCATCAGTTGTTTTTTAATGAAGGGTTCAATGGCATTCAGTTTCACTTTGTAGGTGCTTGTTGGATCAAGATGCTATTTCCATCTGTCGTAGCGTTAGGACATTTTCGTGAATGCAAAGTCTTGACTTCCCTATTCTCTAATTTGGACTCCTTTGATCCTCTTTTTGTTCCAAAAGAAAGATTGGTGTGGTTAGATGTGGTCGGTTTACCGGTGGGTGGGTGTTACTCTGAAGTTTTGATACAAATTGCTAACCTATGGGGGAAGGGACTCTTTGTAGCAGAAGAAAACGAAGAACCAAGTGTCGCAGGAAAAGTCTGTGCATTGATCGATCACATGACTTTGATTAATGAAATGATAGAGGTGGGTTCCAAAAAATTCTTTAAAGTCCTTGTTAAAGAATTTGCGGCTTGGGTTCCAAAAAATTCTTTAAAGTCCTTGTTAAAGAATTTGCGGCTTGGGTTCCAAAAAATCACGATGTAGCTTCTTCTTCTTCCTCAGACTGCAGTTCAGAGGAAGAATCTGATTTTGGCTCGTTTAGTAAGGGATCATTTGATCCTAATGGAAAAGAGAACTTAAACGACGATTTTTCTTCTGTTAATAATTCGAGCAAACCAGAAAGTAGAGGAATAGCAGACCAATCTGAAGACATATTCTCAATTAATAGAATTATCAAGCAAGTGGACGAGCAAAACGAGGAAGCACAACAAAAAAAAAGATGCAGGGGGAGATAATTCTAATGAGAGACCAGTGCAATCTTCACATATGTCTAATATGAAAAACTTGTCTAAGACTACGAAAACAGAGTTTGAGCTACCTGCCAAATTTAATGTTACTAACGGGTCGGGATCTATTGATATCAATAAGTCTCCGAAATGCAAACCTTCTGTGTCAAACGGTTATTCATCGGTCAGGTGCGTGAATCCCATTATTGACATTTTTGAAAAAGCTTTACAAATTAATCACGAGATGGGGTTGGTATTCAATGGTCCAAATCACATGTTGCATGACCTGTTTCATTGTAGTACTGACCAGATTGATTTCCAATGAATATACTTTCTCTCAATGTTTGTGGTACGGGACGTGATAATAAATGTCAACTACTAAGTTCTATGCTGACTAAACATAAAGTGTTGTTTTTTGGAGCTCAGGAAACTTTCATGGTATCACAGGATATTAATCGTATCCGTAGTATCTGGGGCAATAGTCGATTCGATTTTGCTGAAACTTTAGCAACAGGCCATTCCGGAGGTTTGCTTTCGGTGTGGGATTCAGATTCCTTCACCAAAATCTCGTCTGTTTGTGACAAAAATTTCATCATAGTGGAAGGTATTTGGCGTGCTTTTAATCTTCGGTGCTTTATGATAAATGTTTATGCCCCGCAAACAGAACGTGATAAGGTAGTTTTATGGCAAAGCATTCTAGAGTTCAAGACGAATAACCCGGGTCATTATATGATATTTGGGGATTTTAATTCGGTTCGGTGTGAGGAAGACAGATTACACTCTATTTTTAATCCAACTAATGCCTGCAACTTCAATAAATTTATTACCGAGGGTAATCTGGTTGATTTACCTATGGGCGGACATCGTTTTACTCGTGTAGCTCCTCTGTTTGCTAAAGCAAGTAAATTGGACCGCTTTCTTGTGTCAACAGATCTCTGTGAGCATGTGAACCAGTGTGTTGTAATGGCTTTAGATGATTTAATTTTGGACCATAGACCAATACTGTTCACACAGAAAAGCAGGGACTTTGGGCCAATTCCTTTCAAGTTTTACAATTCTTGGTTATCAATGGATGGGTTGGATGTTTGTGTTCATGCTAGCTGGACGGCTCCATTAAAGAAAGATGTCAAACCAATGATCCTATTTAAAGAAAAATTGAAACGGTTGAAGTCTGACATTAAAAAGTGGAAGGTGGAAATGAGTTCTAAAAAGTCGAACAAATCTTTGATTGTTGGTGAAATTGGGAGACTAGACCGTATTATTGCAGAATCAGACGACAATCCATGCCAAGAAATTCATTGCTACTAGATCAGCTCTAATTCATGAATTAAAATCCTTCGATACTCAAATAAATAGAGATTTAGCTCAGAAGGCGAAAGTGAAATGGGGTGTTGAAGGCGACGAGAACTCTAAGTTTTTTCATTCTATTGTTAATAAAAAAAGAAAAATTTTATCGATTAGGGGTGTCAAGGTTGATGGCAATTGGGTGGATGAGCCGGGTGATATAAAAGAAGCATTCTTCAACTTCTTTTCTGATAAGTTTAAGTATTTTCGGCGTGCTCTTCTTGAATTTTCTCCAAATCAGTTTAAAAAATTACCATCTTCAAAAGTTCAGGTACTTGAATCCACCTTTACTATAGATGAAATTAAAGAGGCGGTTTGGGATTGTGGAAGTGACAAATCACCAGGCCCAGACGGGTTTTCGTTTGCTTTCTTGAAACATTTCTGGGAGGTTATGAAAGAAGATGTGGTGGCATTTGTGGCTGACTTTCATAACAGGGCAGATATCCCAAAGGGGTGTAACGCCTCTTTTATCACTTTGATCCCGAAGCTAGATAGCCCATTGAATTTATCAGATTACCGCCCGATTGGTCTGATTGGTATGCAACATAAGATTATTTCCAAGGTGATGGCTAACCGACTAGCGAAGTGCTTGGATGAGGTTATCAGTATAGAGCAGTCTTCCTTTCTTAAAGAAAGACAAATCTTAGACGGCCCACTACTTCTTAATGAAGTGATTGAGTGGTACAAGAAAAAAAAGAAGAAACTGATGCTTTTTAAAATAGATTTTGCCAAAGCATACGACTCGCTCTCATGGGATTTCCTGTATTCTATTATGTCGCATATGGGCTTTGGTTCAAAATGGATGCAATGGACAAGATCTTGCGTAGGTTCATCTCGTTCTTCAGTTTTGATCAACGGCAGCCCATCTGCTGAATTTGATGTTCGTCGTGGCCTGCGACAGGGAGACCCTATGGCACCCTTCCTTTTCCTAATTGCTATGGAAGGGTTGCACGTTGTTTTGAATAATTTGGTGAGATCTAACCGTTTTATTTGTGCCCACATCAACAATATTTCTATTTCTCATCTTTTCTTTGCAGGCGACGTTATCCTTATTGGGGATTGGGTGGAGTCAAACATGGAGGTTACTCGAATTGCTCTTAAATTCTTTTTTCTTGCTTCTGGACTGAAAATCAATCTTCATAAGTCTTCTATCCTCGGTGTTGGGGTAAGTCATGAGGAGACAACTAGATTGGCGACAAAGGCAGGCTGCAAACCAGAATTCTTTCCCTTCAAATACCTTGGTATCCCTGTTGGCGTTAATATGTCACGACTCAAAGATTGGCAACCGATCATTGACAAGTTTTCCAAACGCCTGTCTAGATGGAAAGCTAATTTACTATCGATTGGCGGACGTATGACACTCATTACTTCGGTACTTGGAACACTTGGGAACTATTACTTCTCCTTATTTCGAGTTCCCGAAACTATTCTCGCTAAACTAGAAGCTATGCGATGTAAGTTTTTTTGGGGTGGTTTTGAAGAGAAAACAAAGATGGCTTGGATTAAATGGACATCAGTGTTAGCTGAAAAAAGTGTGGGAGGTCTGGGTGTTGGTAGCCTTAAAGCATTGAATTTAGCATTATTATATAAGTGGCGATGGCGTGCTTTATCAAACTCGTCTTCACTTTGGACTAAAGTTATTGTGTCGATCCATGGTTGAGATAGTTTACTTACATACCGGGCTCGAGGGGCTAGTTTGTGGTCTTGAATTTGTTCAGCTATGGCTATTGTTCACACTGATATGGAGATACCAGATAATGTAATGTCACGTAAGGTTGGTTGTGGATCAAACACAAGATTTTGGAAAGATGTTTGGCTTGATAATTCTTCATCGGCAACCAGATTTCCTCGTTTATATGCTTTAGAAAACCAACAGGATTGTCTCATTTCTGACAGACGCCTTGTAGACAACTGGTGTTGGGACTGGCGCCGCCCAATCCGTGGTGGATGTGAAGCATCACAATTTGTTGCTTTGGAAGATGTATTAGATACAGTTGTATTAAATGGGGCACCTGATACATGGCAATGGTGTTTATGTGGCAAAAGTGTTTTTGTTGTACGAGATTTAAGGTGTAACTTAGAGCTTTCAATACTTCCCGTTGACTTTTCTCCCACAATTTGGAACCCACTAATACCCAAGAAAGTGGATATCTTTGTATGGAGAATGTTACGAGACCGCATTCCCACTCGGGTAAACTTAAGCCACAAAGGTATTGAGATCAATTCCATTACTTGCCCAATGTGTGACATAAACCCAGAAAGAACCAGTCATCTATTTATGGATTGCAACTTCTCGTGTGAAGTGAGAACTCTTCTATC
>CM067170.1:35871738-35879238 GCA_034093135.1 Erigeron breviscapus | reverse complement strand
ATCCTCATGGGTTGCTTGAAACTTGGTTGACCGGCTCATTTTCCCATACCATTTCAACCGTTGCCAATTTGAACGGCTAGTTTGAATATTATTATTTTATTTTTTTTTAACTTCTAACTTTTACATATATATAAAACACACCATTTTTACCTCATTTTAACACTTTAACTCTAAATTCTTACCTCAAAAAACTTATTTCACTCACAAAACAAACTAAAAATGAATCCCAACAACAATCAAAACAATCCCAACAACAATCAAAATAATCCCAACAACAACCCAAATAATCAACAACGTCCCTTTATCGACTTTAACGATCCAAACTTACTAAACAACGCGGCTTTCATCCACCTAATTCGACAAATGAACGTTAATCTTCAACCACCTAGTCAACCTATGCCACAAATGGGTTTTGGTAATTGGAACACGCCACAAGACAACTTCGGTTTTCGGTCCTTTCAAGATACGCCACAACAACACTTTGATCGTCAACAACTTGCTCCAACCCCACCACGTTCTCCCGATATCGAGTTCGTTCAAGAAACTCAACCCGAAGTTGAGCTTGAAGCCGAAGAGGGCGGTTCAAGACAACGAAAAAGGCGTCCACACAAAAAGAAGGCGGCGTATGAACCACGAACGAGAACACCGGCTATTCCGTGGTCACCGACCGAGGAAATGAATCTATGTAAAGCTTGGCTTGAGGTTACCGAAGACCCACGTGAAGGTATAAAATTTCGGCCTTTTTTTTTTTAATTTTTAACTTCGTTTTTTTTATTATTTTTTTTGGGTTTCGGCCCTTTTAACATTTTTTTGGCCTTTTTTAGCCAATTTTCAAATGGAAAGGACATATTGGACTCGGATTACGGATGTGTTGCTCAAGCTCGAAAAGAAACCCGCGGGTTATCGTGATGCCGATGGGGTGGGTGCTAAATGGAGAAAAATGCGCCCACAAATACAAAATTTCAACCAAATCTACACTCGTCTCACCAATGCAAATAACCATCAAAGTGGTGCAAATGATGCCGATGTTGTGAAAAGCGCACTAGCCGAGTACCGTGGAACTTATCTCAAGGCGTTTGGGTTTTTGGATATTTGGGAGAAACTTCGGTATAGTTCCAAGTTTCACTATGTTGTTGACTTTAACGCAAAAGAGACTCGTGGTCAACCAAGTGCCAAAAGATCGAAAACATCGTCTTCCGCCGACCCGTCTAGTCAAGGTTTATATATATATATATTTCGGTTTCTATATATATATATATATATATATATGTATATGCTCAAACATATATATATATATATATTTTTGTAACAATTTATACTTTATATATAGGTTCGGATGCTCGTGTTAATATCGACCTTAATTCGTTGGAGGATGATGAGCCGGTGTTTGAAGAAAGGGTTGGTGGTAGAGACGCGGCTAGGAAAGCCGCGCAAGCGGGTTCATCGGGTTCGGGAGGAAAAGGGAAGGGAAAGGCTAGGTATCAAGAGACTTTTGACAATTTATCGGTCAAATTGGAGGGTTTGATGGACATAAGCAAGGAACGTGTTGGTATGGGTAAGGAGAAGATCGAGTTGAGTAAGATGAGGATGAAGGCGAAGGAAAGTACGATTAAGCTCGCCGAGTTACGAGTGTTGACTAACGACTATAGTCATCTTGAAGAACCCAATCGCTCGATCATGATGAAGGCGCAAGAAGATATCCGTGAAAAATATGGATATATGTAGTTTTATTTATGTTTTAGTGTTGCTCGTTTTATGTTTTTAATTAGTGTAACTTGTTTTAGTATAACTTTTTTTTATTTATTTATGTTTTAGTGTAACTTGCTTTTAATTAAGTTTTAGTGTAACTTGTTTTTAATATTTTAAAACTTTGTAATGTTTTAATGTTAATGTATTTTTATTTAGTTTGGTTAAAATATAACTTATACTAAAATTTAGGTACCAAAAGTGTAACATTATTTTTAATTTTGAAGTCAAACACAAAAAAATAAATAAATAAAAATCAATCTTTAACCTACCCCACCTTCCAGGCAACTCCACTCCCTCTCTTTTTTCCAGGCAATCCCCAGCAACCCAGGATGCCACATGGCGCGACCTGGTGAAAGTAGCACAACCCCTGACAATACCACTCCGTTTAGCCTAACTAGCCTTTTAGAAGTTACGTATGTTATTGATGTTAATTTCGTGACATACTCTTATTATTTTATTGTGTTTGGATTTTAAAATAGGACGGTAGGTCTTATCTCTTATGTATGCCATGCATCATAGTGAAGTCGTGAAATGTGATGGTTTATCATGTTTTTTTTTTGACGATTTTACTATAAGGTTTTTAGCCCTTTTTCAATCGGATGTATGATGCAAATATATCAACTATTTTCAATCGAAGTGTTGGTTTTCCGGTTCTCAGTTTAACCGGTTACCGGTCCAATCTTGTTACATTTTCCTACATGTGTCTATACAAAGTTTATGAAATATTATCCAAACATAATTCATATTCTTAGCTTTTATATAGCCTGTTCGGTATGGAGGTTTAAGATAGGATTCTCGTTAGCTACGATTAATGTAGTTTGATACAAGGGGTTCGATTATTAAACTGGATTCAAACACACAAAATAAATATTTTAGAAAAGAATAACACTGCATTTTCGAAAGTATTAAAATGATGTTTCTAAAACGCCTTATCAATATATCTAAAAGTGATCGAGCAACGGAAAAATTAAAGAAACTAATATTTTTTTGAGGCTTAACATATAACTTCAATTTCGCAAATGTTGAAGGGTGTGCATACCAAGATGTCAAATTTTGGTATGAAAACACTCAATAAGATGGTGCACATACCAAAACGTGTCAAAAACTCAAAATATCTTCCTATACTACTAAAGGAAGAAACTATGTGACCTAAGCTTTGCTTATTTGTCAAGTGGTAAGGCTAAACCGTACACAATTATGACCTAAGGGATGATGAAATTAATGTGTTTTTCATGGTGTTTTAATGTGTGTATATCCATATTAAGATTGAAATTGTCGTTTCATTTGCTTAGGGATGATGAAATTGCCGTTTTGTATGTATATTATGTGTTTGATGTATGTATTCATGTATGTATTGTATGTATGTATGTGTTGTGTGTAGTCTGTAGTCTAAGGAAGATAGGGTGATTGAAATCAGAGATAGGCCAGCTCATTTTATATGTATTATATCTATAGTTATATATATAAAGTACTCTTGTTTTGGAGGGAAGATAGTGATGGTACAGGAGCATTAAATGGGAGTTGCATTCCCAACTTTCCTTAACCGGCGCATGCTGTGAATAGGAGGGTTGGTCTATTTTGCTTGTGTGCAACAAATCTCAAAAAGGAGGGAAACAATTAATACCCTGCAGGAAGAGAGAAGGGTTGATTGAACCCTCACAATAACCCATACCCTCATTGTACAACAAATCTTGACTATATTCAAATTTTGAAATACCATCAGAGATATAGAGATATAGAGAGTGGGTATATGATTTTTCTCTTTCATAACACACACTTTTAACAATTCTGGAAAACAAAATTCTCTGTATTTTCTTGTGGGAAAATAAATATGGCTACTAATAAGATCTTCTTTGTGGATGAACTTGATGCATCAAAAACCTTCGTGAACATGAAGGTGAGGATCATTCGTCGCTGGATCAATACTCAAAGGAAGCTTGACATGGTTTTGATTGACGAAAAGGTAACCGATTCATGTCCTTCTCTTTTGTCCGATTCCTTTATGTGTATTTATTTATGTGTTTCATGTATGTTTGAAACCCTATTTCATGTATTCTTTTGAAACCGGTTTTCTTTCTATGTGTGTTGCAGGGGAAAAAAATTCAAGCCACTGTCAAAGCTGACTTGATCCCACAATTTGATGAAAAACTGAAAGAGGATGCTGTGCTACTAATCAAGAAATTTGGCGTGTGTTTGTCTGATGACAAATTTCTGGTTGTCATTCATAAGCATAAGCTAAAGATGAACTTCTACAAAGCTACCCAACTTGTGCCTGATGTGACTTTCAATGGCCATCCCTATGGTTTTAACTTTGTTCCTTTTGATCAAATTGATGTCAAAATGGCCCGTGATAAAGATGTTCTAAATATTGGTAAGTAACTTTAAAAGATGTTCACTTATGTGTCAAATCAAGTGTGTCAAATTAAGTACAACATTTGATTGTTTGTAGTATCAATTTTTTGCAGATGTGATTGGTAGTGTTACTTGGTGTGGGAATCTTGACATATTCAAGAATGCAAGAGGGGAAAGCAAGAGATTCAACTTTGAGCTCAAAGACTTGGAGTAAGTTAATAATAATGTTTACAATTGTATATACTGCAAAAAATAAAAAAGATAAATATGTATTGAAAGGATCCGTGTCAGAGAATGTTTGTTCTTGTCATACTTTGCATAGAATGTTTGTTGTTGTCCTTGGTACCCAAAAACTAAAAGCAGTAGCAGAAGTTGTCATATATTTTGGCAAGATGAGTTGGATTAAATGATATGTACCTTTTTTGTTGAAGTTATATATACTGAGGTAATGGATTGAGTATGAACAAGTAGGTGAAACAAATGAGTAAACATGAAATTAATGTGCTATAGTAAATACAGAAAAATACTTATTGAAGTTCATACACCTGAATTGAAGTTCAACTATGACAAGCATTTATTGACACAATTACTTGAAACAACATGCAAAAAAAATTATAATCATCTTACTTTCATGTGTAGTAATCACCGGTTGAAGCGCACATTATGGAACGATTATGCCATTCAGTTTAACAAGTTTGTTGAACAAAACAAATCTAAAGAGCATGTTATCACTATCCTTCAGCATGCTAAAATCAGTGTCTGGGGTGGTAAGTAAAGATCAATTAGGGATGAGCTCGGTACCAATCCCGTACCGAACCGATTGGTACCGAAACCGAAAATGGTCAAATTCCAAAACCGAATACCGAACCGAATTTGGAAAACGGTACCGGTTCGGTACCAGTTTTTCGGTATGGACCGTATGGAACCGAATTTCTACTAGATTTAACAACCTACACTTATACAATCTCCTTTAGTCTGTCTTGTTAATAGCCTACAGTCATATATATAGCTCCAGTAAATAGTAATTGCACTGATACGTGATGATCCAATAAGCTTTTTATTGAGAGTAAGTAAAGTAATTGCATACAGATAGATATAAGTATTTAACTATTGATTTTTTGTTTTTTATAAATCAAAACTTATTGTTGATGTACTAATGTACAGTCGGATTTTTTTGTTTATTATATATTCTCAAGTTGCAATGTTTGTTTCTGATAACAAGTCTGCTTAGTGGTTTTATACAGACTACTTTTATTCATATTATTAGTTTTTTGCTATACATTTATATATGTATGCGTACAAAATTGTGAAAGAGGAAATAAAAAATAGGATTTATAATATGAAAGAAAAGAAAGAACGTTAGGATCAACTAGGCTAGTATTTGTCAGGCAAATATATTAGCATTTTCGGAAAAAACCATTCATCTTCCATACAAATCGGTACTCAATTCGGTTTCCCCGGTACCAAAACCGAAAATGGTCAAATTCCAAAACCGAATACCGAACCGAATTTGGAAAACGGTACCGGTTCGGTACCAGTTTTTCGGTATGGTACCGTATGGAACCGAATTTCTACTAGATTTAACAACCTACACTTATACAATCTCCTTTAGTCTGTCTTGTTAATAGCCTACAGTCATATATATAGCTCCAGTAAATAGTAATTGCACTGATACGTGATGATCCAATAAGCTTTTTATTGAGAGTAAGTAAAGTAATTGCATACAGATAGATATAAGTATTTAACTATTGATTCTTTTGTTTTTTATAAATCAAAACTTATTGTTGATGTACTAATGTACAGTCGGATTTTTTTGTTTATTATATATTCTCAAGTTGCAATGTTTGTTTCTGATAACAAGTCTGCTTAGTGGTTTTATACAGACTACTTTTATTCATATTATTAGTTTTTTGCTATACATTTATATATGTATGCGTACAAAATTGTGAAAGAGGAAATAAAAAATAGGATTTATAATATGAAAGAAAAGAAAGAACGTTAGGATCAACTAGGCTAGTATTTGTCAGGCAAATATATTAGCATTTTCGGAAAAAACCATTCATCTTCCATACAAATCGGTACTCAATTCGGTTTCCCCGGTACCGAACCGATAATGACCAAAACTAAAAACCGATACCGGTACCGATTTTCGGTACCGGTTCGGTTTCTGTATTTCGGTAATTTTGCTCATCCCTAAGATCAATACATTATCGTTCAAGTTCTTTCCATTCGTCTAAGATCAATACATTATCGTTAAAGTTCTTTCCATAACAACTGTACAGAGAATATAACTGTTCAAAGTGACAAGTTTGGCACACGAGTGTTTATCAATGAAGATATCCAGGAAAGTGCATGTGAGTCCCTCGATAGCTATGGATCGCTCTCGAGATCGTCTATGGTTATGTTGTGAGTGCGGAATCCTCACGAGATAACTGTTTGATTAGTTATCTATTATATTGCTAATTACAAGAGTATAATCAGCCTTATATTGCTCTATATTCGTTTGGTATATGTCACAAACGAACTTAGTTGCCTTAGGTGTGTTAAAACTCAACGTCGTGTTAGGGTTTTTGTTCGTTTTATATGTTTCTGATAATATTAGACTTGCTGGGCTTTGTTCTTACGAACTTAGCGGCCCAGCCCATCTTAACGAAGATTATCTTCGTTAGTACCTAACGAAGATTATCTTCGTTAGTTGTAAATCAGTTTTATAGTTATATTCCTAGTATTTCACGTACAAGGAATCCTAACGTATATTATGTTTGTACTTGTATAACATACATAACAAACATCATATATAAACATATATAACACCTAAACATGTAATCGATCATTACCAAAACATTATGTTCATAATCTATCAATTACATATACATGAATAAGACATAATCAAATCTAAGTTGCTGTTGTCACATCAAGATATCTAGGAAGCGCATGACTTTAGAAGGAGGTACACAAATTTTTACTATTGAAACATGTTTTAAATATTTGAAGTAGTGATATAAAAGCTTGGCCTTTGAATGGTATGAAGTTGTGGATGAATGTATGGTTTCGAATGGCCAGTGAGAATGTAACCGTAATAAAAAAATGCATCCACCACCTAAAAGCCCCCCCATGCATTTCATGGTTAACCAACCAAATAATCCCCCCCCCCCTCCACACACCCCCGAATATGGCTCACCCTGGTCTCTTCCCCTTCCCCCTTCCTTGAATATTTGTCTTCTTAAATATATTTTTGGTGATCAGTTCCACAATTGTCGTTACAAGCTTATGATACATGTTTTGTAGATTGATTCTTAAGGAAGGAGTAAGCGGCACTTCACAGGGCACCTTCACCACCCAGACGGTCTACCCACTCCGCCTTGAATTTCTGGAAAACAGTGTCAAAACACATTGATG
>CM067170.1:35722916-35870738 GCA_034093135.1 Erigeron breviscapus | reverse complement strand
ATGTCAAAACTGGAGTCTTTGGGATACCAGAGACCCAGTGAAGAAGTACCCTTTAGATACTTAAAGATTCGCTTGACAGCGAGAAGGTGAGACTCCCTAGGAGAGGCTTGATATCTTGCACATAAGCAAGTAGCAAACATGATATCAGGACGACTCGCTGTGAGATACATCAGCGAGCCAATCATTCCCCGGTAGTGAGTGGGGTTCACATGCTTACCATCAGGATCAGCATGGAGATTATTTGGGGAGACATAGGAGTGGCCTTAGTAGTGACATTGGACATGTCAAACTTAGCCAGCATGTCTCGAATGTACTTCTCCTGATTGATAAAGATACCATTTGGGAGTTGGCGAATTTGAAGACCAAGAAAGAAGGTCAGCTCACCCATCATGACCAGATCAACTCCACACAAGCAGAGATGGCTTACTGCTTGTGGAATGGACTCAGAGTGGACTTTGTTGACATCTTATACAGAAGCCTGGTCATTAAACTGAAGGGCTCCAAGGGATTATGCATCCCCTTCTCCAGGTATTTGTCACTCTGTTTTCTTCAACTTCTGGGCAGTGAGGAATATCATAATACTCAATCACTGTACACTGTCCCAGAGTTGTTGAGGAATCTTGACTCCCTAACATCTGTCGATGGGGAGGTTGAGATCCCTCAGAGAATGTTGCTGGCATTCTCTAAAACCGATGCACCAGTCCAAGGTGAGTCGGAAAGACAACTGGGCGGGCCTCAAAATAATGAGGGACCCACCAGTTCCAGCGTGTCTGTCCCTTTAACTATCTACCCTGGAGACCTCCAAACAGGTCCTTCAGGTATTCCAAAGGCAACAAGAACACGTCGTCTTAGGAAACAGTCAGCACTTGCCACTGACAGTAGAAACCAAACCAGCCCTCTAGTTTCCTCCCAACAGGAACCTGGAGAAAGTCAAATGGGACAACCGTAAGCAGCCACTCTCGCAATTTCTGTAGGAGAGGGTGGTGAAGATGATACTGGGCTACCCCAACCCAGATTAGAGTTAGAGTCTGCACAAAGTGTCCACGACCTATCTTCTGACACTTCTCTTGCACGAACTGACGACGTCTCTGGCCAGTCACTGCTGGAGACAGAGGTTCCCAACTCTACGGCTGATGATGTTATGATTGTGGATAGAGCAATTATAACTGAGGCAACCCCAGTGACCTCTATCCCTGGTGAAGTTACCTCGGTAACTGATCCTCCAACAGATGCAACCTTCCACGAAACTGGAGAAGGTCATCTGGAGACTGACCCATCTGGTCAGCCCTCAGTTACATTCATGGATCTGGACATTAGTGTTAATGACGAGGAAATCCGTATTGAATCTTCGGATTCAGAAGGTACTGCATCAGACATTGAGATTTTTGAGTCTTCTGTACAAGATCAAAACCCTTCATCTCATGTCTCGCCTCCAGATACTTCAATTTCAATTTTACCATCTCAAGAAAATGAGCTTACTGAAAATCCATTTCCCTCTTATAGCTATATATCTGGAAACAGACGTGTGGCACCATCACCATCTGGGCAGTTCTCACTCCTTCGAGAAATGCCACCACCACCGCCGCCGTTGAACACACCTGAGCATTCTCAGCATGTCCAACAATTTGAATTTCCTGTCCTTCCTTCTTCCACCACTCCTGCTATTATTCTCCCAACTGCTGCGACGTCAACTGGGGAGGCTTCTCTCAATTTGCCTCCTCCAGTTACTCCAGAGGTAGCTGCTGGTGGTCCAGTGACACGTTCTCCCCCGTCACTGGACACTCAATTTGCCTCTTTCCAAGCCGACATCCAAAACCTTATTCAAAGGGTGGAGGATGTTCAAAAGGCAATTAATAAAAATACCAAGTCCCTCTCCAGATACAACAAGGACACAACTACAAATTCTAAGGTTGTTGATCTGGGGATTAATAAGTTCGCTGAAAATGAGGACCTGGTATTCAAGAAGCTCAATGAGCTGGTCGAAGGCTGCAACAATCTGGCAACTTCTCTAAAGGAAGCCTTCGACCTTACTCAGTCCAAAGTCACCACTTCAATCTCCAACTTGCTGGGTAATACTGTCAGACAATCGGAAGTTGATTTGAAGGAGATTGAAAAGCAGGTTAAGGAGTTAGTTGAAAAACATGGCTTAAACGTGACTGAGCTTGGGCAGCAGTTGATGACTTCAGTTGGTCAGAAAATTAATGATACGCTGGGTGCAAGAGAAACACAACTGATTAAAAAGGTGATAGCTGAGATCACCAAGCTGGCCACTCCTCAGGTTGATCTGGCCCCACTCACTAATGAGATCAACCAGCTGAGGGGCAGCATAGATAATTTAAACACCCAGGTATCAATTCACACTCAGTCTATTGACAAACTGACAACTGAAGTGGAAAATTTGAAGAAAAAGGATGAAGAGGTTAAGGAAAAGGTGGTTTCTGGTCTGAATGAAGATTCTAAGACCTTGGATGAACTGAAAACTGGTCAGCAACAAGTGGCAGCAAATGTTCTGACCCAGTCTAAAGAAACCTACCATCTGTGGAGATCTTTCAGGATGATGTGCACAATATTTAAACAATGCAAGGACTTGCAATCATGGCAGCCTCTTGACCGGTTGCCATCTCACCATTCTGAATGGGAAGTCATAAGGGCAGGTCTAGATGCTGCCAAGGGGGAAAGAAGTGCAGTCCTTGCACCAATTGCAACTGAAAGTACTCCACCTGGAAGTCAATCTGGTAGAGAAATGGTTGTGGCTGCCAGTACTGAAACTGGTGAGCAAAGGGTTGAAGAGGATGAAGATGTGATTGATAGGGGGAATGTGGATAAGGGCAAAGGGATAGCATCTGATGAATCTGCCCAGCCGGCCACTGATGTACCGTTGTATGATGAATCTGCCCAGCCGGCCACTGATGTACCAATGTTAGAAACTGGCAATGTTGATTTGCTTCCTCCAGTCTCAGAAAGTGATAGCAAACGGTTGGCAAGGCTTGGAGATCAAATTAAAGAAAGAAAGAAAATAAAACAAGTAAACCAAGCTGAAGCCAGAGAACATCTTGCTAAGATAAAACTGCTTGATATAAGTGATGCTCACCTGTTGGGAATCACTAAGGAGGAATATGCCAGAGTGAAAGATGATGCAAGGATAGTGGGCATGTTGAAAGAAATGCTTGATATTGAACTAGACAGACACTATCCTGATGATGAAGCTGAGCATGATGCCAGAAATTTGAATATATCAGTGGAGAAGGCTAAAGAGAATCGGGCCAGTGGGATTCTTAAAAGAATTGAAAATGTGAAGAAGGTTGTGAAAAGGGTGTTGAATCCACCAAGAAGGAACCCTCAACCAAGAAAACCACTGCACAGAGATGCTGATCATAGAACCTTGCTTGAACCAACTGGCGAAGTCTCAAATGATGACATCAAGGTTGCTGTGCAGGCTGCTGGAGCTGGGACTATTAAAATCTCAAATGATGACATCAAGGTTGCTGTGCAGGCTGCTGGAGCTGGGACTATTAAAATCTCAAATGAATCTGAAGCTAGAAACTATTATTCCCAGATCATGGCAACCAGAAAGCACAGTGGGGCAATCAATGGTGTTTTTGTAACAATTAAGCCAGGCACCAAGTACTTTCATGTTGAAGTCAGTTATACTAGAGGGCCACTAGTTAAAACTGATAATCCTGGTGTGATGCAATATGGGTTCTCGGAATGGGTGGAAATGGTAAACTTTTTGGAAGCAAAGGCACAAAAGAATAGGTTTGAGAAAGCATGGGTCAATTTCTTAAAGGGCAAGATTCAACATAAAGAGAATCTGGAGCTGAAGTTGAACATTGATCCTGAAGACTCTCGTCCTATCTCTTCAGTGTCAAAGAGAAGGAGAACTGGCGAAGGGCCATCTGATTAAGTTTTCCTTCCAGTTTATCTACTTGTAATTTTGTTTACATTCTGTAACTTATGTAAATTTCATTTCCTTGTATAAATGAAGTTACCAGTTTGTAACCACAAGGTAGATAATAGATTAAATCTAACAAACTCAAAAGAAAAACCCAAGGCATTTATTGATCTATAAAAATGCCTTGGAAAACTTAGATAGATTTAAATCTAACAAACTCAAAAGAAAAACCCAAGGCATTTATTGATCTATAAAAATGCCTTGGAAAACTTAGATAGATTTAATCGAACAAGTCTTTCCAGTTCATACTTGTATAGATACAAGAACTGCAAAAGACTTGGCAATATTTCAGGACAAATAGGGGGAATTTGTTAGGACCAGTTTCGCTGAAACTGGCCAGTCTCCAGTTTCATCTGGAGACTAAGAAGATTTGTCCAGAAATATATTAAAGTCCAGTTGCAACGTACAATTAACGCAACTGAAGACTTCCTCTAGTTGAGATCTGACCAGATAAAGAATCGTTTCAGTTGAAGTCAAAGACAACAAGTGGAAGATAGAGAATGACAATAGCAGCGAAGCCCAGTTGACATTCTACTCAGATACAAACTGGAGACCATCAGTGTAAAGTACTTACAAAGCTTTACACTGATTACGAGGAAAAGACTTTTATGCTTTATGTGCTATTACACGGATAAAAGGATTTATCTATGTATAAAGTACAAAAAGGTACATAAAGCAGGTTGAGAAAAGTTGCTTTATACTGCAACTTTGCACAGCATTTTAAGGAATTAAATGTTATTCCTTAAATGTTCTCAACCATATTTGTACGGCCAAAGTTGACATCCCAATGTCAACTTTGCCTATAAATAGAGGTCTTTGCACAACAAGAAAAAAAACTTTGCAAACCTGCAATATTCTTGGTGAACTTGTGCAATATTCTCTCAATCGCAAAAAGGAACATTTCACAACTTTAAGTGTTTCGATTGTTTAGAGAATTTCCAATTTTAGATCAATTGTATTTCATAGGTTGTTAGGATATTTACATACTTTGTATTATCTTGGTTCCGCAACAACCTTGTAATTTATTTAAAGTTAATAAATAAATTACACTTGAAAAATACATATTGTCTCATCAATTTACTTTACAAGTATTCTATTATTGCATTGTCATTTACTTATTGTCACCTTAATAAGTAATCTTTATCAAGAACTTGGTATACACTCACTGCAACTGGTCGTCTCTAGTTCAGTGTTTATATTGCAAAGTAACCTCACCATCGACACTGAAGTGTCTTCAGGTAGTACCATCTATTGAGTTGGGACTTACAGGCTGCATCAAACTTTGCACAGCCATTGCAGAATTGATATGCTATGTCACATCTGTTGGGGAGCCGCTGACCAAATCTAATGGCGCAGACACGGTGGAGTTCAACTTCTCGAATGAGACGTATGAGATGAACATTAGATTTTTAGCTATGTTTGACAGTGGTCGGCAGATCCGGGTGAATATGTGGGGAAAGTTAGGAGAACAGATGATAAAGAAAAAGATGCAAAACCCGGGTGCCTATGCCCTAATTCTGACTTTAATGAGTGCGAAGAAGTATATCGGTAAAGTGTTGTAGTTAACATATAGTTGGCTTGGCCCTCTGTTGCCATTAAACTTTCATTTGTATGTATATTGCAGGTGAACTGGGGTATCGAGCTCATCGTCAACTCAAGTAATTGACATTAAAGAAGTGTTGGCATTGAAAGCCTTTAATTCTGCACTGAGGTTATCCTCAAACTTTTTTAATCACAATCTTGGTCCTGATCTTTGTATTCTTTTAATTAATAATTATAAATAAGCTTAATTGGGTGGCATAGTACGATGGGTTGTTAGCTTCTTTTTTAAGGGAGCAAAATATATAACTAAAAGATCGTCTTTGGTATAACGGGACCAATAGAAACTGCATGGAACATTTAATAGTTGAACAGGAAGAACACTTTGGTTCAAAACCGAGTCAAATGAAGCAACAAGGTGCCAAAAAAGGTGGTATATTGTCAATGTGTGGTTCGGGTACAGAAAGCAACAAGAGGTTGTCATTGGGTGGAGCGTCTGATGCAACTCCTAAACGAGGTCCTCATTTCATTAGAAATGCTACTCCTAATACCCGTTCTGTCAAAAAGATAGAAGCCCAGTTTAGTAGCATTGTAGTAAAGATGATAGATTTGGTTCTGTGTATGACCGTAAATTCTTGAAACTTCAACTACTTCTGTACATTAATTTTTTCTAATTGGTGTATGTGATGTTCTTTCTCAAGAATCTGCAACCGTTTGACATGACAACTACATAGATATACTTAACTTTTTAGATATCAAAACGGGCAGGACAAGGAAAAGAGGGAGGTCATAGACACAGAACGAAAGAGATTATGCTGTGTACGAAAAAGAGAAGCAACTTAAGAAGTTTGTTTTTTACCTGTTTGCTTATCACTATGAATATCTAAGTTCATGAATAATGCAGTAACTTTTGTTGTATGCAACAAGTGCCTTATTTATCGATATCCACATTTGAATGTAAACTGAACGTCAAAGCGTCCATCACAAGTGTTTCGGCCCGACCGTGCATCGCACGGGACTTCATTCTATATATTACAAAAAGAACACTTTGGTTCAAAACCGAGTCAAATGAAGCAACAAGGTGCCAAAAAAGGTGGTATATTGTCAATGTGTGGTTCGGGTACAGAAAGCAACAAGAGGTTGTCATTGGGTGGAGCGTCTGATGCAACTCCTAAACGAGGTCCTCATTTCATTAGAAATGCTACTCCTAATACCCGTTCTGTCAAAAAGATAGAAGCCCAGTTTAGTAGCATTGTAGTAAAGATGATAGATTTGGTTCTGTGTATGACCGTAAATTCTTGAAACTTCAACTACTTCTGTACATTAATTTTTTCTAATTGGTGTATGTGATGTTCTTTCTCAAGAATCTGCAACCGTTTGACATGACAACTACATAGATATACTTAACTTTTTAGATATCAAAACGGGCAGGACAAGGAAAAGAGGGAGGTCATAGACACAGAACGAAAGAGATTATGCTGTGTACGAAAAAGAGAAGCAACTTAAGAAGTTTGTTTTTTACCTGTTTGCTTATCACTATGAATATCTAAGTTCATGAATAATGCAGTAACTTTTGTTGTATGCAACAAGTGCCTTATTTATCGATATCCACATTTGAATGTAAACTGAACGTCAAAGCGTCCATCACAAGTGTTTCGGCCCGACCGTGCATCGCACGGGACTTCATTCTAGTATGTTACAAAAAGAACACTATATACAATTTAATATGAAGACATGAAACTTAAATAACTCTTACACTAAACAATAGATTGATTTTTATTTTCACATCACCAAATTTATTGTGTTTTATAGTGTTGCAACATAGATTGGTAGTTTGTAAATAAAAAGATGATTCACATATCGTCACCCTATAGTAGTCTTGACTTAGCATGAATCGGTGATGACGATATATAAATGAAATGTTTGTTCAAGCTACTATTTATTCAGATTGAAAAATGATACAGTAAATCCTTTTAAAATTTAGCCTAAAAATTATCTTAAATTTTATAAATATAATATGTGAAATCTATTAAATTTCTAATCTTATCTTATTCTTTAATTTTTTCAAATGTCATTATTTTATTGTTAGGGCCAATAAATTAGAGAGTGTGTTGGCTCATGCAAAGTTTGTATGGGTGATATGTTTTGTAATTTGGTTTATATGTGCAAATAATAACAAATTCTAATTGGTGTATGTGATGTTCTTTCTCAAGAATCTGCAACCGTTTGACATGACAACTACATAGATATACTTAACTTTTTAGATATCAAAACGGGCAGGACAAGGAAAAGAGGGAGGTCATAGACACAGAACGAAAGAGATTATGCTGTGTACGAAAAAGAGAAGCAACTTAAGAAGTTTGTTTTTTACCTGTTTGCTTATCACTATGAATATCTAAGTTCATGAATAATGCAGTAACTTTTGTTGTATGCAACAAGTGCCTTATTTATCGATATCCACATTTGAATGTAAACTGAACGTCAAAGCGTCCATCACAAGTGTTTCGGCCCGACCGTGCATCGCACGGGACTTCATTCTAGTATGTTACAAAAAGAACACTATATACAATTTAATATGAAGACATGAAACTTAAATAACTCTTACACTAAACAATAGATTGATTTTTATTTTCACATCACCAAATTTATTGTGTTTTATAGTGTTGCAACATAGATTGGTAGTTTGTAAATAAAAAGATGATTCACATATCGTCACCCTATAGTAGTCTTGACTTAGCATGAATCGGTGATGACGATATATAAATGAAATGTTTGTTCAAGCTACTATTTATTCAGATTGAAAAATGATACAGTAAATCCTTTTAAAATTTAGCCTAAAAATTATCTTAAATTTTATAAATATAATATGTGAAATCTATTAAATTTCTAATCTTATCTTATTCTTTAATTTTTTCAAATGTCATTATTTTATTGTTAGGGCCAATAAATTAGAGAGTGTGTTGGCTCATGCAAAGTTTGTATGGGTGATATGTTTTGTAATTTGGTTTATATGTGCAAATAATAACAAATGATCACATTTTGGTACATAATGTGATGTTCCCTGCTTTATTGGTTTTTAGAAAGGTACTAACCATTTTTGTTTTTCTATTCAACAAGTTGTACAATTTAATAAAGTGTGTGGACATGTGCCATGTCCTTAAATTAGTGTGATGTTGAGAAAAGAGAACGTCAATACCAGAGTGTTTTTTCCTCTATACATCTACTAGAAATATATATGTATGTGAGTCGAATGTTTCAAATTGTTTAACAAGAATACATAGTTAAAAGGTTGACGGTGACGGTTACTGGATTCATCGATCGGCAACTTTGTATAGTGGTGACCTTGATACTGTGAGCCTTTGACTCTTTGAAGGTTCCAAATTCAAATCCGAGCATTTACGTTTAATTATAAAACCCGGAAGAATTAAGACAACTAATATTATCATTTGTCAGTAAAACAAGGTTTTGTAAGACCCGTTTTGTTGAGAACGGCTGGAAACCTTTTAAATCGAGATAGCCGTTGTAAGAAACTAATTTAGAGCCCATTATCCAAGATTGGCCCATGAGAGCCACTAGCGGTCTAGCCCATAAGATACATGATCTAACTTATGTCACTCATGACTCATGAGTCATGTAACATGTCCTTCTATGCCCAAATTATAAGCTTTCACACAATGAACGACTTTGACCCGACGATGATGAACAATGCGGGGGCGGTAGTGGTCGACTCCGGATTCCTCACGTCATTAGCCACTACAACGCGAATGTTTCTGGCCACTACAGATGCTCTATTACTAGTGACATTGTTCTTAGATGAAATCTTAAAGGCGTGCGGATACGTGCAATATCTAAGCCATAACTAGACATCTTTGATAGGCTTTTGAGGCCTATCAAAAGTATGGGCCAAAATGTCACCGGCTGAAAAATGGGATGGACCATATAATGAGCCCAAGTTCTTCCTAGTCCAAAAGAATGTAATTTGGTCAATTACTTGAAGAAATAATCGTATAATGTACAAAAAGAAATACTCGTAATCTATAAAAGCTTCCAAGCTTGAGTCGGAGTTGGAATACATCAATGTAACATTTTGCGCGAAATAATCTATTACTCCATAGAAATAATCCAGAGAACAAGGAGGATTATTCTTTCAAGATTTTACCAAACAATTTCATTATAAAATCATAATGAACTATTACCATAAATAGTACTCTTATTGTTGTTTAATTACTTGTGATACTATACATTCTCAAGTTAATATATATATATGTATTTTGATGTATATCTAGACTTTTCAAAGTTATAAAATGCTTTTGATTATTACATATGTTCTAGGGAAAGCATATGTGCTTCCAAGATGACAGCTAAATTGCTTTCAGATGTTAAGGGCCACTGGACCGGCATATACTAAAACGAAAAGGACATGGTGTGCCAATGTTTTCATTATACAATAACCTCCATCGATCAGCTTATATATGTTAAAGTTAATGGGATTCTATGGCAATCTGGATGAGTTAGTTTATGACCCATTGATCAGACTTAATTAGTATTGGAGATTTGGAGGTCATGAATAAGTAGACAAAGTATATATGCAGGGATTGGTATTGGACCTATTGGAGATCACGAGTTAGTATAGTACTATATATATATATATATTATATATATATATATATATAATAATATATTTATGTACTAGCTTAAGTTCCCAGGTGATACCCGGGTAGTGTTATGGTAATTCATTTATATATTATATCAATATATTTATAATAGTTACATTTGAAAACTCGACAACATAATTGACTACATAATAAGCATGCACTATAATAACATACCGTAAAATTTTACCAAGTGGTGTTATAGCTCATTTGATGCTTTAGAAAATCTAAATCATGTTAATTCATTACTAATGCATCAAACCGCATATAGATTAACACGAGAAAAAAAAGACGTTAAAAAATCATATAACAAAACCATCACAAATGAAGAAAAGGACTACAAATCTTATACCCAAAGCATAAAAATACAGGAAGACACAAAGAAATATAAATTAAAATAATATACATAATGTATAAAAAAAAACAATTCAGATAACCTGTTTTTGGATCCAAATAATCTTTATCATAATAAAGATTAAATAAAGTTATACCATAATAAATCTTAAGAGAATTACGAACATGATTTCGATTACTGCCGAGAATAAATACCAAGTTAATGTTGGAATAAAAAGAGCACTTATTTTGATAAAAGAAAACTACTTTTTGAAAAATATAAGCCGATGAAGAGATAGTTGTGAATAATTGGAAAAACATTTTTAAACTTTATGACATCATAAATATATTTATTTAATGGAAATATGTGATTGAAAGGGTTTTTAGTGTGCCACATAAGATTAGTTTTAGAGATATTTTAGGAAGGGATTTCTGTTTTATATATGATAAAGATATATTATATTATTATGGTCTTTACTCCTTTAGGATTGTCGGATTTCACTTTTTGCATATGGTCCAACCCAACATTATCTTGGTTTGTGTGGCTACAATTATATAATGTAAAACGTTTAATTTGTGTAAATAATAGCTACTTGTTGCCCAACAATACAAGTTCTTGGTGTTCGTCAGGCCGGAATGGAGGTGGTATGTAATGAGTTATGAATTTAAAGGTAAATTTAGTACTATAATTAAAGTTATGAATCTACAAATTTTGTATTCAAACTCAAAGAACATTAGTAAAGGTGATAATATTTATAAAAAATTTGGCCCCGTCTCTGATGTTCATGTGATTGTTTCCTTCTTTCTTCTGATTACCACGTTTGCCAAACATCTTACATAAACGAACGACCATCACAAAGAGTATCTAATTAAACCAGCCAAATAAGATCAAATGTCGGCATTGCATATATAACATGTAGTAGCATCTATAAGAAGTTATGCACTTACTAGTATATTTTCTTTGTCATGCATGATACATTTGTCCTCTTTGTATTACTCATTTAAACATATTTTTTTCCCTCTTAAAATAGAGAATTATTTTTTGAATGTAGTTGACTGACAATATATATATGTACAAAGGACCACTTCGAATGGAAACTGAGTCTATGCTCTGGAAAATAAGTCGCAAGTAATGCACAATTATTTGTATCACAAGGCCAGTGTGTGTATGTATAGGTTTGTATGCATGTTCATTTTTGCACTGCAAATCTGACACTTACACAGTAAAGAAGGTGGTGGGTGGGTAGTTTTGAGGGTCCCTTTTTGGTTGTGGTCTTGTTTTTTGAGATATCGAGGAGTGTAACACCACCAGGCAAAAAAGTGTAACCCCACCAGAGGCATTATTAGCGGCGACGTCGCCGCTAATACTGCACCAGAGAGAGTATTAGCGGCGACGTCGCCGCTAATACTGCGGGCCCCCATGTCTGTAATGGTAAATCTGGCAGAGAAATTAGCGGGCCCCTGTCAGTGTCAGAGTATTAGCGGCGACGTCGCCGCTAATGCCTTGGTCGGGTTGACTTTTGCCTGGTGGTGTTACCCTGTGCCTTTTTTGGTTTCTGCCATGATTTGATTGTACCTCATATGGTCACATTGCGTTAACAATTAAGTCGTTTGGAAATACATATTTTGAGTTAAATGCGTTAAGTTTAGCAAAATGCCCCTTTTCTTTATGATACAACAAGTATGTATGAATATATCATCAGAAATACTTGACATTAGATTTTTTAAATACAATTATAGGATATAACTAGTAAGTGTTGCTAGTGTTTTACAAAGAGATTAAACAAGAGTTACGACCAAACTGAATCTAAAAATAGCGTGTGGCGGCCGAATGGGTATCACCGGCGACACCACGGTAATACCAGCTACCACTTCCACTCTTTTGTCAAGGCCCCCGGTCCCGGCATCTTTTTTCACGATTGTCATCATGGTTTGCCTCCATTTAACCAAAAAAAATCAAGTTACTTAGTGTTAAGGTTCATGTGAGAAATATTCACATAGAAACATATGTAATATTAAGTATAACTTGATCCGTTCATATGTGAACGAATTTGTTCACATATACCATTCATATATGAACATCAAGTTATAATTTAAAGGTTCTCTTGGTTTCACAGAACCTTTTCCTATATATATATATATATATATATATATGCGAATAATAGTGTCGTTATTTATAATCATTATTTTTTTCGTGTGTTGAAAGATGAGGAAAATAGTAAAGAATGATGGACGATGATATTGATATAAAGATAGATAGTAAAGTATGATATTGAACCTGCATTTTGATGAAAACTGGTTCAATAGGTATGTACTCTGCTCATAACTTTGACAAACATGTACAAATAAAGACATATTCAAGCCACTATTCAAAAGAGACCCGGTTAATTTTTATTTATTATTTTGGAAAGGAAAAAATTTAAGAAACTATAGGCTAGGATGCTCTTAATAAGCATTCAGGGCATCTCCAATGGTGTTTGATGAAAGACTTATTTTGAAGAAAAAAGTCTTTATAAAAGGTTGATACCATTGGGTTAAATGACTTATTTGATCAATAGGTTGAGAAACCTCAACCTTTTGAGCAAAAGCTTTTTTCCATTTTAGTGGTAAAAAAAGTTATAGAAAAAGCTTTATCATTGGAGTAATAGCTTTTTGATAGGTTGAAGGTAATGGAATAATTATGTGGCAAAAAAATAAGTCATTAAGACTTATTATCATTGTGGATACTCTTAGGAACAAGGACCTCAATACTCAATAGTAGATTTAAAAAGTCCTTAAACATTTAGACTTTAATATCAATTATTCTGCTTTACCAAATTATTTTGATTTTTCAAAAAATGTGATATTCTAAAAATTAAGGCCTAACCTAACAAGAAAATTGAGATTTATGAAGATCAATAATGGGATGGATGCGCCATGCCCACTCACATGGGTGACACAAGTCAAAACCTATTTTATACTCGTTAAAAAGTGATGTCTTTTTACAAGTCCACAACACTAATGTTACAGAATGCAGTTTTGTAAAAATGTGAAAAACACACAAACACACACATACGCGATGTCCAGGACATTAGTAAGGTAAAATCAACAAAACAAAAGAATATTTGATGCATCGAGGCTTTTTAATAATTAGAGTATAGATTACATTTTTCATTCTTAGGTTTGACATGCTTTTCACTTATTGTCTACAAAAAACACCCTCAATTAGCTTTAATTTAACAGTTTAATCAAATCTTGATCTAAAAGCAAATAGTCAGTTAGAATTAAAAAGATAGTAATAATCACTTATAAAACATAATCCTAAACAAAAACAATCTCTATCTTTAATTAAACAGTTTAATCAAATCTTCTAAAAGTAGATACTAATAGTGGTTTTGACTTTCAGACATGAAACAAAAGAAAATTTTGTTTGGACCATACAACATAAAAGTTCCAATAAGTTTTTAAATGATTTACTGTCCCCCAAATTCAATATCGCAAACATTTTGCCTTTTAACTATTCAACACTATTTTGATTGTGACATTTCATCTTTATTTATTTTCCTCACAACATTTGCATGATGTCTCATAATTAAAGGTCACCCAACATAGTATATTAATATATATATATATATATTAGAGAAATTGTCACAAATCGTCCCTGTGGTTTGCTCGATTCGCATTTTCATCCCTGTGTTTTTTTTTTATCATTAGGTGTCCCTGTACTTTTCATTTTCATTGCCAACCGTCCCTAACACTAACAGCCGTTAGTTTTGCTCCGTTAAACCCCTCATGTGCAATGCACATGAGGGTATAATCGTCAAGTTCGTAACCACAGGGACTATTTGTAATAAAAACATTGGATTAAAAAAAAATCTTTGGATTATTTCTCCCACACAACTCCGACCACCACTTTGTTGATGATTAAAAGTATAAATTAAGAAGGTAATTTGTTGAATGCAATCACTCATACAACATATATATATAGTCAAAGCATGGAATGAAAATGAAGTAAATTAGTGAGAGGTATTTTTTTTTGAACGGCAGAATATTATTAAATAAAAATGTCATCAAGCAAATCACTTGACGACATGAGACAATAAAATGCTTACAAAAAATTAAGAGGGTTTTGAAACCACTCATCACGTGAGACAGAGATCTTTCTACATCTACTCGTGCACCACATGTGTGATTGAGCCACGATGAAATCAAACAAAAAATCTGAACGAATCTGCACCGGTGAGAATACTTGTTCATTACGGTGTTTCCAAATGACCCAAATCGTACAAAACATAATGCCTTCAATGCACATCTTTTTAGTAGATTTTATGCGCATATCATCAATAACTTGGAAAGCATCCTCCAAACTCGTAAATATAGAATAAGGAATATCCAGCCACGTAAAAACTAATCTCCAAATTCTGTCAGCAATTTTACAACCCGCAAAAAGATGATGAGAAGTCTCAACCGCAGTCGAGCATAAAGGGCATAAAACCGAAGGAATATCAATACTCTTACTCGAGAGATCTATCCGAGTCGAAATACGATCTAATAAAACTCTCCAAATGAGAATGTTCACCTTATTCGGGACTAGGCTATTCATCAACAGGTAACAAATGTTCATCAATATGAGATCGAACTTCCTTAACAGAAAAATCATAAGAGTCAGATAAGCTCCATATCCATCGATCATCATTTTCATTCAATACAATATTATTAAGATCCGAAATAAGAGACATCCATTCACTTTCCTCTGCTCCTCCCCTAACAGGTCTTCTCCATTGGGATGAAAATTGTCCATCTTTCCAACGATCTGACATCATACAAGTTTTACATAGATCCAAGCTATATAGGCGTGGATATCGAGATTGAAAGGGAGAGTGACCGAACCAAATATCATGCCAAAAGGAGGTCGTATTCCCATTACCAAGTTTAATTTTCAAGGCATGAAGAGGAATAATATTTTGTTGGTTTAATTCAACAGCCACTTTCATTATTTGATGCCATATTCCATACTTCACACTTTGACCTTCTGTCCAGTACCAAAAAGAGGATGGTTTATGAAGGCTATTAAGCACTTTAACCCACAACGAGTCTGGGGCATTAACATAACGCCATCTTCATTTGAGGAGAAGACCCCTGTTAAGTGCATCCAACGAACCGATCCCAAGACCACCACAACATTTACTAGCAATCACTTTATCCCATTTTATCCAATGCATTTTTTTAGTGTCTTCATTTCCACCCCAAAAGAACTTAGCGCGGAGAGCTTCAAGCTTCTTTTTAACCAAAACCGGCATACGAAAAAGAGACATATAATAAGTTCCCAAAGAACCCAATACCGATGAGACAAGCGTGGAGCGACCACCGATAGAAAGAAGATTGGCTTTCCACTTAGAAAGTCGTTTACAAAACTTATCGATAACTGGTTTCCAAGACTCCATCTTAGACATGTTCGCCCCAATAGGAACACCCAAATATACAAAAGGGAAAGAGTCAGCCGAGCAATGAGCTATTCTAGAAAATCGATCAATGTCTGCCTGCCTGATCCCAATGCCATAGAGTTTGGACTTATTCAAGTTAATTTTGAGACCAGAAGCCAAATGAAAGCACGAAAAAGCCATCATAATGTTTTGAAGATTATCCGCATCCCACTCCCCCAAAAAAAGAATATCATCAGCGAAAATTAAATGAGAAAGGGAAGTATCACCGACCTGTAGCCCATGAATATTCCCGGACTCTTTCAGATCCTCCAACATAACATGTAAACACTCTATGGCTAGAATAAAAACAGAAAAGGGGTCATAGGGTCCCCTTGGCGTAATCCTCTTTCAAAAGAAAACTCTTTAGTTGGACTACCATTTAAGAGAATTGAAGACTTGGTCGAATGAAGACAACCAGAGATCCAACTAATCCACCGACGGCCAAAACCCAAGGAAGATAAAATAGATAAAAGATAACTCCAACTTAATGAATCGTAAGCCTTGGCAATATCAAGCTTTAAAAATAAAGCTTTCTTCCTCTTCTTCTTATAATGAGCAACAATCTCTTTCAAAATGAGCGGACCATCAAGAATATTTCTCCCTTTTATAAAGGCCGACTGAGAAGAGCTAATTAACGAGTCTAGCACTTTAGACAATCTGTTAGCCAAAATTTTAGCAATCACTTTATATTGAACGCCTATTAAACTGATAGGCCGATAGTCATCCATTGTAAGTGGATTAGTCCCTTTTGGAATAAGAGTAATGAATGAAGAATTACATCCCGGAGGGAAGAAACCTGTTAGGAAGAATCGATTGACAAAAGCAGAGATATCATCCTTAAAAATGTCCCAATATTCCTTTATGAAGCCGAAAGAGAAACCATCAGGGCCAGGAGATTTGTCATTACCACACTCCCACACTGCATCTTTAACTTCAAGATCCGTGACTTCGCGTTCAAGCAACAAACTTTGGGTCTGAGATAATGTTTTAAATCTGGCACTTTTAGAAGCCAAAGTGATACTCGGGTGCCTTTTATATTTGAAGGGAAAATGATCCAGGAACGATTTTTTAACTTCAGATGGATTCTCCAACCAAACACCCCCCACTTTAATTCCTTGAATAGAGGAATTTTTTCTTGATTTATTGACAAAAGAATGAAAGAACCGTGAGTTCTCATCAGCATCAGTACTCCATTTAACTTTCATTTTTTGTTTGACATTCAAAGAATCTCGCCTTTCAATCTCCAAAATTTTATGAACAGTCTCTTTTCTTTTGTTCCAATAACCACTACAAGACACGCCACTATCAAAAAGATTATCCAAAGCAACAAGTTGGGCTTTAAGATCCAGGACATTATCTTTGAATTTGTTAGTATGGACCCAAACTTTAATAGCACCTTTAAGACTTTTAAGCTTCAACCTGAAATTCGTCAAAGGGCAAACATACAACATATTTGAATTTCTCCAAAAGTTTTTAATCATATCAGAAAACCCATCCAACCTAAACCACGAATTGAAAACTTTAAAAGGAATCGGTCCATAATCAAGAGACTTTTGAGCTAAAAGGATGGGGTGATGGTCCGAGATGTTACGGTCAAGAACCATAGCAACTGGATTGTCAATGATAGACCACAAATTAGAAGATACAAGAAATCTGTCTAACTTTGTAGCAGTTACACCCCCAACACGGGTAAATTTGTAACCACCCATGTTAAAGTTGATTAGTTCATTATCACGAATGAAGGCATTAAAATAATCTGCATTAGCTTGTAGAAAAGAAGAATCGATCCGTTCGGATACATTTCGAGTCGAATTAAAATCACCAAAAACAATAGCTTTGCAATTGCAAGAAGACAGAAAATTAGAGATAAATCTCCATAAGTCTCTCTTGGCTGATTCTTCCTGGGGAGCATAAACATTGATTCTTCCTCGACAATAAGGACATGGGGAAAACTAAGAATTCTACAACTACGGAATAAGGTCGGTTCCACACAGAAAGAATTCCACCAGAATGCCCCCTAGATGAGGAAGTCGCGAAGTTGAACTGGCAATTACCCCACAGTTTCCGAATTTTTAATAGATCAACTGAGGTCATAAACGTTTCTTGGATACCACAAAAATTAACACGATGTTTACTTAAAATGGAAGAAACTTTAGACAACTTGTTCGGGTCTCTTCCACCGAAGCCATGCAAGTTCAGAGAAAGAACATTCATTTGGTTACATGTACACCACTAATTCATTTTACCAGCTTTTGCACAACATTAGATTCCTTTGGAAGTACGAGACCAATATGTTTCCAAAATGGACCAATTTTGATAAACTTTTAGCTGGTGAGTCCATTGCAATGTTACCACGAAAGTTACAACCAACACTTCCCGAATTAGCTTCAGATTTAGAACAATATTGATGGACATTATCGATTTTTGTATCCACCTGCTTAGGAGCCCCTTTAAAATCGGGTGGAGTCGAGATAACAGAGTTTTCAGAAACTTTAACAATTGATTCACAGTCCAAATTATCATCCTTTTGATTTAAATCAACCATATTATCATTAGACGAAGGGGCAGAGGGTAAATTGTTTATCACTCCTCTTTTTATGAAATTTTGATTCGTTTCTAAGTCCACTTCCAACTTATAATCCTTGACATCCCTAGAATCCCCATCTTGATCACCCTCTTTTCCACGGGCATCAACATCATTAATCAGTTGCTCAAAAGAATTCAGCTTAGAAGAAGCGTTACTATCACTATCCACAAATTCGCCATTTTTAAAGTCATCCTGAAACAAATCTCCATCAGAATTTGAGAACCCACCCGTCTACTCATTTTGTGATTCATCAGTCCTTTCCCTATTATCTGGTGACTCAAATTCAGGTTCCCAATATGAGAATTCGTTAGCATTGACAACAAAAATATTACCTCGATACGAAACCTTAAAGGATTCTTGAATTCAGATCATAGATTTGGTAAGAACACAAACCTTTCCATTAGATAAAGGTCCCTCAATATCAAATTTAACTAAAACACTGCTTCCCCACCGATCACCCAGTTTTTTATACACCCCAGAAGCCCATGAAGCCAAAGGGAGCCCTATCAGATCAATCCAAATACAACGTTCTTCAGGAACAAAGTCTGGAGTGACCTCTTTAAACTCAATAAAAAGACTAGACATAGCCACTGATTGTCTAAAAGAAACGAGCTGAGCAAAAGACGAGAACTCAAGCCATACCCATCGACCCCCCACATAACGAATAGCAACATCTATAAAGCCCTCAGCTTTTGTATGGTTTAATATGTCCCGAATTCCAGCAATATCCTTCACTTTAGCAAGAATACTAAATTCGACACTCGAATAGTCCATACAATCATCATCCGAGATAATCAACACTTCCTGGTCATCTTTAGATGACACATGACTATCAACCTTAGTATCCTTATTTTCATTTGATTTCCCGGAAACCGCATCAGCATACGTTTTATTAGAACATGGACCTTTAGCAAGAATACTAAATTCGACACTCGAATAGTCCATACAATCATCATCCGAGATAATCAACACTTCCTGGTCATCTTTAGATGACACATGACTATCAACCTTAGTATCCTTATTTTCATTTGATTTCCCGGAAACCGCATCAGCATACGTTTTATTAGAACATGGACCTTTAGCAATAGGGTTCGACGTAACAATATTAGATTGTATAGGGCGATGCTCCTGAGTATAAGAATTAGCCTTACTCTTATCATAACGATTAAATCTAGCCACATCCGCAAATAAGTGAAAGTTCCCCATCCAGGTAGCTCTTAGATTCTTTATCAACAATTGAATGTCAGAAACATTTTTAAATCGGACAAAACCGAAACGAGATCCATTTTTAGACTTTTTAGATGCAATGTAAACATCTACAACCACCCCCATTGATTACACGTATCCCATAAGTCTTGAACCGAAGCATCCAAGGAATGTTAGTCACAAAAATCGAAGATGAAAGTTTTTCAACGTTACGATGATTCGGGTTTCGAAAATTACCTTGAGAGTTAGTTTGATTCCCGAGCACAGGTTTCAAGTTGGTCTTCTGATGTTCCTTCTCCGAGATACATTGCCATTTTCCATCTTTCTTCACTAGATGATTCCCGATTGTCCTGTCGTTATCGCCCATATTGGATCTGCTTATATGTTAAATTGAATGATTTAGAGTTTAAATTTGGGGGTTTGATTTGATTGGATTAGATGAAATTCATGAGATCTGTGACTAGTAAAGATTTAGTTTCTTAAGAAGTGTTGATTTCTTTTTGTTGAACAAGGTATTAGAAGTTGGTTATGATTACATTTTTGGAGAAAGTCTTTTTCATATGACTGTAATTAAAACTTTATCGCAATATAATGTTGATGTGGCTTCTTTTTTTAAAAAGATATATAAAATACACCACAAGAAAAAATGGCTTTGGCAACCAAAGTTACGACGACGACAAATTGATGAACCACTGGTTCCGTCCCCAGAATGAAAAATTGATGAACCACTGGTTCCGTCCCCAGAATGAAAAATTGTGAAAGGTATGAGTTGGTTGTAGGAACACCATTCACTAAAATAACATTTTATTGATAAACATTCGAATTACAACATAAGATTACAAAGAAATTAACAACTAAGTAACTAATACAAGAATCAAAATACAAGAAAAGTACATAAAACAGAAAGCAACAAGTTAACTTCGGGCTGAGGATTCTGTTTAACAGAGGGCCCTTAAAACTGATTTCGGGCCACCCAAGTGAACCCGTCAGTTTCCCAGGGTACAACAGCCAAAGCAGGTTGTACTGCCGGAGTTAACCACAACTCGGAAATTACCTTCAAGAACAACTCGAAGTGAAGTTAAAGATAGAAATTCTGGTTGATGATCCAGATTGAAAGTGTGTTGGTGTTGTTGTTGATTTTTCAGAATTCCACTAAGTATGATTTATATACATATAAATCAGTTAGTGGAAGATTTAGTGGGACAGTTGTTGGCTTGCATGCTTAAACAACAGGTGTTACACTTGAAACTGAGTCAAGTGTAATGCCAGGTGCAAGGCCAGGAACAAGTCAACCCACTGAGCCATGGAAGCCATAAATCGAGCAGAGTCGAGCTAGCCAAAAACAAAGGCGGCTCTAAAGCGGCTCGCGGCGATGCGAGCGTGCTAAGTGCAAAGTGAGCCACTAAAACGCCACATTACGCCTCATCGCCCATGACCCCGACCCCGGTCCCGGGCCCGGGCGCGTCGGGTGCTTCGCACCCTCCTTGCCCACTTGGGGTGTAGCCCCTTATAAGGAATTATTATTCCTCCAACACTCTCCTTATAAACACACTTAATGTTTATACTTCTACCAATGTGGGACAAACCCACATTAATTAAAACTTTATCGCAATATAATGTTGATGTGGCTTCTTTTTTTAAAAAGATATATAAAATACACCACAAGAAAAAATGGCTTTGGCAACCAAAGTTACGACGACGACAAATTGATGAACCACTGGTTCCGTCCCCAGAATGAAAAATTGATGAACCACTGGTTCCGCACGAAGAAAAATTGATGAACCACTGGTTCCGTCCCCAGAATGAAAAATTGATGAACCACTGGTTCCGTCCCCAGAAGAAAAATTGATGAACCACTGGTTCCGTCCCCAGAATGAAAAATTGATGAACCACTGGTTCCGTCCCCAGAATGAAAAATTGTGAAAGGTATGAGTTGGTTGTAGGAACACCATTCACTAAAATAACATTTTATTGATAAACATTCGAATTACAACATAAGATTACAAAGAAATTAACAACTAAGTAACTAATACAAGAATCAAAATACAAGAAAAGTACATAAAACAGAAAGCAACAAGTTAACTTCGGGCTGAGGATTCTGTTTAACAGAGGGCCCTTAAAACTGATTTCGGGCCACCCAAGTGAACCCGTCAGTTTCCCAGGGTACAACAGCCAAAGCAGGTTGTACTGCCGGAGTTAACCACAACTCGGAAATTACCTTCAAGAACAACTCGAAGTGAAGTTAAAGATAGAAATTTGGTTGATGATCCAGATTGAAAGTGTGTTGGTGTTGTTGTTGATTTTTCAGAATTCCACTAAGTATGATTTATATACATATAAATCAGTTAGTGGAAGATTTAGTGGGACAGTTGTTGGCTTGCATGCTTAAACAACAGGTGTTACACTTGAAACTGAGTCAAGTGTAATGCCAGGTGCAAGGCCAGGAACAAGTCAACCCACTGAGCCATGGAAGCCATAAATCGAGCAGAGTCGAGCTAGCCAAAAACAAAGGCGGCTCTAAAGCGGCTCGCGGCGATGCGAGCGTGCTAAGTGCAAAGTGAGCCACTAAAACGCCACATTACGCCTCATCGCCCATGACCCCGACCCCGGTCCCGGGCCCGGGCGCGTCGGGTGCTTCGCACCCTCCTTGCCCACTTGGGGTGTAGCCCCTTATAAGGAATTATTATTCCTCCAACACTCTCCTTATAAACACACTTAATGTTTATACTTCTACCAATGTGGGACAAACCCACATTAGTTAAACACACTTTCAACTTCATTTTAACATATCTATTCACTTGAATATTTTATGTTATATTATTTAAACATATTAAATAATAAATATACATAAAATTTCCAACAATCCTCCACATGAATAGATATGGTTATTAAAGATAAATTCCGACAGTCAAGTATTGCAGGAGAAATAGGTTTTACCCTTTGAACTTTCCTTTGTGAGTGCACTTAGTCTCCTAGTAGTTAGTAGAACTTGATGTCTTTAAACTAACTCTTTTTTACGTAGACATTATTGCACATCACACAATACTTTCCCTAGTCTGGTTAACCCCTCACTTTCGTGTCCGTTATGGTCATGGAACACTATCCTGTTTCTGCGAGAGCTCTAGGAATTGCGCCCCCACAATTCCATTCGAAGGGACCGCACTTCTCTCTAGCATAGGTGATTGCTCACAATCATTAAAAGCTATAAGCTTAACCTCTATGATATCACTGATTTGATATAGGAATGGGCTAGGAAACTTGTAGCTCACTTTATTGTGGTGGGTACTCCCCCCACACAGTGACTGCAAACTCCCTTGATTGTTTTGGGGTGCTCCCTCACAGTGACCTTGATACGTCCCACGGTGTATCAATATACCAAAGTATATTGAACACAGAACAGTTGTAGAGGGGGGTGAATACAACTTTCTTCAATCTTTACAAACTTTTAACACAAAACGTTTTAAGATTCAAATTATGAAAATTAAGCAAGTAAGTAAAGAGCAGGAATCATTAAAACAGTAAAGCAGTAAAGAAATAAAAACATTCTTGAACACAGATTGTTATTTTCAAATATAATCCTTTATTAAGAAATAATCTATACAAAGAATTACAGGGTTGTTGCGGAATAAAGATAGCCTATAGATATCTAAACAACCCTATGAAATGACAAACAACAATCAATAAGTTTCAGCTCAAGAGAATCAGCCCAAGCTGATCTCGTACAGACTAAGCTGTGTGTAAGAGCAGAGAAACTTGTGTGAAGAATGATTCTCAGGAAAATGCCACCCATATGCAATCCATGAATGAGGCTTTTATAGGCACAAGCGCTCCTTCATTAGGTGTCCGTTGCAGCTACGTGTTCTTCATTCAGTGGTTGATGAAGGAATAATCAATCGTGCCTTTCATGGTACTTGTGGTCCCCCACGTACTGGCGCACATTCTTCATCTACCAATAGGAGTATGGACACGCATATGTAAAACAACCACCAACCTGGATCCTAGGAATCTTCCTAGTCACGTCATTTGTCCTTATCTTCAATCCAGGTTGTTATCTTCACTTGATTGCTAGACACAGATTGGGCCGTTTGTCAAGGCACCAATCTGCCTAAGTGTTTCCAAGCTGACTGCTAATCCCAAGTTTTCTTCCACTAACATCTTGGTCTTCTATCTTCAATCCTCCTCTTCGACTTGGACTGAATGCTAATACAATTTGATGCAGCTTGAATAACACTTGCTTCCATAAGATATTACAATTACAAGTATGAAGCATGATCTGGGTCAGAGACAGATCGTAAGCTGTGTCAGCTTAGTCTGGCCCAGATCAGATTACAAGAACCAAAGATTACTAAGTGTTTATAGGTCAGATTTGTCATCATTAAATTTACAATTAACATTGGGACTCAACAATCTCCCCCTATTTGATGATGACAAAACCCAACTACACTTTTGACTATCAGCTTACAAAGAATCAAACGAAAATATGACTAACAGCTTGTGACCCTTTGAATCTTTTGGATTCTTTTCAATCTGATATGAAATTTTAACCAAGAAACTAGATTGTACAACTGCCTTTGCATATATAGAGAATAAATCAAAGATATTACATGTTACATCACTATTCTCCAAGCATTTCAATAGCTTCTTGTTTAACCTCAAATGATGGAGCAACTCTCACATCTAATTGCCTATCTAACCCTTCATCTATAAGGAACTGCTCATACCCATTACCTTTTTCACTAAAGTTTCTGCAGAATCTGTATAAGGTAAATAGGTGCATAGATGGTACCTGTTTTAGTTCAGCAGTCCTTTGAAACACCAAATTCCCTCTAGCATCTACAAAGTACATCCCATGCTCAGGTTTAGTGATGAACTTCCCGCATCTTGCATCTTTAACACCAGCAGGTAGAGACAGATTAAGATTATCAAGAATCTTGTCAATAGCACCAGAAGATAAATGTGCAAGCAACTCTGAAGGAGACAAGTTTTGGAGAAAAACTGAATGGTCACCTCCAGGAGCATCAATCCTTTCAAACCTTCTTCTTTTCTTCTTCAGTGGCTCAGCTGACTCATCTTCATAATCCATATCATATGCAATTGGTCTTGGAAGGCCAGAGATATCAATCTTGTACTTCACAATAGCAGCTAACTTCTTCTCAATGGCTTCCAAGACTGTCTCTTTGTGAACTCCAGACATACCAGTAATGATATTATGTAGTTCCACCCACTCTGTGTATCCTAGATCAAGCAGTTTTTCAAGATCATGGGTTTCCCAGCTGGTTTCATAACCTCTCCTTGTAAACCTTATGTTGGGAATGTTCTTTCCTTTTCGTCTTTTCAGTAGAACCTGGAGGATTGGTTCTGGATGCCTTCTATAATGGATCTTTTCAGTAATTTGTATTTTCTCCAAAGCATCAAACCAATTATGGGCTTTCACACTTTCTTTCACATCTTTAACCTTCTGTGATGGTGTAGAATGAACCACCACCTTCTTCTTTCCTTTGCTCACAACTTTCTTTTTGGAACCAATGGCTGCAAGATCTTCTTCATCTTCCTTATTTAATTGTTCTTGAACAGCCTTGGCAATTTCAGAATCAGACTTAGTTGCAGCAATTCTTTCTCTTTCTAATCTGTCCTCCTTAATCATTTTATATGCCATCTCAACTGTTACCCCAATCTGTGGAGCTGTTTCAGTTGCAAGCTCCCAATCATTTTCTTTCTCAGTTAAGATCTTCACACCACTTGACCCAACTTATGTAGTTCTTTTCTTGATCATGAACTGGGACAGAGTGGCTGTGTCTTCACTAGATGAAGATTCATCAATTTGTTCTTTGGGAGCTGGGTCAGCTTGAGTTGGCACAGCTTGTACAGGATCAGCTTGGGAGGACTTTCTTTTCTTTTCAGCTTTCTTATCTTTTTCAACTCCAACATCCTTCCTTATATCTCCCATTTCAGCATTAACAGTCTCCCCCTTAATTGTAGCACTCTCCTTTTCAGCTTCTTCATTAAAAAATTTCAACACCAGACTCAGATTCTGGTCTTTTTATCTCCTCATCTTTCTTCTCACCTTCCACCCTAGAACCATACACAGCCATTCTTCTATCATTGATTGCCTCCTCAGCTCTGGCCTTATTCCGTCTCTCTTTCAATCTTTCAAAGTAATCTTCAATCTCCTTGTCAACCTGAGCTTTTTGTCTTTCTCTTTCTAGCTCCATTTCAGCTTCACTCATTGCACTCCTTTTTCTTTTAGTAGCATTCTTCTCCCCCTTTTTGTCATCATCAGCAGGGAAAGAGCTCACTGGAGTAGCAAAGAGGACTTTGAGATCCTGGTTGATCAAGTCGATTTTGACATTTGTAAGACAGCAGGCTCTTTTTAGCTCAACATAATCCTCATGGAGGAGTTCAATCTTGGATTTCACACCCTTAGAGACTTCAATCAGATCATTCTTGAAATCTGCTTGTGACTTGTTTGCAGATCAAAGTTCTATGGTGACTTCCCTTGTAAACCTGGTTGCAGCTTTCTCAATCTGACCCAGAGTACTCTTGTTTCTTTCATTTTCTTCATTGACTGTCTTAGTAAGACTATCAAGAGACTCTGTCAGCTTGCTCTGGTTCTGCTGCATCAAATCAACTGCTTTCTTAACATATTCTTCCAATACAGTCTGATCTTGACTCAGCTTATCCACCTTCTTATCCGTCAAATCCTGATCCTTTTGGATCTTTTCCAAGCATTCGGTCAGCTTTGAGCTCTCAACCTTAGAGGTTGAAATGAACTCAGTGAGCTGACCCACCACATCTGAAAATGAGATAGTGGCAGCTTGGGAAGAACTTGCAGTTGGCTTAAAAGCCACTGACTCTAGAAAGAGCAGCTTGCAATCCTTAATATCAGGGTCATTTGGCATATTTAGAAGGGGGTGGAGGTTTAAGGAGTTTTGGAACATTTGCTCATGAGAGTGAGTCTCATGAGTGGATCTGTCAGAATTGATGATGAGTTGGTCAGCCTGAGAAAGATTAACGTTTAATTCAGGCTGAGGGCCAGTGGGAATGTGTTGATCTAGATTTTGATCAACTCCTCCACTAGCATCTTCCATCAGAGCATCCCTTGAGGATGGATGGGCAAACTCATCATCGAATGAAGAATCGCTTCCGGAGATAGTGATCAAATTCTCATTGACATTGATGTGTCTCAATATATACTTATTTCCCACATCTTATTTGGACGTTTTAGGCACGGTTGATAGCCGTTTATACATGTTTTATGGTGCTTTATGGTATTTGCTAGTGATTTCGGGTCTAAGGCAGGTATTTCACTCACAAATGGTCAAAAACAAAGTTAAAATGGTGAAACCAGGCAAAAGTCGCGGCGCGACCAGTAAACCTCGCGGCGCGAGCTCACAAGAAAAGTCGCGGCGCGAGAAAAGAAGCTCGCGGCGCGAGTTTTTGGTCTGCAGTCCTCTGTTCGAATTTTGGAAGATCTCGCGGCGCGACTTCGAGCTGACAACATGTTTTTCTCTCTCCTGGGGTATAAATACCAACACCCACTCAACCCTAAACCTAATCTTGGATACCACAGCCTACACACTTTTCTTCCAGACGATTTTTAGGGTTTTTCAAGGGTTTTCACTACTCCAACATCATTTGAAGACTTGAAGATTAATTTTGATTCTAGATTAGTGATTGTAGCTCGGTTGTAACCTCGATTTGGATTATTACTTCATCCTTGGTAACTATGTTCTCCTTGTTATTTGAATCTCTAGTTATTTTCATTATGAGTAGCTAAATCTCTATACATCTATGAAGATGAAGTGAAACAATTAGTTATGGTTGCATAATATTTTGAATTCAAGTTGGTTTTACTTAACATTTTGTCAAGATCTTAATGAAGTGATTTCTTCTATTTAAACTCGTGTTCTTGGTGATATTTGTGTTCTTCGATAGTGGTACTAGTTGAATGCAAGTATTATTTGAGTTGTTTGTCTATGAATAACTCTTGCTAGGTCATGGTATGATAGTAAATGATACAAGTTGAATAGAAATTACTTTGTTAAGTGGATTTAACGGTTGGTGGTACCACGTTTCTTTCACAAAGATAAAATTGTTATTTAAATAATCAAATAAACTAGTTAGTTCAAGGAATTGTAGCAGGGGTGGTGGTACCACTTGTTGCAAGAAATTGCATTGATTAGGTGATTGAGTCGATTTTACAAACGGAGTGCACGCCGGTTGTGTTTTGTCTTGTCACGATTATTATCACCAACATTAAAGAATTTGGAGCTTAACCCATATGCAACCTAGACTTTTTGTGTAGCGAATTCGACATAGATGGCTTTTTAATTATTTGTCACAACTCCAACTATTTTCGTGTGCTCTCGATTGACGCCGGTTGAGTACTTTTATTTACTTGTTGATTACATAGCTTTCAGAAACGCAAAGTGACAATTCGGTCACAAACCAAACTTTCTCTTGATTTACATTTTAACAACCTTTAGTACAACAATCAGTCCTTGTGTTCGATCCTGGTCTTGCCAGTTAGCTATATTACATACGAACGGGTACACTGCCCGTAAGTGTGTTGTAGTCAGTTAGCGGTAGATCTTGTTATAAATTTTAAACTAGATTTCACACATCAAGTTTTTGGCGCCGCTGCCGGGGATTGATTTTAAGTACTTTTGGTTGAGATTCTGTGAATCGATCCTTTTTCGTGCTTTGCACGGAGAAGTTACTTGCTTTATTTCATTTTATTTTGCTTTAATTGTACCCCAGGTGCTATTAAGGTTTGTTTGTTGTGTTGTGTTCACAGATTATTCACAGGTAGTGGATGAACACTCGAACTTCTGGGAAACCATTAGTGAAGGCCACATCCAATCCCGAAAAACTCAAAAAGCGCACCAAAACACAAACATCACAACCATCAACTTCCGACCCATTTTTCATAGACACCACTCCTAGACAAAAATCCGACCACATACTTCACGAGACTTATTACGAGTCGGGAAGTAACGAGTGGGGTTACCATTCCGAAAAAGAAGAACCACTTTCCGATAAAATACCTACCCCACCCGAATCACCGAAAACAACCGTTAACATGGCAGGACAACAAAACCCTCCCGATCTTTTCAACATGAAGATCGAGGACCTTCCTCGAACCATACCTACATCTCGCCAATCGGCTATTCGTGCACCCGAGATTGACACTTTCACGGTGAAAGGCAATCACTTACAAATGGTTAAAGATTTGTGCTTTGACGGAAGGCACAAAAGAGACCCTCATGAGCATCTTGACAAGTTCGAGATGATTTGTAATCTATTCAATTATGGGGAAAATCAGGCCAACAACGTTAAGATGAAGCTTTTTCCCATGTCTCTCACGGGAGAGGCTCACAAATGGTTGAAAGGTTTGGCACCGGATAGTTTGACTACTTGGGGTGCGGTTAGGGAAGCGTTGATTGAGAGATTCTTTCCGGCTAATCGGGAAAGAGAGCTCATACTTGTAATTAGATCTTTTAGGCAAGATGAGGATGAGTCTATAGTTGAAGCTTGGTTAAGAATGAAAGATCTATTGTGGGAATGTCCCGGGCATGGGGTGAGTGACACCGAGATTGTAGGGATATTCATGGATGGGATGAATAGGGAGAGTTATGAGAAGATGGTAATGACGTGTGGAGGTAGCATTAGTTACAAAACCTCGAGTGAGCTTTGGAAAATGTTCGAAGATATGGCAAAAGCTCAAGTTTCTAGGACTTCAAATAGATATAGGAGGTCACGTAAGGTAGTGGCTAGGGTTGATGAAGGGGAAACATCCGAGGTGATTTCTGAAATTCGGGCACTTTCAAACCGAATGGACGAAAGGTTCTCAATGGTGGAGAACAACTTTGGTGGGCTTGAGCGGGATGTGAAGATTATGGCCGGGGGATGTACTCATTGTGGAGGTCCACATCATCCCGATGAGTGTGATTCGGTTGCCCAAGAAGATGTGAATTTTGTGCAAAATCAACGCCAAGGCCAATACCAACCTCTCTTTCAACGGGGTGGCAATTACCAAGGCCGATTTCAAGGTAACTCTTCTAACTCTTTTAATTCTCATTCTAACAATCATGGTGGTAATTTTCAAGGTAGGTGGCAAAAAGATGATAATCATGGAGCGCCACAACAACCACCATCACCTCCTAGGAAGGAAGAAAATCAAAGCGAAGGATCACCGCTCATGGCCATGATGTCCAAGTTCCTTGACAAACAAGACGAACGAGAGGAGGCCCAAGAGAAAAGGAATATCTCAATGGAGAACTATTCCAAGCTTTTGAATGACAAGATCGGGGGCTTGCATGACAAGATTGACATAAGCAATCGCAACACCCATGCCTTGATTTCCAACTTGGAAAAGAGAATTGATAGAATGGGCACTCAACAAAGGCAACCGGGTACTCTTCCAAGCAATACCCAACAAAACCCGAATCAAGACAAAGGCTCATGGAGGAGTGGGGATGACAAATACAAAGGACCCCAACACCGGAATGAAACCGTAAATGCCATATTTACGCGGTCCGGCAAGGTAATTTTTCCTCCGAGTGATAACTCTTGTGCTTCTAACGTTTCTCCACAGGTTGAGCAAATTGATGAAAGATTGGATGACGAGCTAGAGATGGAGTCACCACCGATGGAGAGCACTTCGGTTCCTAAAGCCACACCGATCAAGGAACCCGTGTTGAAACCCTACCAACCGAAGATTCCTTTTCCACAGAGATTGATGAAGGAAAGGATGAAGGAGCGAATGGATAAATTTGTAAGTGATCTAAGGAAGTTGCATATCAATATTCCGTTTTTAGATGCAATTGTGCAGATGCCAGGGTATGCAAAATGTTTGAAGCAAATCTTGATGAACAAGAAAAAGTTGGCTGAGGTGGAGACTACCGTTTTGGAAAGTGTTTGTTCGGCGGCAATGGCAGGTAAGTTGCCCGAAAAGCGCAAAGATCCAGGTAGTTTTACTGTTCCTTGAGGATTGTCAGTGTTCTAGACCTTACAAGTCTGAACACTGATATCGAGGATTTGACTTTAAGCCTTTACACACTTTCCAAAGAACAACCCACTTGTTCTTACCAAAGTATACGTGTGTTAAGGTGGTTGGATAAAAGGATACACTTGCACTTGATGTGACTTTATCCTTATTCCTTATCCAATACATTTAATGATCTTGTCGGATCATTAAATGCATCCAACCATATTTGTACGACACAAAATTCACTGGAGAATTTTGTTGCCTATAAATACAAAGTCATTTCTTTGAGAAAATCACTTTTTAGCAAATTGGTGAACTTGCTTAAATACTCTCGATCTAAACAGTTATACTTCCCACTCTAAGTATATCGATCAAAGGAGTTTATTTAGCAAGTATAGATCACTTGTAATTCAAAGATTGTTTAGATACTTACATATGTGTAATATCTAGGTTCCGCAACGATCTTGTATTTTGTTTATACATCAATAAAGAAAATACACTTGAAAACTACATTTGTGTTCCACCATTTATTTACTTGTTTAAATATTGCTTAAGTCATTTATTACTTCGTTTATATTCTTGCATATTTATATTGAAGTAATACTAGTCCAAGTCTAGTTCATACTTGTCTTGTATTTTACACTCGTGGGTTAAACCATCGTGTGAGGGACTCTACAGTTTGTGTTAGTTCTAGTGATTCTCTGATTGATGAAATGGTAGACGATAAGTTGGAGAAAAATGAAAATGAAGGGAAGATAACACTAGTGATTAATTCTCGGCCAACAAATAGCCGAAGTGCCAAGATCCGTAAATTGTACGATCGTGTCAAGTCCGCAGTTTCTCATTGCAATGTGAAGTTGTCAAAAGAACTATGTTCGAATTTGTCAACCAAAGAGAAAGAGGAGTTGATGTCGGAGGTGGATGCTTTTGGTAGAGCAAATGATTGGATTCAGACAAAGATGAAAGATGATTGCTTCCCACCTATTAAGGATGGAACTCCCAACAACTTAAGTGTGGGGAGGGGGGTTAAAGGCCCCAACTTGGTAAATCTTTGAGGTTTGGTCGAGTCAAGCTAATGACTCGTAAATAAATAAAGCGCTTCTCGGGAGGCAACCCGTGTGTGTTCATTATTTTTATTTGTTTCAGTACTTTTCTTTCTATTTTATGTGTTTTTGTTGAGATTTACAGGTGATAAGTCGGTCAAGTCGAACCGATAAGAGAAAATGTGTGTTGAAAAGTTCGAAATTGGAGAATCAGGTACAAGTCGCGGCGCGAGTTCGCTGGCAAGGAGGTCAGAACAAAATCTCGCGGGCACGAGGTTGGTTGATCGCGGCGCGAGGTCACCTGGTCGCGGCGCGAGCATAGGATCGCGGCGCGAGTTCGCTGGCAAGGAGGTCAGAACAAAATCTCGCGGGCACGAGGTTGGTTGATCGCGGCGCGAGGCTCCAAGCAAAGTCGCGGCGCGAGGTCACCTGGTCGCGGCGCGATGTGTTGCTGTTCAGGTGATTAATTCGCGTTTGCAAGTTGAATTGTGAGAGAATGCTTTGGAATTTTTGGAACAAACAAGCGGGTTTATGATGGCAGTCAGTTCAGCACCCACTTAATTTTTGGCTTCAACTTTGCATTAGTGAATTCTTGCTTTCACCCGGAGGTTTTTCATTGTTCCTTTCTACATTTTGCATTTTTCCCTTTTTCCCATCTTTTGCCTTAGTTATTCGTCCATTGAGGATAATGTACAACTTAAGTGTGGGGAGGGGGATTGGTAAATTGGAAAAATGAAAAATTTTGAAGTTTCTTTCCTTTACTAGCATTTTGGTTATGTTTTTAAATTTTTGAGGCTATAGGTTTTGTGCAAAGACGAGAAATGAGGACTTTGAATTTTGCTAATCTAGGATGAAACTTGAGATTGTTTACCTTTAGCTTTCCTTTCCTAGTGCTTGTGGCATTTCATCGTTCCAAGGGGTCATAGGCTTGTTCCGAACTTTAAATAATCTAGGTTGCTTGCGAATTGTACCTTAATGATGAACCTAATGTGAATAATAGCTTCACTAGATGATGTATTGGTAGGCACCGCTTGAGGTTTTTCGTTTGAATTTTGCAACTTGTGTGCACGAAAAGCTTGAAATGTATTAAATATGCTTGTGGTAATTTGACTTAACATATGGTTGCACACCGGATGTCCGGTCCTTAATTCTTATGTTATAGGTTGTGGCTCTAGTCATTATGTTTGGTCTTTATATCGGGGTGTCTGGGGTGCTGCGGCATCAAACGGGTGGCACATGCGGGAACACGCGCAAAACAATTTTCAATAGTCTAATGCTAATGTGGGCTTTGAGATTCGAACAAGTAGGTCCTTGGGGTAACTTCGTTTTACCTAGCTCACCTAAAGCTTCCAACTTAGGATGAGTTTCCCGAAAGTTCGCTACATGGGTCTCATAGAAACTCACGGGTACTTAATTATAAAACCTTTTGTTCTCGTATGTGTTAGTGTTTAGAGCATGGTCTCTGGATATGCAACCCAACCTTGAGTTCTGGCGTATGTCTCTTAACGATACTCACGTATCCGTAGCGAACCGCTGGCCGGACGCTTAAAGTACACTTTTGTATGATCACCTGATGTGTGGATAGAGTTGCAATTCTAGACCGTAGAGTATGTTTTGTCAAGAGACTCGTAAGTATAACGTAATGAAAACCTTATGGAAAACCAATGGCGTGAGTGTTTATGTGGACAATTATACCGATAATCATTGTGGAATATTGCTTATGTTACCAATAATAATGTTGATGCTTGCTAGTAGATTATAGCTTAGTAAGAACGAGCCTAAGGTCAATTGGAATGATAGAAACGTTCAAGAGGTGTTAACACAAGCATAGGGAGGATTCTAATTGTAACCGAAAGATGGTGTTGCTCTAGATTAGTCGAATTTTCTGATTTCGTCTTAAACTTTGCTCATTAGTTTTTAAATGCATTTGCTTTTGGTATTCGACACCGCTTGGTAGGAAACTTCCCTTATAACTATGTTTTGTTTTATGAAATCGTGAATTGTTGGGTTATTGAGAAGTGATTAAAGTGCATACTTGCTTGAGGGCAAGCAAGGTTTAAGTGTGGGGAGGTTTGATGTGTCTCAATATATACTTATTTCCCACATCTTATTTGGACATTTTAGGCACGGTTGATAGCCGTTTATACATGTTTTATGGTGCTTAATGGTATTTGCTAGTGATTTCAGGTCTAAGGCAGGTATTTCACTCACAAATGGTCGAAAACAAAGTTAAAATGGTGAAACCAGGCAAAAGTCGCGGCGAGACCAGTAAACCTCGCGGCGCGAGCTCACAAGAAAAGTCGCGGCGCGAGAAAAGAAGCTCGCGGCACGAGTTTTTGGTCTGCAGTCCTCTGTTCGAATTTTGGAAGATCTCGCGGCGCGACTTCGAGCTGACAACATGTTTTTCTCTCTCCTGGGGTATAAATACCAACACCCACTCAACCCTAAACCTAATCTTGGATACCACAGCCTACACACTTTTCTTCCAGACGATTTTTAGGGTTTTTCAAGGGTTTTCACTACTCCAACATCATTTGAAGACTTGAAGATTAATTTTGATTCTAGATTAGTGATTGTAGCTCGGTTGTAACCTCGATTTGGATTATTACTTCATCCTTGGTAACTATGTTCTCCTTGTTATTTGAATCTCTAGTTATTTTCATTATGAGTAGCTAAATCTCTATACATCTATGAAGATGAAGTGAAACAATTAGTTATGGTTGCATAATATTTTGAATTCAAGTTGGTTTTACTTAACATTTTGTCAAGATCTTAATGAAGTGATTTCTTCTATTTAAACTCGTGTTCTTGGTGATATTTGTGTTCTTCGATAGTGGTACTAGTTGAATGCAAGTATTATTTGAGTTGTTTGTCTATGAATAACTCTTGCTAGGTCATGGTATGATAGTAAATGATACAAGTTGAATAGAAATTACTTTGTTAAGTGGATTTAACGGTTGGTGGTACCACGTTTCTTTCACAAAGATAAAATTGTTATTTAAATAATCAAATAAACTAGTTAGTTCAAGGAATTGTAGCAGGGGTGGTGGTACCACTTGTTGCAAGAAATTGCATTGATTAGGTGATTGAGTCGATTTTACAAACGGAGTGCACGCCGGTTGTGTTTTGTCTTGTCACGATTATTATCACCAACATTAAAGAATTTGGAGCTTAACCCATATGCAACCTAGACTTTTTGTGTAGCGGATTCGACATAGATGGCTTTTTAATTATTTGTCACAACTCCAACTATTTTTGTGTGCTCTCGATTGACGCCGGTTGAGTACTTTTATTTACTTGTTGATTACATAGCTTTCAGAAACGCAAAGTGACAATTCGGTCACAAACCAAACTTTCTCTTGATTTACATTTTAACAACCTTTAGTACAACAATCAGTCCTTGTGTTCGATCCTGGTCTTGCCAGTTAGCTATATTACATACGAACGGGTACACTGCCCGTAAGTGTGTTGTAGTCAGTTAGCGGTAGATCTTGTTATAAATTTTAAAGTAGATTTCACACATCAGACATCGAGAGGACCATCAATGGTTCCCTTTGCTGCATAAGGGGCTGACATGACTGCCTTAAAGACAGCCAAGTAACCTGCAGAATCCCTCTGTCCGAGGACAGATGCAGACACAGACTCTGCAGGTGTAATGTTTTGTGCATTTGATTGCCCTTCAACAGAGGTGTGTTGTTTCACCAAAGTATCCTTAGGGAGAATTAAGGCCTGTACCCTCCTTGTGACATAGAAGGGGCATTGACAGCCTGTGCAGACTCAGAGTGTAAGAGAGAAGGAGTCTGATCAGCTTGGGGAGGAGAAGCAGTGCCACCAATGCGTTTGATACTTCTCTCCTTAGGCTGACCATCCTCAGAAATGATGTGCATTGACTCTGACTCACTTTGGATATGGGCTAGATCCTCTGTTACCCCTTTAATGATATCATCAACCTTTTGGGAGGCTGATGATGGCGAATTCGGTTTAGACACAGTATGACCTTGGGAGGAGGTCTTTCTTTCAATACCTTCACCCTGTTTGGAGGGTTGGGTAGCAGTAGGTGTTCCCTTTAACTCGTCTACACTCTTTTGGGAGAGTGCAGATGGGCGTGGCGTTTTCGGCATGTCAGCTTTGGTGACAGGGACAGCTTTGGAACGTTCCTTAGCTTCCACTGCACCTTGGGGGATCTCAAGAGAAGATGTTGCATTATCAACCCTAGAAGCTGACACAGATTTCTTTTGCGATATTTTCTTTTTGGCCTTGTGAGGTACTAAGTCCTCAACAAGGGGTCTTTTAGAATCGGATTTTGAACGAGTGGACGAAGGTGTGGCTAGGGTGGCTGATGTTTTGGCCAACCCTTCACCCTCTTTTGTAGGAGTAGAATGTTGAATAGATTCAGAAGAGTTTGAGGGTTCAGAAGCATGTGTACCTGGGTCCCCCTGATTAGCAGATTGAGTGTCAGACTCAGATTGCGTCAAAGAAGGGACAGCTTCCCTAAGTGCTTCTTATTCCTCTTCTCTTTTCCTGCAAAAATCAAGGTAGATCTGCATTGCTCAGGTCAGACCCTGCACAGATACCTTGGGACTATTGAAGATGTTGTTATTTATAGACTTGCATTCCACAGTCTGACCAGTTGCCAGACTGTAATCATTGTCAAGAATAGCTTCAATGATAAGAGCAAGAATCATACCATAAGGTATGGTAAAACTCTTCTTATGAACGCGATCAACAAGGTCCTTAAAGATTAAGCCAGCAAAATCTATTCTGGTCATAGTGACCATTGCATGAAAAATCTGCAATTCTAGAACATTAGGCTGATCAAAGCTGCCTGCCTTTACTTGTAAGTTTTCGAAATTGTGCTCAATAAGTAGTTCCAAATACCAGTTAAATGTTTCATTTTAACTACTGAAGCCAATGGACCAGAATATCCAACTTCTTGTAAAACATTTTTGGCTTCAGTATGAGACACAACATTATCATATTCATCATTAGGCATATAAGACAGCTCAAAAGAAAACCTAAGCCTCTCATAAGAAATATATACCTTTTTCTTACCGTTGAGGATTGAGCCATAGATTGCAGCATCTCCTTTCTTGTTCTGTTTCACCACACAGCTCGCCCAAAATTCACACAGTAGATCTTGAAACACCCAGTCTGGCTTCTCAATCATCACCTTGCTGAATGGATGATGCCATAAGAAAGCCACAATCTCATCGTATCCTTTTGCCCATGAAGGAGGATGAATATTGGCATAAACCAGACTGCCAATCTTGATTTTACCAGTATCAAGATCAGCCGGAACCACTACTACATTACTTCCCACCACATAAGGTGAAAGCTTGTTGGCGCTTATCGGAGCTGGGTATCGACTTTCAGGTTCAGAACTATATTGAGAATCATTAGAATGAATAGAAACAGATGATGATGCCATTTTGAAAACAATTTTTAGAAGAAATTAAATTTAATAAAACAGTAATCAGATTTGAGAGAAAAATTGATTTTAAGAAAATATGAACAAGTGATTTGGGATTTAGGTTAAATTGATGTTATATACAAAACTCAAAATATCCCGTTTGAAAAAGTTGGAGAGAGAAAGATTTTGATTGGAGGATCAACAAGTAGTGGTGGTACTTTTTCAGTAACCGGATGTGACCACTACACGTGTCACACTCCAATAGGATCAACAATACACTAAATAAAATAATGAAAGTAATAAAACGCACTGAGATATTTAATAACAAAAACAACCACGAAGCTGGGTCAGACTCAGCTTACCCTCTTTCACTTGAAATGCACCAAGTGTGAAAGGGTAGTCTGGGTCTGACACAGCTTACCCTCAAAATTTTAGTATAACTCTAAGGGGTCAGATTTGCTATTACTTAGCTCACTACATTTTACAAATTAAGCATACCTAGCTTACTTATGAGGTAGTTGAACCTTGATTCATCCAATGGCTTTGTGAACAAGTCAGCAAGCTGATTGTCTATTGGAATGAAGTGGAGTTCAACATCTTCTTTCATTACATGATCCCTGAAGAAATGATATATCATATCAATGTGCTTGGTCCTTGAATGAAGCACAGGATTGTTGAAATTGCTATGGCACTGGTACTGTCACAAAAGATTGGAGTTTTTGTTGCAGTGACACCATAGTCTTGAAGCTGATATTGCATCCAAAGAATTTGAGAGCAACAACTTCCTGCAGCAACATATTCAGCTTTTGCAGTGGAGAAAGAAACTGAATGTTGCTTCTTGCTGGACCAGCTTACAAGTCTATTGCCAAGCAATTGACAAGCTCCTGAAGTACTTTTTCTGTCAATCTTACAGCCTGCAAAGTCAGAATCTAAATAGCCAATTAGATCAAATCCTGAGTCTTTGGGATACCAAAGACCGAGATTGGGATTACCTTTAAGGTATCTAAAGATTCTTTTCATAGCCTTAAGATGAGATTCCTTAGGACTAGCTTGATATCTTGCACAAAGACATGTAGCAAACATAATATCTGGTCTACTACTAGTCAAGTAAAGTAATGATCCTATCATACCCCTATAAGCTGTGATGTCAACAGATTTGCCATTATTATCCTCATCCAGCTTATCACCAGTTCCCATAGGAGTTTTCATAGGTGAGCAGTCACTAAAACCAAATTTGTTTAAGAGATCTTTAACATATTTTCCTTGGTTTATGAAAATTCCATTTTTAGTCTGTTTAACTTGTAAACCCAGAAAATAGTTTAGTTCTCCCATCATGCTCATTTCATACTTTTTAGACATTAATTCAGAAAACTTTTTACAAAGTCTTTCACTGCTAGACCCAAATATTATATCATCTACATAAATTTGTACAAGCAGGATATCACCATTATACTTTCTCACAAACAAAGTCTTGTCAACATTACCTCTTTTGAAGTTATTAGCCAATAAGAATTTAGACAAAGTATCATACCATGCCCTTGGAGCTTGATTCAACCCATAGAGAGCCTTGTCAAGCTTGAACACATGGTCAGGAAACTTTGAGTTTTCAAAACCAGGAGGCTGTTCAACATAGACTTCTTCTTCCAATTTTACATTAAGAAAAGCACTATTCACATCCATTTGATAGACTTTGAAACCTTTGTGATCAGAGAAGGCCAAGAACATTCTGATTGCCTCTAATCTTGCCACTGGTGCAAAAGTCTCATCATAATCAATTCCATCCTCTTGTCTGTAACCAAGAGCTACCAATCTTGCTTTATTTCTGGTCACAACTCCCCTTTCATCCATTTTGTTTCTGTAGACCCACTTAGTTCCAATCACAGTCTTGTGATGAGGTCTTGGAACAAGTTCTCAAACCTTGTTTCTTTCAAACTGTGTTAACTCATCTTGCATTGCATTTACCCAAGAAGGATCTTCCAGAGCTTCATCAACCTCAGTTGGTTCCATCTTGCTTACAAAATTGACAAACATGCAGAAATTGCATGTTGCCTTTCTTGTTTTCACACCAGAGAGTGGATCACCAATGATTTAGTTAATTGGATGACTCTTTGTCCATCTAGTAACTGGGACAATGGACTGATTCAGATTAGATGGTTCAGCATGATCAGCTTGAGGAAGAGGCTGATCAGCTTGGGCAGGAATGGGGGAGTCTGAACCAGTTGGAGAGTCATTTAATGGATTCTGAACAATAACTTCAGTAGGAGTAGGATCAGCTTGTGCATCTTTAAAGATTGGAACATCTTCTTCTTCTTCAATGAGTTGCTCCCCCTGAGTTTGAGCATTATCAGCTCCAACTGGAGGATTTGTTGGAGGCTCAGTCTCAGGTACAGCCAGTTCTTCAAAATTGAAGTCTTCATCTTCAGGAGGAGAGCAAACTGGCTTAGAACAACCTTCATCAATGCTTACATTAACAGAGTTCTCAATTGTTTTAGTTCTCTTGTTGTAAACTCTGTAGGCCTTCATCATTGTTGCATATCCAAGTAGGATACCTTCATCTGATTTCTCATCAAACTTTCCAAGATGGTCTTTCTTATTCAGAATATAGCAAGGACTTCCAAACATTCTTAGGAAACCAATCTCAGGTTTTCTCCCCCTAAGAAGTTCATATGCAGTCTTCTGGTGCCTTTTCACAATGAGGGATCTGTTCTGGGTAAAGCAAGTTGTGTGTACTGCTTCAGCCCAGAAATGAGACTTGACATTGTTTTGAGCCATCATGGATCTAGCAGCTTCAATAAGAGTTCTGTTTCTTCTTTCTGCAACACCATTTTGTTGAGGAGTTCTGGCAGCTGAGTAGACTTGTAAAATTCCCTTTTCACTCCAGAATGAATTAAGAGTGATATTTTTGAATTCAGTACCATTGTCACTCCTTAATTGCCTAACAGGTCTTTTGTAGAGAATTTCAGCTTGCTTGATGAAATAAATAATGCTGTCAGCAGCTTCACTCTTGTGTCTTAGAAAGAAAACCCAGGTGTATCTTGAATACTCATCAACAATTACCAAGGAGTACCTCATTCCAATGAATGATGGAGTACTGATTGGTCCAAATAAGTCCATATGAAGCAGATCCAAATAATTATCAATGGTTGAGCATGTTTTAGACTTAAAAGTAGCTTTATATTGCTTGCCTTTCTCACAAGCACCACACAGCTTGTCCTTCTCATAATTGATCACTGGAAGCCCAGACACCAACTCTTTCTTACACAGCTTGTTGATGTCTTTGAAATTCATATGAGACAGCCTTTTATGCCACAACCAATTCAGCTCATCTTGAGACTTGACATGAAACAGACTTCTCTTGTGACAGTTGGATTTCTCATGTCAAAAGAATACAAAGACTCATCCCTCTTTGCAATAAGAACCACATTGCCTTCTAAATCAAGAACAATTCCCTTATCAAACCTGAATCTCACTTCATAACCAGCATCACACAACTGGCTCACACTTATCAGATTGTGCTTCAAACCATTAACATATGAGACTCTTCTGAAAGTAAGAGGACCATTTGAAAGTACACTAAAACCTTCAGTCTTTCCTTGAGAATCATCTCCAAAAGTAACATTAGGACCAGCGCGAATCCAAAAGCTACATAGCAGGGACTTACATCCGGTCATATGCTTGGAACATCCACTGTCCAAGTGCCAGGTGTTATCGTCATGACTGCCCTGCAATTATGATAAGAGATTAGTTCATTTTGGGAACCCATCCAAGGATGGGTTCACCAGAGCTGACCTTCTGGTCTGACTCAGATTGGGTAACTAAACACAGACTCTTATCACAATTTGAAACCCATTGTTGCTTGGTATGTCCTTTACCAGATTCAAAGTTCTTTCTAGCAACATTTAGAGTTTCCATCTGAACAAAACCTTTGCCTATTCCAGCTTTCTTACATTCAGCTCTCAATTTTCTTTGATCAACAGTTTTTGGATCAGACACCTTCTTAAGAAAATTGGTTTTCATTGACACCTTATCAGTTCTGGACTCAACATATTTAAGATCATCTTTTCAGAATCAGATTTGGTGTTACTTGAAACAGACTCAGATTTTGCTTGTGACTCATTTCCTAGAGAACCAGACTTCTTACTTTTTAAAAGCTTTATTTTCTCTTTAGGAACACTGTGATCTCTATACTTTCTTTTATTTCTTTTTGAACTATTCTTGTTTGTTTTAGTTTTTGAATCTGACACAGATTGGGTAATGGTCAGCTTGGACAAGTCAAGACTTTCCTCAGGTTTTAACTCAATAACCTGATCAGCTTCAGACACAGCTTCAGCAATGGTCTGACCAATGGTTTCAGGATCTTTAAACCCAATACCAGATTTCTGAACCAACTTAGTTGGTTTAGAAATAGTTTCTTTGGTTTGGACTTTGGGTGGTGAAGGAGGCTGATAACAAGGCTCCATAGCACACACTTCATCAATGGCTATGGCCCTATCATAATCACCATCAAAGATAGCTTGGATCTGATGAGGTATTTGTTCATTTACACATTTAGCAACTCTTTTAGAGCTTATACACCATGTTTCAGTAATCTGTTTCACCTTTAAAAACTTTTCTTCTGCAGTTTTAGCTTCTTTAATCAAAATGGAGTTTAATTGCTTTTGAGCTTTAACTTCAGATTCTAGTTTTTCAATGGTGTGACTCTTAGAGCTGTTATCAAGTTTCAAAACATGTATTTCCTTTTTGAGTTCTTGATTAAAGTGTTTCTGTAGTAAAACCTCATCACCAAGTTTGTTCAGTCTGGACAGCTTCTCATTATCAGACAGATTAGAAAAAGAAGTTACCTCAGGTGGAGCAGTCTGACTGGTGGATGCCTGGTGACTGACTCAGATTGCTGTTGTATTTTCACCAGATCTTCAGCAAATCTTTGAGTAGCTTCTTTAGCCATGAAACACTTGGCATCTTTGTACAGCTCATCATCAGATGATGTGGCACTTCAGCCCAGTCTTTGGCTACCAGACTCTTCTCATTTTTGTTCACCTTCTCAGTCAGCTCAGCTACTTGTGCTTCAAGGCTTTGTACTTAGTCTTGAGCTTAGAGTATTTTTCACCTCTTCCACCTTTGGCTGGCACAGCTTGAGCAGTTTCTTTGGATCTGCAATCTCCAGCCATATGTCCAGTCTTGCCACACTTGTAACAAGTGACCTTGGACATATCAAATGGCTTCTTGGTCTTGTCAGCTTGGCCACCTCTTCCTTTTCCTTTAAACGTATTAAAGGATCTCCTTCTTATCCTTTCAGCCAACATAGCAACTTCATTTGCTAGTTCATCACCATCAGATTCATCACACTCAGATTCAGCACAAACAGAGTTAGGATTTGACATAACATGAATATCATCATTAACATAAGGAATGATCTCATTACTAATTGAACTAGGGTGTTCAGTCATAGAAGCAACAAGTGCAGCAGCAGGCTGACTATAAGAATCACCCATAGCAATTAACTTTTCAGCCTCTGAACATTCTTGGTTATGAAGCAAACCAAAAAGTACAGGGAGATCAAGATCATGATAAACAGAACTTAATTTAACAGAAGAAATATAGTTGTTCCATTTAGGTGGTAATGAATCAAGAAATTTGCTCTTTAAAACCTCATTTTTCTTATTAATTCCAACAGCAGCTAAATCATTTACCAAAGCATAAAGTGGGTATGAGTGTCAGTCAAGGATTCATTTCTCAAAGAGAAAAATCTCTCATACCTCCTGGTCAATGTAGTAATTGTGGATTCCATGGAGGTAGAGCAACCCTCAAACATAACAGTCAATGTACCCCACATTTTCTTAGCAGTTGAACACATTTTAATAGAATGGTAAAGGTCTTTGGGCACAGCTTGGACAATGAAATTTCTAGCCTTCACATCCAAGTTTGCCAACCTTCTATCCTCATCCCCCCAATCTACCTTGTCCTTTACAATAGATTTAACTGTGGCAAGAATGGTTGGTTGACCTTCCCTGACCACAGCTTCTACCACAATGGTTTGTGTAGGAACATAAGGACCATCCGCAAGGATGTCAGGCATATTGTTATCGATAGATTCAAGGAACAAAGAAATTCTACCTTTCCACCCACTGAAATCATCTTTGTCAAACATGGGTGGTCGGGTTGAAGAACCATTATCAATATATGATGACATAATGCTTTACTATAAATGAAAATATGCAAGGATCAAGTCAAGTTAATTCTCAACCACCGCTCTGATACCAATTGATACGTCCCACGGTGTATCAATATACCAAAGTATATTGAACACAGAACAGTTGTAGAGGGGGGTGAATACAACTTTCTTCAATCTTTACAAACTTTTAACACAAAACGTTTTAAGATTCAGATTATGAAAATTAAGCAAGTAAGTAAAGAGCAGGAATCATTAAAACAGTAAAGTAGTAAAGAAATAAAAACATTCTTGAACACATATTGTTATTTTCAAATGTAATCCTTTATTAAGAAATAATCTATACAAAGAATTACAGGGTTGTTGTGGAATAAAGATAGCCTATAGATATCTAAACAACCCTATGAAATGACAAACAACAATCAATAAGTTTCAGCTTAAGAGAATCAGCCCAAGCTGATCTCGTACAGACTAAGCTGTGTGTAAGAGCAGAGAAACTTGTGTGAAGAATGATTCTCAGGAAAATGCCACCCATATGCAATCCATGAATGAGGCTTTTATAGGCACAAGCGCTCCTTCATTAGGTGTCCGTTGCAGCTACGTGTTCTTCATTGAGTGGTTGATGAAGGAATAATCAATCGTGCCTTTCATGGTACTTGTGGTCCCCCACGTACTGGCGCACATTCTTCATCTACCAATAGGAGTATGGACACGCATATGTAAAACAACCACCAACCTGGATCCTAGGAATCTTCCTAGTCACGTCATTTGTCCTTATCTTCAATCTAGGTTGTTATCTTCACTTGATTGCCAGACACAGATTGGGCCGTTTGTCAAGGAACCAATCTGCCTAAGTGTTTCCAAGCTGACTTCTAATCCCAAGCTGTCTTCCACTAACATCTTGGTCTTCTATCTTCAATCCTCCTCTTCGACTTGGACTGAATGCTAATACAATTTGATGCAGCTTGAATAACACTTGCTTCCATAAGATATTACAATTACAAGTATGAAACATGATCTGGGTCAGAGACAGATCGTAAGTTGTGTCAGCTTAGTCTGACCCAGATCAGATTACAAGAACCAAAGATTACTAAGTGTTTATAGGTCAGATTTGTCATCATTAAATTTACAATTAACATTGGGACTTAACATACCTCCTTTATTCGTACAATTAGGTTGTCCTATTGAACCTAGATCATGGGATCTCCATTTACTTCTAGGTTAGGTTTTCCTTCGTACAAATTTACTCAATGGGCTTTAGCCCCATTCCTCTTGACGACTTATAAACTGCCTCACTACTTAAACCTTTAGTTAGCGGATCCACAATATTATCCTTTGACCTCACATAGTCAATAGTGATAACCCCTGTTGTGAGCAGTTGTCGTATACTATTATGCCTACGACGAATATGTCTTGACTTGCCATTATACATTGTATTTTGAGCTCTACCAATAGCCGATTGGCAATCACAATGTATACAAATAGCTGTCACTGGCTTTGGCCATCTTGGAATATATTCCAAGAAATATCGTAGCCATTCAGCTTCTTCTCCAGCTTTATCCAATGCTATAAATTCAGATTCCATTGTGGATCTAGCAATTAGCGTTTGCTTGGATGATTTCCAAGCTATAGCCGCTCCTCCAATAGTAAACACATATCCACTTGTGGATTTGGAATCTTTTATATCGGATATCCAATTAGCATCACAATATCCTTCCAATACAGCTGGATTTCGACCAAAATGCAGCCCATAATTCCTTGTGTATCTCAAGTATCTTAGTAACCTAGTCATAGCCTTCCAATGCTCCGAACTAGGATTACTAGTATATCTACTTAGCCTACTAACAACATACGCTAAGTCTGGCCTAGTACTTGTCATGAGATACATTAGGCTGCCAATAACCCTTGAGTACTCCAATTGAGCAACACCTTCACCTCTATTCTTTGATAGATGTTGTGTGGTATCTATTGGAGATCGAGCTACTCTTGAGTCCTCGGGACTGAATTTCTCAAGGATCTTGTCCACATGGTGAGATTGACTTAACACTAGACCATCTTGGGTTCGAGTAATCTTCATTCCAAGAATGACATCTGCTAAACCCATATCTTTCATGTCAAATCTCGCTTTCAACATATCTATGGTAGATCTGATCATACTATCATCACTACCCACAATGAGTATGTCATCGACATATAGACAAAGTATTACATATCCTTTAGATATGTCCTTTACATAAACACATTTGTCACACTCATTGATCTAAAAAACCATTGTCGAGCATAACTTGATCAAACTTTTGGTGCCATTGTTTGGGAGCTTGTTTCAATCCATACAAAGACTTGACAAGTTTACAAACCTTGTCCTCCTGGCCAGGAGCAAAAAACCCTCAGGTTGTTCCATGTATATTTCTTCATCTAGCTCTCCATTGAGAAAGGCTGTTTTTACATCCATTTGATGTATTTCCAAATTTCTCAATGTTGCAATCGCAAGCACCAATCTGATCGAAGTTACTCGAGTTACAGGCGCATATGTATCAAAGTAATCAAGATCTTTCTTTTGTCTATATCCTTTGACTACAAGCCTTGCCTTGTACTTATCAATAGAGCCATCAGCTTTCATCTTTTTCTTGAATATCCAACGATGTTCAAGTGGTTTACAACCAGGTGGAAGATGAACTAGTTCCGAAGTATGATTCTGCAAAGGGATAAGTGTGCCGGAATGCAGTTAACTAATCCCAAAAAGTTATTGTGTGCACGAACTCCAGGTTTGTTTTATTGTATTCAAGAAACTTGAAATTACGTTTATTGTACACATAAAACGGGATAGTGGATATTTGCAACCGGTTGACTCTCCACGTCAGATTTTTGTTATATATAACCCTTAAACTCCCTCCTTTTTCCTTCCTTTTTTTCCCGCTCAAACGCTCTCCTCCCTCCTTTCCTCCCTCATCCCCTTTCCTGCTCTCACCTCCACCATGGATGGTTCTTCCTCAACTTCAACTGCCACCAACAGAGCAAATCGATATGTTTTCTGCCATTGTGGAGAGAAGATGAAAGTTATGACTTCATGGACTAGTAGAAACCCCGGGAGGAGATTTGTTCGTTGCCCTCATGTAAGTTATCGAATTACAGAGAGTTGTATGTTTTCACATTCTTGTTAATATGATTAACTTATGGTTTTTTCACATATTTGGTAGGTGAAAACCCGATTTTGTACTACCTTCAGATTCATCGATGAGGAACTTCCAAATCAGTATTACAAAGATCTTCTCTTCGATCTTCGCTCACAGACCCAAAACCAGTTGAAATATGTCGTGGTGGATGAAGACGAAGTGTCATCTGGAAAACCAAAAGCCAATTTATATGAAAAATGTGGTTATGTTATGTTTGGATTTCTGGCTATGTTTTCCATTATCATCATCTTAGTTTTGGTCAATTAATAAGTTGTAATTGGTAGAAGTTGTTTGGTTTGGTTTGGTCGTAATGTTTTATGCATTGTAATGTTGTGTTTCTAGTAAATGAAATATCGTTTTTTTGGCAACTTTAGACTGTATTGGAGCATTTGACTGGTACAGACACATATAATACAAGTGGTCATAAAATACAAGACATAACTTAACAATATTTCATATTACCATGTCATAAGATGTCCAAAGTAGTGTTTAACCACAATACACAAAAGAGGATTACATAGCAAGGCCACCATTCTTAAGCCCACCTAGATATGCTAATACTTAAAGTTAGGGTGCATGCACCATTGTTACATACCAAAGCAGTTTGTTAGCTGAATACACAAAACAAAAGTTACATGATATGCTAACAAACTGCACAAAAGATAAGTTAAGTTGTTCATAATTCCACAGTTATGGGTTCTTCAGGGGTCAGGCCTGGTCCAGATTCCAATCTCTTGCCAAGCTTCTTCCCCAAAATCCTCTGGCTAGGAACCCTTCTCTTCAATGGAACACTTGGTTTCTTGGGGGTTATTTTTTTCTTGGACACTACATTCACTGACTCTTGAGTTCCTAATTGACCTGCATTGTCTTCAATCCTCACTGGTGCAGACACTGCTCCTTTTGGATCCATTTTTTTCCTAATTGCTGACCATGTCACTCTTTCCTCAGGTTCCACATGTCTTGGTTGGTTGCTTACCATTGTACCAGATGAACCCATCCCACAACTTAGCCAGCTCATAGTCCTTCCAAATGCCACCCTTGGACCTCCCTTTGGTATACCCAATGACCCCTTGGCCTTATTAGTGGGAGGTTTTGGCATGGGTTTAGACTTTACAGTTCCACCAACATCCAAATCTATCCAATAAAGTATTCTTGTTACACTATATGATTTACATTCAAAAAATATCCAATAATGTATATTAATTAGGAAAAAAAAATCATACCAAATGGCTCATGAGTTGGAAATCTGAAGCCTCCTTTGGTCACAGCCATCCTCTTGCCTGGACTAAGCTGCCTTTCTGTCATGGCAGCCTTACCTTTGGAGTCTGCATGATTGACTTTACTCTGGACTGCTTCTTGACTAGGTTGACTCTCCTCAAAAAGCCTTTTCTTCACACTGGACCCTTGGCTATTTGTTGGTGTAATCCTCACTGGTTCAGGCATTGGTTCTTCATTTGCAGCATTGCTTGGTACATGACTTCTACCAGAAACACTTGGTCCTTGACTTTGAGCAGAAACAAATGGTCTTTCTGTTTGAGCAGCATTCATAACAATCACACTAAGTCTTTGACTGGATTGAACAGAAACAGATGGTCTTTCACTTTGGGGTTCTGCAGCTTTTCTCTTAGGTGGCCTACCCTTGGGTTTCTTCACAACCTGCTTCTGGACTGGTGCATTTCTACAGGTTTTCACATTGTGTCCCTTCTTTAAACACCTTGAACAACTCATCTCCACCCCATGCTTTGTTACCCTAGACCCACACACCCTTGGCTCATGTGCTGCCCTTTGTCTCTTTTTCTTTGGTCTACCAGGCATGGTTCTAGGTCTTGGTGGAAGTGGTACATTCAAATGAGGGAATGAGTTCCATGTATCCATCCCTCCCACAGGGTTCAAGTAAAACTCATATGCATAGTCAAATTGAACTTTCCTAAACCAAATAGCCACAAAATCTTCTGGATCCTTATTCATCTTATAGATAGCTTGCATGGCATGGACACAAGGTATCCCACTCAATTGCCACATTCTGCAATCACATGTTCCCATATCCATATCCACAGAGTATGCATACCTATAGTTTCTAACCTCAAACTTGTGTCCACCAGCATGAATGGCCATCCAATCTGACCTTTGACTTTTAATGATATCTAGTTTCTTCCTAATGGCTGGACAAACCTCATGTTCCCACTTTGAACTTTTTTCCCTAATACTTTCTAACCTTATCATCAAAATAACCCTCAAAGATTCTAAAGTGTGATAATAGGTTTGTTTCTTACCTTAACAAGCACATAGTTCCAGCATTCAGAATATCCATTCTCAACTGCTTCACAACAATTTTCTGTTTCAAAGAAGGCTCTGCTCCATGACTTTGGATTTCTTTCCATCAAGTATTTGAAAGCATTTGGATTTACATTCTTGATTTCTTTCATGACTGCATCAAATTGGGCAGGGTAGCTAGCCTTTGCAGCTCTCCAAAACAAGTGCCTATATTCAACTTCACTGTATGTCTTCCTGAAATTCTCATAGATATGTCTGGCACACTGCCTGTGCTCAGCTCTTGGCATTACATCCTTTACAGCTTCAACAAGACCCTATAAATAAAGCATTAGAACCTTAATTGATAATTGAAAATAAATAAAATATATCACAAAGACAGAAAAGTGTACTACCTTGTGCTGATCTGACATTAAAGTCAGAAACTGTCCATTTGGGGCTTCAAGATCATTGCTCAACAATGTCAAGAACCAAGTCCAGTTGTCCTTGTTCTCCACATTCACAATTGCCCATGCAATTGGGAATATTTGATTGTTCCCATCTCTCCCCACAGCAGTTAGTAATTCTCCTTGACATGAACTCTTCAAGAAACACCCATCTAATGCTACCACCCTCCTACAACTTTTTTTGAACCCTTGTTTCAGACCATTCAGACAGACATAAAACCTATCAAAGTAAGTCTTGCCATCAGGATTAGTGTAGTACCTAATTGTACAGTGGAACCAGGGTTTGTTCTTAGCAGTGCATCACCATAAGGTCTTAGCAAAGTGGTGACCGGCTAACTTCTTACCCGGTAACTTTTGCTCACTATGGGACTTTTGAAACACTTTCTTGAATACAATAAAACAAACCTGGAGTTCGTGCACACAATAACTTTTTGGGATTAGTTAACTGCATTCCGGCACACTTATCCCTTCTGCAAAATAGAATCAATTTCACTCTTGATGGCTTCTTTCCATTGAGGCGCTTCTTGAGAAGTAACCGCTTCATTATATGTTTGAGGTTCACTCATAACCATATAAGAAACAAAATCAGGCCCGAAAGATTTTTCAATCTTTTGCCTTTTGCTTCTTCGCGATTCTACTTCTTCATCTTCTGATTGTTCTTGATGCTCATCTCGAACAATCTTATCAACTGGAGTTGATATAGTAGCTTTTCCTTTATCCAAACGAGGAAACACATCCTCAAAGAATGATGCATTCCTTGACTCCAGTATGCTTTTCCTTTATCCAAACGAGGAAACACATCCTCAAAGAAGTGCAAAGTGCGCCACTAAAACGCCTCATCGCCCACGACCCCGATCCCCGGTCCCGGGCGCGGGCGCGTCGGGTGCTTCGCACCCTCCTTGCCCACTTGGGGTGTAGCCCCTTATAATGAATTATTATTCCTCCAACACTCCTCCTTATAAACACACTTAATGTTTATACTTCTACCAATGTGGGACAAACCCATATTAGTTAAACACACTTTCAACTTTATTTTAACATATCTATTCACTTGAATATTTTATGTTATATTATTTAAACATATTAAATAATATATAATTATCAAAGATGCACAGACAGAAAATGTTGTTTTTGGGCTGGTCTCTAGAACGTTGTTTCCTTGCTCTGGAATTTTTTTCACTAAACTTTCAAGTCTCTTCAATTTGATCGGGTCGACTTTTGACATATGTACCCTTGTTCACAATTACAGGTTGTATTTAATATAAAATAAATTCATAAGATATCTAAAAATCACTTAAAGTTTGATTATATTTCAGAAGGCTTGAATTTTTATTTTTTTTTTAAACATCTCATGTAATATTCCAGAAGGCTTGAATTTTATAAATATTACATGAGATGTTTAATTTATAAATGCATGTATGGTTCTAGAATGCTTTTATGAAACCAAAATGGCAAGAGACAAACTTCTACACGATCACAAGTTGTATTTAAGATAAAATAACATTTTTGATTTTTCTACTTATTAAGTTTTTATAGGATGGTTTGTAACATAAATAACATTTTTCTACAGAACTTTCAGTTCAATTAACTCATTTTGGGACTTGGTTCGAATTATAGCCTTACCTTAATTATTACTCGTATTATTTAGGGTTTAGTGCGCCGAAATGTAATAAACTATGCCCAAAAAGTTATAGTGTGCACGAACTAAGCCCGACCTTTATTTTATGCACGAACTTGTAAAAAATGTTTATATCATGCAAAATGCATACGTGACAACTCATATCAGCTACGTGGCACCCCATATCAGCTGCCACGTGCAAGTTTTTTATTGGTCGGTCATGCTTTTTGCATGATATAAACATTTTTTACTAAGTTCGTGCATAAGATAAAGGTCGGACTTAGTTCATGCACACTATAACTTTTTGGGCATAGTTGTTTACATTTCAACGCACTAAACCCTATTATTTATGTACTCGAGTTAAATAATTCCTAGCACATAAAAGAAATACTATACTTATCTTAATGCTCCATTACCCAAAACTTAACCAAGACTCAAGACTTGAATGTAACAAAATTTATCTCATAAATTAACTTAAAAGATTATTGACAACCATAACGACATATACCGAACAGCTAACAAGGACTAGAAGCAACATTAACAAACACTTTGCAACTTAGTGAAACAAAATCAAACGTTTGTTGTCGTTCGATCTTCATTTTCTTGACCGTAGGTTGATGACGAAGGCAATGAGGAGAAGAAGAAGACGATGTCGTCAATTGTGATGACAAGAAATCTGCATCCATTACACCAAATGAGTTGTTGTGCATGGTGTCATCCTCTTCAAACTTTCGCTTTTTAGGAATAATGGAACTTGAATGTGATGCCTCCATAATCATTTCATTGCACTCCTTCACTTTCTCCTGTATATTTACTATGGATTAAACAAGTAATAATATTGAATATATAATTAAGTATAACTTAGAACTTTGGATATGCCATGAATTACATTGTTGTCTCATAATAAAATTTTAACTTGTATCGTTAATTAATGTTGTCAAATAATGTTACATTGTTGTCTCATACTATTTTATGCATGTAATCATACATTATTGATGACCCTAAAGATCATTAGTAACAGAACCCTTTGGATAATCATATAGCAAAAACTTTAGAAAAATATAAATATGGGTCATGGGTGCTACATTGTTATTTGTTAGAAATAATTATAATTATGGTTTATAAATATTAATTTATTCTTCTACCCTTTTCAAGTTTAAATAAATACATATAAGATTAAAAGCAAGACTTATAATTGAGTAATGATTTAGAAGATTTTTTTTTTATATCAAATTCTGCTCTACTTTAACGCTACGCTATAACTCCATAATATCATTGCCAAAGATTTGAACTTTGGTCTTTTTTTCCTAAAAAACCAAAGCCTTTACCGCCCGCCTAAATGTTGATTAGGCTTTTACTTTAATGTATCCCATTTGATATTTCTCTCAAAAGATTTTACATAAAATATATTTTAATTTTAATTAATATTTAAGAATTTTATATGAAATAATCGGTAGATATATAGCTAGCTAGCTAAGATATAAAAATAAAAATAAAATAGTCTGTAAAATGATTGGAAAGAAGATTTTGAAATTTGGTGTATAATGAGTTTTTTAGGTGAATTTCGCTGGAAACTTCGTGTCGTGATTCGATAACGGGAGGTCTAGCATATGTTGTCTTAACCTGGTCGGCGTTAGAGAGCTCTCGAAGTAGAAATGTCTATTTCAAATACCCGATTGGGGGAAAGTATTGACAAAGTATGCCTATTTCAAATACCCGATGGGGAGGTATATACTGAGTTATAAAGTATTTTGTTAATAACAAAATTAAGGGCATTCAATAACATGAATAAAAAATCTACTTTAAAAATAATGTTGTACCATGTGCAATCAGACTTGTACCCGTATCAATCCAGAAAATTTGGACCAAAGAAACGATATAAAATGTTGGTACAATTGTACAAAGGAGTAAGACAGTAGACAAACCTTTGTGGTTTTGAGTACATCCAGAAGCTGAGTCTGATAGTCAACAGAATTGATAAAGTCAACTTGATCTATGACATGAAGAATTGTAGCTGTGGCCAATACTGATGGTTGATAACCCACAAATCTTGAATCTTTAAACAAAACAATCCCAACAAAAAACATTTTCATCACCATACATATGTAAAGTTGTTTTTTTAAATATTTGATACATGTTTTGACATTTGGTCAAAATGAGTGAAAATATTGACTTTGACTAATGAATTACCTGAGACAAGGGATAGAATGAGACTTTCACATTTGTTGACAAAATCCCATTGGAGATGAGTATTTAGTTGAAGCCTTCTTACAATATGATCAAGAAATGAAATTGGTGTAACTGGATTCATCTTCCATTTCAAGGTTGACATCACTAAAAGCTCCATTTTTTGTATGTTTTTGGGCTCAAACAAGTACTTTGTGTCCACCTACAATAAAAATAAAAAAACTCATTTAATTCAAAACAAGAAGATTACATTTTTATCTTAATGTTTTACTTTTTACCATCAACTTTAATAAATGAAGTACAAGAAAATCATGCATGGAAACATATATACTTGAAGATCTATGAGAGTTGGCACTTGAGTTTCTTCAATTTTAGCAGCTAAAGAAAGACAAGTGACAGCAAGAAGATGTATCATCCAAGGCTTATCTTTCTGAAAATGAAGACTAGAAAGGAACCTATCAACATAATTAATACAAAGTATGGCAGTAAGATGTGTGAATCCAAAGTGGGATTTCACGTTAAGGATCCACTCCACAGCTTCTCTGCGAGCAAGTAAAAGTGAAGGGTCTGTTTTGTCAAAAGAGAATCCAGAAGGGTGTGTTTGTAATTGTTGTTCTTGTTCGTTGGTGAAAAGAGATGCAAGCTCTTCATCTTCCCAAAAGAAATCTTGGTTGTTCAAGGAGGGGTTATGGAAATGTGAGGAATCTTGGAGGGTGGTTTGTGTAAATATTACATGACTATGATCATAATGTTCATCATCATCATGGTCATATGGATGATCAATTTCTTGTTCTTCACAAAAGAGTGTATCTAGGATAGATGAAGATGAAGGTGAAGAAATGGCCATGAGAAAATAAGGAAGAAAGGAAAGTGTTGATATTAAAGTTGCTAGCTTATTATCATATTATCTATATCTATATCTATTGGTTGTTTCTCTTTAAACTTTCTATCTCTCACTCTGTGTATCCCACAGGGGGTTGGAAAGACTCTCCTAAACTCGACTCTCAAAAACACAAAGAAAAAGAGACTTCATATTTTATGAGACAGGGTGTCACGCTTTGTCTTTGCTTTTTATGGTCATGGTTTTAACATATTTTAATGCCTTGAGTTATTTGTCTAGCTTCTTCAATATACGATTCAGAAATTCATACATTCACAAAGATATCCGTAGCATGTCTTTATTTTGTCACACCATAAAAATTATAGAATCTAATTTTGATTATTTTTTTTTTAAAAACCAAAAGAGGTTCAAGATTTTAGAGGATAGTTTGTTTAAAAATGGTTATATGGAAGAGTTTGTGTAATATTCTGACTCGATCTATTAATCTATTATATGTTTAGTTAACTATATATAATGTTTGTTAAATACTGATGTTTTTCGTTACCTATATGTGCCTTTTTGTCTTATATATTATGTGTTGTCTATTGGCTTTTTAAAGTCTGTGTTCATTAAGACTTAAATTTAATAGATCATCGTAATTTCAAAAAAAGAAAAAAAACCCATCGACCACCCCGTATGAGCCATATGATGCCGGTAAAATACCTCCATCCTAATCCCACATGATCTGGGCACCCCGAAGGATCGAACCCGCGTATTTAAACTTCACATATGGGTGTAGGCTTCATTGGTAACGGGTACCTTAAAGAAATTATTTTTTGTGCCCAGCGGGGATCGAACCTGAGACCTTAAGGTCACAAAGTGTTTGCCTTACCACTAGGCTAATTCCTTGTTGGTGATCATCGTAATTTCTACCATAACTAATAATGAAGTTAGACTCGAGTATAACTATGATCAAGATTATTTAGCTGCAATCATGGCAGCCCTGGATGATCACCATTATGATGGCACCTATTTCAGGATTTGGTATGCCTATCCTAAACGATGACAATGAACCACATTTACCTATCAACCCATCATGTTAGATGCAAGGTATCCCAGTGGTCCTTGGAACAACCATAACACATATATGTTTCTCCGGAGAGACATAACTTGTGTTAATCCTTTAAGTGCAATTGAAATGACAACCATGATTAAAGATTTATGACGAACCATACATTGTAGTTAATCCTTTTAAGTGTAAATGAAATTTAGGATGCTTTAGAGTTTAGATGCTTAGAGATCATTTAGATATGATGCGTGATGTTAGACGTTTATAAGACAATGGTGTGCTTCTTGTGTTTCTTTGTATGTTTCTTTTATCCTTAATGTTGGGGTTTTTTTAAACAGCGAGTTAGTAGTTAACATTCGAGACACCATAATGATATCCAATTGGGCAGTATGCGGAGCTCGAATCACGCATGTCTGGGATAAAAATACGCATATCTGGGATAAAAATGTCTTACATAACGTTGTCAATATTTATTGACCGAACCACTTAAACCGTGTAGTTTTTTTCTAATTGCACTTTTGTTTGCATTTGTGTGAGCACATTTGTCAGTTGATTTCCGTTCAATTGCGATTTTTTTAAAATCGGAACGCTCTCTCACACTGACAACTCTTACTAAGATAGAGTTTGACCCCATATTTAGAAACTGGCAAGAATATATATATACAAAACTATTCTTGTGGCCAATAATTTGTCTAACAACTTACTCACGAGACACACCCTTGCTGACCCTACAAAATTTTAATATCAATTGTTCCTCGTGACAAGATAACACTTGTCGGGAGAAGGTGAGCTAATGCAAGAACAGAGCAAAACGGTAAGGCTTACGCATGTTTACTTCATGTAGCATTTTCATATTTCGAAATGTTACTTAGTTATGTAGCTCAGTGCATTAACAGTCTATTCCTTGGATAATATCCTAGCATCATGTACTCAATCAGACATTTCGATTGCCAGATAGCTTTATCACGATCAATAGCTTATTACGAGTGTTACGTATACTTCAGCCATCGATTCCGTGGAACATTTACAGTATTATACTTTTTTTCTTACCAAAGAAGATTTAGCTAAAAACTAGTGCGCACAAGCATATGTACGTCAAAAGGTCTTTAAGCATGACTCTGAAACATGGTTTCTTATACAATATATAACAGGCTTGCTAACAAAGAGTGCAAGTAGAATTTGTATACAACTTCTTTTTCTTGATCTTATTGAAAATGTATTTATCAAGGCTTTCATATGAATAGAATTGACTTACGTAAACAAAAACATGTTAAGCAATTTATTCCATCAAAGTAGTATCAATCATTACAACTTTGAAAGCCACATCTCGTAAAGGTTACAGCAGAAGAGTTAAGCCCACCAATAAAAGAATATGTCTTCCCATCAAAATCTTAAAAACAAAAGTTCACAGCAAATATACATTCCCAATGACGAACTGATGCAAAGACACGATATGTCTTACCAATACGTGCATATGATGGGCATTTGGTTGAATCCATAGACAGCATCAACAATCATCGATGGGCGTTTGATTAAATCCATGGACAATATAAACAAATTACATCACTTATCTCTTTCCTAGCCAATTTAGCATAATAGGATACTGATATTGTGATAATAATACGAAAGGGGATATCGGATTCAACTGACACAACTAGCAAATGACAAGGTGCTAACACTGTAATTCACAGCTTTCAACAATTAACAAAATACTAAAATATGATACAGAAGGAAATGGGGGGTTTTGTTGTCACAACTAGCAAGCAAATCTCAAGGGCTAAACACGACAAGTCTCGACTCATGAAGATCAAGTCACTCTTACAAAGTTCACTTCCAGCCATAGCTGGGATATTTAACCCACTGTTTCATTGCAATTTTGTTTGACAGAGGGCAGAAATATACCTCAATAGGGCGGAGGATATGTTGCTGGGTATGGAGGACCTGATCACAGAATAAAAGCCAATATTAGTACAGCAAAGGAAAAAATTAAAGATAATAGCATACTTATACTAGTTAGGTGAGTAAACAAAGACTAACCAGGAGGATGTTGGGATCCATATGGTTGAGGAGGGTAAGCTGGATTGGGTGGGTATCCCTGTGGATAAGGCTGGGTATAAGGAGTAGCCTGAGGTGGGTATGCAGAAGGTGGATAGGCACCTGTATTAGGAGGGTATGAGGGGTATGGAGATGGTGCAGGGTAACCTCCAACTGGTGGATATGGAGCAGCAGTAGCTGGTGGAGGATATGATACTGATGGATGTGGTGGTGGTGCGGAGTAGAAGGCCTGGTGTGCAACGTGTGATGGAGCTGATGGACCATGACTGCCTGCTGGTTTCTGCACATCAATAAAATCTTGTTAAGCCAGTTAGAGCCCAAAAGGTATACTTGATCATGGCTATGTGACAATCGATACATGAACATGAAAGGTGACCCAGTGAACAAGCCTCTTTGGCTTTGCAACGAAACCATGTGGACCATACTTGTAGAACTTATTGATAACTATAAGTGGCATTCTTAATCTACTTATTCATGAATTGTTTGATACGGATTACTTTATCTCTAATGGTTCGAATAGGAAAATATGCAAAATTAGCTCAACAGAAAACAGGTCAAATCGATGAACAGATAGAAAGGCCATTTGACCTTGTAGATTATCTCTGAAATAACATAATATCGTTTTAATATATATGTGACACTGATTTTCTTGTATAAAAATCTACTTTTTTACAAAATGTGTTTTGGGTGAACCTGACCTGTTTTGAAAAAGGAAAAATGATTAATCAACCTAACTCATATGCCTAAAAATCAACCTCAAACCTTAAACATTTGACACATGGATTTCACATGAAGTTACCGATTTTGACCCATTTCCAACCTGTTAAATTTGCACCTCTTTGTAATATAGATTGAAGAGTAAAAATTGATGCATAAATGAACTCACATTGGCATTGGAATAATGTATAATCAACCGAACCTCTCCAGCATGCCTGCAGAAAAAAAGTTGTTCATTAGAAAGACAAATACCACCTCAATCCATTTAATTTCTCTGAAATATTCATCTTTGGTCACGTATTGCAATTACTTAACATTAACATGACATATGAAGCTATCTTCAACTATAATAGAATGCTATAAATATGTAGGGGGCTAGGGGCATGAGGATTGGGGACAAGAAGATAATGAAAAAGTAGGAATGACTCTTTTAAGCTACCACGCATATAATCAATCAACCATGAGCAGTTACAAGCACTTTGTACTAGCAAAGAAGATGGTGTTAAAGTTCAATATGTTTTTATAGCTCTTATTCCAAGTGGTAATCATCTCTTCATAAGTTACGATTGCAATTATATTTACGACTTATGCCAAAAGCCTTGTGACCACTGGCAAAAACTGAATGATAAAGTCAACCATACTTTGGATGGCAAGCTTGGGGTGGGCTAAATGGATTTGGATGGTTGAAACTGATTCTGGGTAGTGGCCAACTTGTTAAAAGCATCGCTTTCTCCCCCTATGTCAAAATCTCTGACTTAGGCACATTATCTCTAACCACAGAGAAGACCTCCAAAATTAAGTTATTTCTCATGTTTTCAAATGATCTATAGATACTCCAGCAGCAACATCCTCTCTAACAATAAGTGTTTGAACTTTCTAGGCAGACTTCCCATACAAGAACCCACTAATATTATACCCCACGAGAAAATTAAAGGAATGACAGCAACTGGAGACTTATTTACTCGTACAACCGAGACACTCCATAGAAAGTTCAAAGCACCAACACTCATGCAAGTCATTCTTCAAATAAAAACCAACTTGTTAGTCACATACACATTGAAGTGATCTAAAGGTTGAGGGTAATCGTTCATCATGTTTTTCCTAGCCCTTTGAGCTTATATACAAAAGTCTCCACCAATGTCAAAAACAAAGTCCAATAGAAGATGATCACTATCCTCGTAATAGATGGGTGAGTCCACGATGATTACCAAAACTCGAAAGTAAGAGCGAACGACAATCAATCCCGTATATTGCTAATCAATAAATTGACAAGGAAAAGGCTAGCCACAGCTTTCATTGCTTCATTATTGGTTTGTTCAAGATATGATCAACACTCAACAGGTTACTCATTTTTGGACCTAGACAAAACTACATTCTCCATATATAATGAACCATGGGAATCTTCATGGATGGCTTCTTCTAATTACTTAATCCTGTTATGTTATCTTTACGCTTATTTCGAATAAAATAATTACTTGTATTCCGTAAACTCAAAACTACAGCTTAAACAAACTTAATCCAAAAATGATGCACTAGAAACACTAACCTGCCATGACTGCTCTTCAAAGGCCAGGTGCTATCATCAAATCCTTGTGAAAGAGCCTTTGCCAATTGAACCCTATGGTAATCACAACCCGTAAAAGACATCAGCTATTTAGTAATTCAAAAAACGCGAATATAACATAAGTAAAACTCGATCGAAAAAGTGTAGTAGTAAATTACTTTCCACTGCCAATGAAGTCATCATGTTTCAAAGTATTGCTATTCCAAACATCAACATTCAACTCTCTTAATCCTTCTATTAGTGTATACACAAATTTCTCTTGAAAAGTCGGGTTTTTTCCTCCATCTTCACCGATTTTTCAATAAACACCAAAAATTAGTATAAACACACATCCACAAACATCAACAATTACATATATCCATCTATATAAATATATATATATATATAGGAAAAGGTTCATGTGAGAAACATTTGAATTGGAAGAACCAGGAGAATATTATAACTTGATGTTCATATGTGAATGGTATATGTGAACATATACGTTAACATATGAATTATCAAATTATACTTATAATTACCTATGTTCATATTTGAATACTTCTCACATGAACCTTACCCTATATACATATATCAACAATTACATATACATACATATATACAAAATAATACGAAGTATAATAAATTAAAATACCTGTACAAGTACGTGTTCGAGATCTATTGCTACCATATTCAACACAAACATATGGATCTTGCCTTGATATCCATTCTGTATCTTTCAGTTTATTACACCCAACAACTGTAAATCAATTCAATCCATTTCAATTCAATTTTATTATAAAACAAACAAACACACACACAATTACATAACTATAAAAATTAAAATCAGAAATCATGCAAGTAAAATTAATACAGCAATATTTTCAAAATTATAAGCAAAGTACCAGTGACTTCAAGAAGATTTCCGTGGATACCATGAGTAGCCATTCTAGTTTAATTCTTTTATTTTTATGATGTAATTGGGAGGTTTTTACTTATATAGAAAATTTTAAGTTGACTTTTTGACTTTATTAATTGTTCAGCATCAGTTCAACGCGTTTTCTAAGATTAGATTTTAGATTATTTATGACTATATCTTGTGAATAATAATAAAGAAAGAAAAACGGCTATGATATAGTTGATTTTTTGGATTTGGTAACCTTTGACATGTTATCTTGTAAATAGTTTGTGAATTTGGGGTTAGCGTGGAAGTTTTAGTCATTGAGAAAATAACAAAGTTCATATTGTAAAGGGAAGTGATATTCGTACAATCATTTTTGATGGATGTATCACTATGTACAAACTGTATAGCTAACTGTACAAATCAGTAATACACCATTGTAATACATCCATCAAAATAAATGGTACGAATATCACTTCTTTATTGTAAATAGTTTACTCATTTGGATGCATGACGTCACATGTATGATTAAAATATTTTGAGGTTTGATTTGTTGGATGAAGTCAAAATTTTCATATACCAAAATACAAAGCAAAACAACCTCCCATTTGATGCATTCAATCCTAATATGACAAAGTTTAGCAACATAATAAGATAACGTATGCATAGAGTTAGAGCTATTAATAGTTTTTTCTTTTCAGAACGTTCAATGGTCAGAGCTTGTTACCTCTGTTACGGTCCCTACGTCCGATAGCCAAGATGTCATTGAATTTTCAGGAAAACACGGTGGGAGGAAAACCCTCACTTAAACCGTCAAATGGTACGACGTTTAAATGAGATAAACCTTGCCCTCTAAGCAAGACTTGAACCTAAGTCTTGCCTCATAGGAGGATAAGAAACCGTTGCAAGTGGAATCTTATTATAGCTTTTTTTATATAGCATATCCAATAGTAAAAAGCTATCAATAGTTTTTTTTGTTTATCACACCATTATTTAAATAATATAATTTTCAGAACATGTTTCTCTTTACTTTCCTTGATTACATTGAGTGTATATGGAAAAAAAATATGCTTTAATAGGTTGAAGAATATCAAATTTTCTAACAAAAAAGTTATTCATCCCAATGATAAAAAGCTTTTCACTAGCTATTTAAATAAAAAAAAAGCCATTCATCATTCTACAACTGTGGATGCCCTTAGTGATATAAATCATTAAAGTCAATTAAACAATAATAATGTACTTGTATTTGTTAAGACAACCTACTCCTACTACATCATTATATGACTAGGGATGAGATTTTTTCAAGTTCTATTAGTTATGTTAGAAAAATTCTAGTCTTTTAAATTAAATTGGAAAACAACTTGAGAGATCCTCTCCCCAATGATTATACGTGTTAATTGCAAGGTTGGGGAACTCGTGACTCGGACTTGACTCGGTGAGAGGGGGAGTCAGGAGTTTTTGGAGAATCGGACTCGACTCGGAGAGAACTCGGATTGGAATTTTATATACAAACATAAGTATTTTTGAAATTATATGTAATAGAACTTTAAAAATATATTCCAAACTTCAAATTTAAACATAATTGTTTAAAAATATTAACATAATAATTCAAACTTGAAAATTAAACGTTAGATTAGTTGAGAGATTCACGGTTCATCATCATTTTGTCTGTATCAAGGTTGGAGAACTCGTGACTCGGACTCGACTCGGCGACGTAGGGAGTCAGCAGTTTATTTTGGTTACTCGGCCGACTCGGGGGAGTTTTACAACCTTGGTTAATTGTACAAACGTGCAAATACTTTTGAGCATTACTTTATTGAAGAAATTGCTTGGAAAAGATCTTTAACTTTTGATCGAATCATTAAAAGCATATACGGAGTATAAAATATAATACAAAGTTTTCTATTTCTTTCTTTTTTAGTTGATCATATTTTTTTATTAAAAAAAAATCAGTTAACACTTTATATATATATATATATATATATATATATATATATATATATATATATATATATATATATAATATATATATATATTAAAGAAAAGTTAACTTTTTAGCATTAAAGACCAAAAGCCTTTGTATTATTAAAAGCTTACAGGTTGGTGTCTGCCAAGAAGTATTTCTTTTTAAGTAGTTTCTTTTTAAGTAGTTTTAGGTTTATCCGTCTCTTTGAACACAAGCGTTCGTTAGGTGTAAATTAAAGAAGCATCTAAGTTTAGACGTATTATGTATACAACAGAAAGAGCAATGCTAGAGTTATTAACAAATTACAAACAAAAGTTGTACTAACTCATGTGTTACCACTAGAATAGGGAGAGAGAAACATAAAAGAGAAAAATATTTATTTTGATTGGTCCATTTCACTTGACAAGTCAGTTTGTAAACTTTTGTTTGTAATTTGTTTGTAGCTTTAGCAGATGATATGATTTTAGACAAAGTTTTAGAAAGATAAATCAAAATTACGAGTAGTTTTTAAATTTCTAATCAAAAAGATTCCAAAATCTTTTTGATCAAGCGGTCTAGCAACTCTTGGTCAAACTGTTTTTATCTACTTATACTTTCATGTATTCTATTTTCATGTACGTTTGTATTCTTTTGATGATAATAATAACTTTGCATTACAATAAAGAAAACGAACGTGTTACATGTACCGTATATTGATGAATCGTTACAAAGTTCCATATGATTTTGATCCGATAGTGAAGGAACTTCTCAAAACTTTGGTGAGAAAATGCATGTGGGGAACACACTTTATGGGAGAACCTAAATATGCACCTAGGAAATGTAGCGGGTATTTACTGTGTTTCGATTTTAGTACAACGCGGAAATTTGGTACAACTAATTGTTATTTTTATGCAAAACAATTTCTTATTCGTGTTAGAGACAACATGCGTTCGTCAAAAGAAAAATGTTGTTTTTTTTAGACATGTAAGAAAATGTTGCTTTTATACATGTATTTTAATTTTAATATGTCATGGCTGATAGACATGAAAGAAAATATTTGTGTCTACGGATAATAGTTGTGAGTTTTCACATCATGGGTCAAAATAAAATGTTGCTTTTGTTAGAGACAACATGCATCTTCAATAACAAGCTTTCAATTGGCTTTTTTCTATGTTCTTACCATTATTTTATGATATTAAATTATCAATATTAGAAGAAGTGTAATAAATGAATTTCAAAAGTTGGTGGGAGTGTATTAAGAAAAAGTCTTTGATCAAAAGTTTGAGAAATGTCAAGTTTTTGAAGAAATTAAGTTATGTTCTCCAATGATAAAATGCTATTTAATGAATTTTTTTTCAAAAGAAAAACTTTTAATCAACCTTATGTTCTGAATTTATACTACAGGTTTAATTGGTATAATAACGAATCATGTACTTTTTGAGAAAAAAAATTTATAAAATGAATTAACGGATCATTAAATTAAACTATATAGTATGGGCCAAGGGCCAATCCATATTACAAGGTTTATGAACAATTTAGATGTTCATTGGGCTATAATGAAAAAGAAAAAGAAACTGAAAAAAAGGAAACCCATATGGCCATATCATCTCTCTTCCGTGTTTACCTTCTTTATACGAAAGAAAAAAAAAAAAAAAAACATGGTCCATGCCTCCATGGATACCCATATAGTACTATGTAGTATTAATACGAATACCTATACGGGTGCATGAAAGAAGAAGATAAACTAATCTGAAAATGAGTTGTGGGTATGAAGAAGAAAATTAGCAACCAATCTGAAAATGGATTTTTATTTGAACCAATTAATGTATGTAATTTATTAATAAGATAGATAAACTTAAACCAATCACTATTTGACACAATGGAAATGGAAAAAAGAAATGGACAAGGAAGGTGGCAAGGGAAGGGATGAAGATCTCCTCAAGTTGTTTCTAACATAAGAGGTGACCAAAATGTTATCACGTGAGTTGCACATGCTTGTGTTATTGAAAAACTTTGACATCGACAGCTAAAAGAACTAATCTGGGACGAGAAAACCACCACAAGAACACCAATTGTCATTTTCGTTCGGATGGATGATCCGTACAAGAATACAAGGGCACATAGATGATGTTGTATAATTACTAATCGTTTTATTAAATAATTGTATATAGCTTTTCTGAGACCAAATGTCACATAATGTCTAACGAAATAAAAAAAATTGACAGAGATCGATCAAAATCTGATAAATTGAGGCGGATAACAATATTATTTTTAGAACGACGGATAACAATATCTTTAAAATAACTTCGAACAAAATTTTCAAGTAGTGCTAAAAAGAAATGACTAAGGCCTTGTTTGATTATAAAAAAACACCATTTGTTTTTTTAAAATAATTGATGAAGTGAGGTGGATGACCTATATTTTTTTTTTGACAAGTGAATTTTACCTCAGAGCGTATGATGTGTGCTAATCGCACAACGAAAGGGTCCCGCACTAAGCGGATCTTAAATAGTCTTTCTCACCATACCACCTCCATAATTGAAAAATACCGTCGAGGAGAACCTACCAAGGTTCGAACTCGAGACCTTGGAGTAAACTCCCCCGGGGCCCCGCATAGCAGGTTTAGTGAAACACCCCTGGCCACTGGGGTTTAACCCAGTGGTTAGATGACCTATATTTTAAGATAACTTCGAAGAGAACATTCAGATTTCTGAAAAAACTTGCGTTGCATTTAGTTGTAAAAGATGTACAGTATTTAATTTTCGAATTCCAAGAAAATGGAAGGAATGTTTATTACCTGAAAAAAATATTAAATTTTAAAAACACGTTTAAAATAATTAAGAATATGTTATTCATTTTTTATATTAGAAAATTAGAATATATTTAGAAGATTTAAAGAGGAGGAGATGGAAAATATGGTTTTCCAAATTAAAATGTTATAAAATAAAAAATGATGTTTTTCATTATTTTTTAATAAAATCAACTTTAATCATGTTTTCTAGTTTTTCACTTATTATTAGAGAATTTTTCAGGTGCTTTCTATGAATATTACACGGCCAGTTGAGCAAATTCACCCATGACATACAACTTTTGACAGCAAAGTAGCAAACATATAGGAATTCGCCACCACACAATTGATGTATTCGGTTTTTGGAGGCCGTTCGTGGTAGTCTCAAATCTTTTGCTTTATTTTTTCCCCATCCCAAAGTCTACATTATTTTTTATTACCCTTTTAATCGTCTGTAAATATCAATCTCCGGAAATGATATGTATTTCATCGCCAATGTCAAAAAATAGATATAAAGATGGAAAAGTTGAAAAAATAAACTGAACTTTTGGACAAAACAACAGTAAAAACGATGTATCTACGAAATCTTTGATTTAAATGACCGAGAAAGTAATAAGTATTGTAATGTTTTATATAATTTTATGTTTAAGTTGTGCAATGTGTTTTTGAATTCAATTAACAATGTGTGTTTCATTGAAGTAATATTAAATTATTTTATTATATCTGTTATATAATAAATTAATTAATAATATAAACTATAAACTATTTGAGTTTTTATCATGTGCTTTTTCTCACTATACCATATATACAAATCGAATTAATTTGTTAAAATCATTCAAAGCAAAATACTGTTGTGCAACAATGTACACTTCTTTTTTTTTACTGATTTGAGAGGTGTTTTTAATTCTTTTATTATCTTAAAAATAAACTCAAGAGCACAACTTATTTTATAACTCATTATATTCATTTCTTTTATAAAAAAAAAAACTCAATAACATAGTGTAAGTGAGTTGGCTTTAAGTTCAACTTTTTGACACTATTATTAATTTATTATATTTGATTGAGTCTGGATTGAAGTATATAAACTCTAAACCGAACATGCTTCGATTGCCATCCCAAACTATGGGTGCATAAGGATTCGTATCAATTTAAATGTTGTTCATAATATGTAAAGGCCAGATTGTATGTGATTAAGCCAGATTGTATTCTATCATTGCTTTAGAAGTCGACTCATGTACGTATGCAAACAATGGGAAGTCAATCATACTGTTGAAAAGCACCAGATTTAAGCGATAGGGATTCACAACCAATTAATAAAAAGATCCCAATGATGCACATATATGTGCAATATAAACTACAAAGTGTACATTGTTGGATATATTCATATCTATCTCCCAGATATTGTGGGAATTTTGAAAAACCATAATTTAACATTTATAAAATTTGAGAGACTTGATACCTCGAGATCTTAGAGGTAACCGACCATCAATAGATAAATGGGGGCTGATTTGTTCCCGGCATAAATTTCTACATACAAGGAAAATGGAAGTAAATGACAACAATACCCCTAAAATCATATTTTCATTTACTTAAAGATTTTGACTATCCGATATGGCAATATTTTTTGAATATACGTAGATTAATTCGTTAAAAGATTTTGACTATCCGATTTTGACTCCACCGTCGCCTCACATCACGGGACATTTCTTTTTCTTTTTCTTCTGTTTGAATATGTGTGTGTGTGTTTATATATGTATATATTTGTGTGTGTATAATCATGAAATCTAGAACTTTTTCCGAACCCGAGAGCTTCAAGATGACAAGTTTAGGTGGTCGATGACGACAAACTTGTAGTCATGCCTCTGCAAACATACTACAACACGTCAAACCCGGGAAGTAATTCCACATCCCTTTTTTTGTCGCATAAAATCTGTCAAAAACGGGTGTTTTACTACAACCGTCCAATACGGTGGAAGCGAGGCGGGGATGGTGGAAGTAAGGCATACTTTATTCAACCAAATACTTAAGGGGTTAAACTGAAGCTTTAAATCGAGGCATATAGCAAGGCAATATAATATAATTGAATTGAGTTCGAATGTGGCATCAAAGGAATTCGTAGAGCAGTGGCAGTGGTGGTCAGAGACTTTTGGCCGTCATCACCAAGATGAAGAGAAATGGAATTTGGTCATTGGGTTCTTTGAAATTGGTAATGTCTATTCTAGAGTAGTCTGGTCAACATAAAAAGAGAGTATAACTTAACTTGACTATTAAAACAACTAAGGGTATTAATGTCTTTATAAATAAAATTCCTTGAATGAATAAGATCTCTCCTTGAGCAAATCAGCTCCCTAGATAAATGGGTATTTGAAGAAACTTGAGACTTTCAAGGTCTAAGGTTTAAATTTTGGTGTGAGCAAACGGCTACTAAAAATGACGATAGAGTTTTCTCATAGGGAGGTGATTTTTACACGGAACTTTTTTATCCATACACATTAACTAATTTTTAAAGACAATACTACCCCTAATATTATTTTAATATATTATTTTCTTAGTCTAAATTAATTTCAATCCCTAATAATAAACTATAAAACCCCAACCACCAATGTGCACATCGGCCTCAATTATTACCAGGACCTGCATACATATTCAAAACCAAAAGCAATGTGTGGTAACCTGCTTTTATCTTGAAAAGATGCTCATCTGCCCACTCACCCAACTCAATGTTCTCATGAATTCTACAAGCTCCAAGTAAAGAACCCCAAACATCCGCATCGGGTTCCACTTCTAACCCATTGATTATCTTGATACAATACTAAAATCAAAAGATTTTACTTCAAAATTAACCCTTGCTAAATAATCAATTTACAGATCTAAATTTATTTTGTGCTCTAAATCATTGCCGAAACTAGAGAAAATGATTTTTTTCTTTCTTTTTGATCTTAATTTATTAAATCATAAGCATTACTCATCCATACCCATTAAGGAACATGTTCCACTGTTGTGATAACAACCTTCGGGGAAAATAATGAACAAAAGTGGACGATTTGTAAAGGGATGGCAAGAGAAAAATTAAACATGATTGAATTTTATTTGGTGGTGCGTGTGTTTAAGGGTCAAACATTGGGTAAGATTAAGAAACAGGGGCATAATAGTCAATTTATTTATATTTCAGTGTATGGATAAAAAGGATCAGTGTAATTATCAGCACCCTTTCTCATAATGAGTTTTATATGAAATTGGAGTTAGGTATATGCAAGGCAATATAATATAATTGAATTGAGTTCGAATGTGGCATCAAAGGAATTCGTAGAGCAGTGGCAGTGGTGGTCAGAGACTTTTGGCCGTCATCACCAAGATGAAGAGAAATGGAATTTGGTCATTGGGTTCTTTGAAATTGGTAATGTCTATTCTAGAGTAGTCTGGTCAACATAAAAAGAGAGTATAACTTAACTTGACTATTAAAACAACTAAGGGTATTAATGTCTTTATAAATAAAATTCCTTGAATGAATAAGATCTCTCCTTGAGCAAATCAGCTCCCTAGATAAATGGGTATTTGAAGAAACTTGAGACTTTCAAGGTCTAAGGTTTAAATTTTGGTGTGAGCAAACGGCTACTAAAAATGACGATAGAGTTTTCTCATAGGGAGGTGATTTTTACACGGAACTTTTTTATCCATACACATTAACTAATTTTTAAAGACAATACTACCCCTAATATTATTTTAATATATTATTTTCTTAGTCTAAATTAATTTCAATCCCTAATAATAAACTATAAAACCCCAACCACCAATGTGCACATCGGCCTCAATTATTACCAGGACCTGCATACATATTCAAAACCAAAAGCAATGTGTGGTAACCTGCTTTTATCTTGAAAAGATGCTCATCTGCCCACTCACCCAACTCAATGTTCTCATGAATTCTACAAGCTCCAAGTAAAGAACCCCAAACATCCGCATCGGGTTCCACTTCTAACCCATTGATTATCTTGATACAATACTAAAATCAAAAGATTTTACTTCAAAATTAACCCTTGCTAAATAATCAATTTACAGATCTAAATTTATTTTGTGCTCTAAATCATTGCCGAAACTAGAGAAAATGATTTTTTTCTTTCTTTTTGATCTTAATTTATTAAATCATAAGCATTACTCATCCATACCCATTAAGGAACATGTTCCACTGTTGTGATAACAACCTTCGGGGAAAATAATGAACAAAAGTGGACGATTTGTAAAGGGATGGCAAGAGAAAAATTAAACATGATTGAATTTTATTTGGTGGTGCGTGTGTGCGTGTGTTTAAGGGTCAAACATTGGGTAAGATTAAGAAACAGGGGCATAATAGTCAATTTATTTATAATTGAAAAATCTATAATACATATTTTTTATAAAAAAATTGATAACTACAACTAATATTTATAAGTAAACTTAATTGGAGTATAAATTAGAATAATTTTATAAAAGGAACCAAGCAACACCAATGACAAAGATAATGTCCATTGCATTCCTTGGTAGTATCATTACCTTTCCCTTTATCATTCCTTAATTTGAACCAAGCATCCCTAAGTTTTAAAAGATAATTTTTTGAACTAATGTGAAAATATAGTAAACATTATAAGAGTTAAGGGGGCTAATGTGAAAATTGATTTAATATCAATTATCAATAACGATCGGAGCATTTCATTCATCTTCTCCACCCTACACCTGTAACTCCATTTCATTCATTTTCTGTGCCTAAAGCCCTAAACAACCAGTGCGGCTAGAGCGTATGTTTTCTTTGCTTTTTACCAAATCATCAAGTCTTTTTTTTTAATCAATTATTTTATTTCAACAAAAGAAATCACAGCATACAACTTATATTCACCAAGATGGCAAAGATGGACAAACCCATCTTTTACAACTTCATCCCGAATCTAATACACTCTACGATATATCACTTCCCATCAATCTATACCACATGACCAGAATCCATAAACATATACTGCACAATTAATTACAAACAAATAAACAAAATGTAAACACATTTCGAAACATAATCCAAGCTTATCAACAAAGACCTATTCACCGAACCCGCTTAGCCTCACTCATATCCACCAAGATGGCTAGAGTGAACGTTGCCTTATTCTACGTGCTTACGAGGTTATGGTCTCCTTCGTAAGTTCCTATTACAGCACCTATGCTCTCCATACTTCTTTCAACCAGAAAACATATCAGTGTAGGTTTGAAAACTTTCACATCTTTACTTTCAGGATATAGGTGCGTAAAGATTGGAGCTCTCCAAAGGGCAACAAACCAATGACCTGGCCTCAAAGTGCAATGCAACCTACTCATCCATTACTGAGGAAAATAAAGATAAAAATTGAGCAAACTTATACGAGTAATAACATACCTGAATACACATATATTTACATGTTGATATGAATGTCCAAGGGACTTATACGATTAAAGATGCAAAATAAAATTTCATCACCAACAATACTGTCTATTTTTCATTGACGCATTTCATCGAATGACTGGTATGCAACTATGCATGATATAGAGATATTAATTACAACTAAAAAACCTTATACATGAACACTAACCCTCTATATTGTAATTATCGTTTGATGCAACATCAATATGCATTACGCAATGTTTATGTCCCTAAATTGCATTTTTCTTTCTAAAGCTTTGTAAAATTAACTATATTCACATCTATTCATATTTCTGCAACTTTCAAATACAAAGATTGTCAATTCTTGAAAGATCCATAAGAATAAATTATTATACTTATAAAAAATATAACAATTCGAATACGAAGATCATAAATTACAAACTGTCAGAACTTATTATATAACTTCAAACGTATAAGGCTTTATTATAAAGAAAAAGACACTTGAATTTACAAAATTTATACATCCCAAAAATTAGGGTTTATTTTCTCCCCAATTAAATTCCAGGAAATCATAACACTAAAACCTAATTCATCCATAAAATTAATAAATAAAGATAGATATAGATATATTGATGTACATATTCGCATAAAACCTTCAATTTAACTTCCGATTGCCACAGATCCAAATTGGTATGGTGTGTGAAAATATACCTTCGATTCTTTGTACAACATCGATGCTGATAAAAGAGGATGCAAAACAAATCTTATATATTCATAAAAAAAATTGTTTGATCTCATGTTCATAGGGAAGAAAATTTAGATCAAAAAGAAGAAAGAAGAAAACAGAAAAAGATAAGATAAGAAGAAATAAGAAAGAAAGAATAAAAAAAAAAAAACCGTAAGTGGGTAATTTTTTTGGTGGGATAACTTTCCAAACTAAGGGTTCAGCTGCCACTTGGCAAATTTGTGAAGGCTCTTTTTTTGTTGAGATCCTCTTTTATTAGAAAAGAAGATTTATACACAGTAAGACAGACACTAACGTCTAAGGGTAATCAGAAAAATTCAAATGTGTAACTACTGAAATAATAACTAAAACCGAGTGGTAAATACTTTTACAATAACTAGAATGTTACCGGCGCGATGCGCCTATGTAATGGCAGTGGTGATGGTGGTGGCGCGACAGGAGCAGAGGCGGTGGTGGCGGTAGCGATTGGTGGTGGTGATGGTGGCGGTGGACAATTATTGATGGTGGCGGCGGCGGCGAGTAGTTTAGTTTATTGATGTAATGTGTTTTAATTGGTGAAAGTTGAACTTAAAATTCGACAAAAACTCTATCTGTTTTATAATATAGTATAGATTAATCAAGGATGACATTTTTTGATTAATCTATACTATATTATAATAATAAAAAATGTCATCCTTGATTAATCTATACTATATTATAAAACAGATAGAGTTTTTGTCGAATTTTAAGTTCAACTTTCACCAATTAAAACACATTACATCAGTAACCTAAACTGGTTAGGAAAAAACAAAAGATAAAAGAAAACAAAAACCTAATACCCTCTTAACAAAGACACCCACCATTGGGCCTAGGATTTGTCCAGCACATGTGAAATAATGCAAATTGCAAGCTTTTAGGGCTGATGTAGACCAAAGTTTTGTCGGATAATTACGAAAAGTGGTTTTAATACCGTAATAATTGATTTATTATTTTTTTAAAAGTGAATTTCACTTGAAATTGTGTTGCGATTCGACAACGGGAGGTTTAACATACGTTGTTTTAACCGGGTTCGTGTTAGAGAGCTCCCTCGAAAGTAGAAATGTCTATTTCAAATACTCCGATGGGGGAAAACCCTACTAATCCGCCGAAGGCACGACGATTAATAGGGGTAAACCATGTTTCCTGATACTTGAATCTGTGTATACCCAAGTCAAGCCCTCATAGAGGGACTTCCTATTCACCCCAACGCTTGAAAACAAGTCCTCATGAATGTGGGGTGTTCTTTCAACCACTGATCTAATTCTCAAGGATTTGAATGGGGAATATCAGATAATTGATTTATTTGACATATGTTATCGACTTGTATAATATTTTATAAATTAAAATTTTAAAGTGTGTTATATAAATCAACATTTATGATACGAATATCATTTGCCATCAATGTTTCATACGGCTCATCACTTGCCTTCAATACACTTTGAATTGTGTGAAACCTCTCTTGTATAGCGCCATTGTAATCTTTCGGAGTCGCTTGTTTAATGTTGTTGTTATTGACAACCGATTGTTGCTGGCTTTCAAGCCCATACATAACTGCTTAAAATTGTTTGGTTTTATCCTCAATTTTTGATATTTTTCATTCAATGAATTCTTCGTATATGGTTTATTCGAGTGAAGCTTGTTAAATTTTAAATGTATTCGTTTCCATTTAGAATGTGAATTTAATTTTCATTATTTAAACTAAAGGTAATGTATGTGAAAGCAACATGTATATGCTTCAAGACGGCTTCAATCATAGAGTACACAATTGGCTGTAATATTGCCATATAAAAGTTGAAAGATGACAACAGCTGAAACTTAAATTAAGTCTTGTTAAATGTTAACTGATAGTTGTAAAAAAATATGTATTTTAAGGAAAAACATGACAAAAAAAAAAATACACCAACTTTACGTCTTATATACATCCCGTGAAGTTCTTTCTTCATTTATTTAAACGGATTCCTTATCTTTCTTTTGAGTCCACTATCAGCGACTAAAAGATGGGTGGCGGCTATACATTTTTGCTCTTAATTTGCATCACTCATTTTCTTTCTATCAATGCCGATGAACAGCTTGTCCATAGACAAGCTATCGAAATAATCATTGGTGGTGGTGGCGGTACTCCTTCGTCACCACCCCCAGAAATGCCAGATTGTCCGCCTCCCCCTCCCCCTCCGCCTCCATGCCCCCCTCCCCCTCCGCCTCCATGCCCCCCACCACCATCACCACCAATATCACATCCTCCACCACCACCACCAACGCTTCCACCATCGCCAAAGCCAAAACCACCATCGCCAAAACCAAAACCACCATCACCACAAACACCACCATCCGATGGATTTGAAAGCGAACTACTTCGACGAGTCTTCCCAGTAATCCAAGCTTTCAGAAAGAAAATAACAATTGATCCCTTTGATATAACCAAAACATGGATGGGCAAAAATATTTGCAAGTATAAAGGCTTCGTATGCGGTATCCAGCCCGATAAAAATAAAAAAGCCATCGCAGGGGTCAAATTCAACAACTTCAATTTCTATGGCCCAAACTTAACCATATCTGAATTCCTTTTTGGTTTAACAGACATAGTTTTCTTCCATGCAAACTCAAACAACTTCACGGGAGCCATCCCAGACCGTATAGGCGAACTTCGTTTCTTTTATGAACTCGACTTAAGTAACAACAAATTCACGGGTGCATTCCCTTACCATGTCCTCAATGCCAAAAAACTACAATTTCTTGATCTTCGATTCAACACATTTGAGGGTATTGTTCCTCCGCAAATCTTTCTTCTCAATCTCGATTTGTTATTCATAAATAACAACAAATTCGTTCAAATGTTGCCCGAAAACCTTGGCTCCACGAGCGCGCTTTACTTAACCCTGGCTAACAACAAGTTCATTGGTGAAATTCCTAAAAGTATCGGTCAAGCTTCCGATACTTTACTTGAGGTTCTGTTTTTGAACAACCAGTTAACGGGTTGTTTGCCATATGAAATCGGGCTTTTGAAAAAGTCAACCGTGTTTGATGTCGGATTTAATATGTTAACTGGCCCAATCCCACATTCGTTTCAATGTTTAAAGCAAATGGACCTTTTGAACTTGGCTAGGAATAAGTTTTATGGACCGGTTCCGGAAGCAGTGTGTAGTCTCCCTAAGCTATCGAATTTTACGATATCTTATAACTATTTTACACAAGTTGGGCCACAGTGTCGGAATTTGATCAAAAAAGGGGTTCTTGATGTGAAAATGAATTGTATTTTGGATCTTCCGAATCAAAGAACGCCTGCTGAATGTATGAAGTTCTTTTCGAGTAGTCATACTTGCCCGGATGAAAAGTCTCTGACTTATGTTCCTTGTGCCGTAGGACTTGAAAGTAATGAACTCAAGTCCTCAGATACCGAATGGAATAATGGTCCTGCGCCCGAGGCTCCAAGAGCGCGAAGTTATGGCTCTCTTTCGCCACATTAATCAATGACGTTGATACATATTACCAGAATGCTAAGGAAGTTTCTGTTGGTAGTAGTCCTTTTTTCTGGTAGATATATACATGTACAATTAGACAAGTGTTATATATATATGTAAGTATTTTTTATCTTAATTTCTTCTACTTTAAAATTTCTTGTTGTAATATGTAAAAATAATTGACCAAGTTCATGGAGGTCGGGACTTTAAGTTTATTTCGAAATGCATGTAGATAATATTTATCTGTACATAGTTCTTTCTAAAAAGGTCAATAACATATAATAAAGTACAATAAGAACCAGAGGCGGATCTAGAAAAATCTGTCATAGAGGGCAACGTACATATGTAATTTGATACCCGGTTGGACCTTGTAACCTTTTCAGTATGTTAACACGGGTCTGGTCAAGTTGTCTATCAAGCCATGTTGTCAATTTTGTAAAGCTTTTTTATGCTTTGAATTATAAAAATGTACATGTATACAATGCATTTTTACTAATATAGTATAATCAATAATAACATACCATACTCCATAGTAAAAAAGTTTAAAGCAAGTTTTAGTTTGTTGATAGAGCGTAAAGAAAAAAAATGAAGGATTGAAATGAAACAGATGTAAAACATGATCCCACATCGTCTATTACACAAAACAAATTTTGTTTTCTTATGTATTTATAATCAATAATTCAACCAATGATACAAGTGTTTTAGTTGTTTGAGGGCACAATCAATTTTAGACTGGGGGCATTCATGTAAATTAAGCATGCATATCTTCATTTCTTAATGTAAACTTTGCTAATAATTATTAGGCTATAGGGGGCATTTGCCCCCACTAATCATATACATGGGGCGGATGCATATTGTAATTAGTGGGGGGTAATGCCCCCTATGGTTTTGTGCAAAACAATTAATATGTGTTGATTTTTTGTCCTTCATAACTTGGAAACTCCATATTTACTGAACATGCCCCCACTTAAAAATTTCATGCCCTCATCTTTTTCTGTATTTTACGATTATCAAAGAAAATAAACATAGTATAATTACAATGCATAAATTTAACAAATGATTTGATGAAAAAGCATAATTAATAGACAAGTTTAATAGCCTACAGATGATACATTTAATATATTTAAGCGACTTGAACACATTTAGCAAATAGATACTTCTCTAGTTGATATTATGTCGGTGTATTTTTGCCATTTGGCCGTAATGAAATATGTTTTTGCCCCCTGTAAATGAGATTCCTAGATCCGCCTCTGCATCCGCCCCTGATAAGAACAATAGTTATAATGATAATAATGTAGAATACGTTGGACTATATTACTAAAAAGTCGACGTTTATAGTCGTCGGTGGTAGTCTATTACTTAGTTTTATTATATGTCAATTTCATAGCTTGATAGCTGTAACGTTTGTTGCCTTTTGGTCTACGCTTAGTCGTTGCTGGTCCATAATTTGTGATATTTATACAGTAAGTTAACCACTGGGTTAAACCCCAGTGGCCAGGGGTGTTTCACTAAATCTGCTATGCGGGGTCCCGGGGGAGTTTACTCCAAGGTCTCGAGTTCGAACCTTGGTAGGTTCTCCTCGACGGTATTTTCCAATTAAGGAGGTGGTATGGTGAGAAAGACTATTTAAGATCCGCTTAGTGCGGGATCCTTTCATTGTGCGATTAGCACACATCATACGCGTCTGAGGTAAAATTCACTTGTCAAAAAAAATTTATACAGTAAGTTAGAGGTGGCAAAATGTACGGGTCGGATCGGGTTGGGTGACAGGTCAAAATGGGTTCGGATCAATACGGGTAATTTTAAAAATGGGTCAATATGGGTCGGGTCAAAATGGACCCGGGTCAAAACAGACCGGGCAGTTTTGAAAATAAAAAATCAAACCCTTAAAATCATCTAATCAAAGTTCAGATCTCTGTACGTTAACCAAAGATCCTTATAATACTTGTCGCATAAAAAGATGTTTGTTAAAAAAAAAATCTACATATGCATTCAACAATTAATTATTATTTAATTAAATAAAAACCGATACTAAGATATATTAATCAATATAATGTTCAAAAAATATTAATTACTTAAAAAACACCTGGATATGCATTAACAGTTCTTATATTATATATATCGTCATATCGATTTTGCTACCCGAGTTCAAACGCAAGATACAAGCTCCGGCTTTCGACATTATTTCTTTCTTTACGCGGCTCCCTTTCAACACCAAACAAATTACTTATATATACAATTAAAGAAGATATAAAGAAGAAAAGAGTTACAGAAAGAAAGAGATGTTACTAGTTGAGTTGATGATACAAAAAAATGAAGAGTTGTGTCTGGGTGGTGATGGTGAAGCGAGAGAGAGTTGGTGTTGTATAACCCGTAATTTCTTTTATGCCGCCCAATATAACCCGTTTTATTTCTCCTTGCTTTTGTTTTTGGTCCAACAAGACCCGTGAAGTAGTTTTAAAGGATCCAAAGCTACCCAATAATCTAAAACTTATGCCCAGAATAGCCCAAATTTTGTTTAACGGGTCCAATTTGCCACCTCTACGTAAGTTATAAGTACTTCGAAAACGTAGTAATGCAATTGTCATCAGAAACAATTCTTTTGGTAAAAGATATTCATCACTGTTCATGTAATATTATATCCAAAAAAAAGAAGCAATCTAGTGTAAATCCAGATGGACTTGACATGATCCATGCACTCACCGTGCAACAATCAAAAAGAAACAATTCTTTTTGAAAATGTTTAATTGTTATAAAGGGTTGTTTAAAAAAAAAAACCTTAACTAGATTTGTATAGATGAAAAACAAAAAAAAAAGTTCCTTAGATTTGTATTGATATAAAGGGTTTTTAAAAAAAATAACCTTATATATTGAAATAACTTGCCAGTGGCAACTCGAGTTGTTTGAAGACCTAAAACAAGTTTTTAAAGAGGAGTCTTTTCACCAATTTTTTTTTACCTCTTTTATACACAATGTTTAGTGACTTGTTTAGAACTTTTTTTATACGACAATTAACATGAAATAAATAATACGAGTATATATTACATATAAATTATAAAGATTTTTGTAACCATTGCTTACTAATCATGATGCAACTAACAACACACATGATTACCCCTTAAATTTCTTAAAATTAATAGCAAAACTTGTCAATACTTGCTTGTATTTATTAATGCCAACGCATTTTTAAACTTGGCAAATAGAATAAAGGATTAAACAATTAACTCATATTTTACGCATTTGATATCGACTTTTACATTTTGAAATGCATAAGTGAGGACCGGCATGTGACAACTGTAATTTTCAAAAGAGTTAATTTCACAAATCGTCCTTGTGGTTTTACCAAAAAATCACGTTTCATCTTTAAACTTCAAAATGACACTGGTAGTCCTTTATACGCGGATAATGGTCATGTTTCGTCCTTTAATCTAACGGATGATGGTCACGTTTCGTCCTTTAATCTAACGGATGATGGTCACGTTTCGTCCTTTATACGGTCGACTAAAGGACGAAACGTGACCATTATCCGCGTATAAAGGACTACCAGTGTCATTTTGAAGTTTAAAGGATGAAACGTGATTTTTTGGTAAAACCACAAGGACGATTTTTGAAATTAACTCTTTTCAAAATTAAAACTCTTTTGGTTTACTCTAGCTTTGATGTACAACCAAACTAGCTTAAAACCCCGCATGATATTAGACGTGATCAAGTAAACTTGTATGTTTATCATTCCATAATATAATTGTGTTAATTACATACGTTATCTTAGAATGTAAGAGAGTTAAGTAACATCAATTTATAATGCATGTTATAAGTTCTTATTTTTCTTATTGACAAATTTTCAAAGTGCAAATAAAGTAAAAACTTACACTTCTAATATAAGTAGAACTTATACTTGTAAAAGTTTAAGTGAAAGTAATGCATGTAAAATTCTTTTACTCACTCTTTGGTTACCCAAAGACAAATTGATAGGATAATGATAAATATGCCTAATAAATATGTCTAAAAGTTAATTCATTCAATTTTTGACACATAGATTTTAAATTTTCTTTTGATAATCTTTACCATTAAATTTGACATATGACAATCCCTCCTTATTAGGTATAGCTTTAATAATAATAATAACTAAGTTTCACTGCTCGATAAGAAAGGGAAATAAATCAACATCCCAAATAATTGTGGTAGACTGGTAGTGGGTCCAAGTAGACGTGGGCAAAAAAACCGGTTCCAAAAAACCGATTCTGGATTATCCAAGAACTGGAACCGATTGGAACCGGTTCCGGTTCCTCAAGAACCGATTGTTTTTCGTAGTTTTTTCTGGTTTTCGGTGGGACCGGTTCCACTTTTGGATCCAAAAATCGGTTCCTTACCGGTTCCAATCGGTTCCGAACCGAAAAAAACCGGAAAAAACGAAAAAACATGGTCAAACGTTGACCAAGAACCGGTTCTTGAAGAACCGGTTCCAGTCAACGTTGACTGGAACCGGTTCCACCGGTTCCGATCCAATGCCCACCTCTAGGTCCAAGAGTATTGGATGGATAATGGATAGTGGTGATTGGTCCGTCAACACAAAACAAAGCTCACCAAATTTTATTTTATTTTTTTCTGGAAACTTCGTGTCGCGATTCGACGGCGGGAGGTCTAGCATACGTTGTATTAACCGGGTCCGTGATAGAGAGCTCCCTCGAAGTAGAAATGCCTATTTCAAATACCTGATGGGGGAAAACCCCCTACTAATCCGCCCGAAGGCACGACGATTAATAGAGGTAAACCCTGCCCTCTCAGACTTGAACCTGGGTATACCCAAGTCAAGTCTTCATAAAGGGACTTAATTCTTATGTACTCCCCAAGGCTTGAACACAAGACTTCATGCAAGGGGGATGGTTTTTCAACCATTGAGCTAAAGCTCAAGGACAAGCTCACCAAATGATAATGAGAATCGGGATGTGTGGTTCAAAGGAGCAGAAAAAAAAAGTGTGTTGTGTGTGTGCTTATGGCTAGTGGTCAACAAAACAATTCCACATTTCCACCCCTAAACAAAAAATGAAAATGGCATCCGGATACTGTGTGTGTCAAGGAAAATGAGATGAAAAATACATGACTTTGGGCTTTAACCTCAGGCCCAAATGGGAAAATACTGGATTCATTCTTCGGCCTATGAAGCTATGATAATAATTTGATAGCAAGCCCAACCAATAAAGATTGATGTTAGTCGTTCAGTTGTTCAAAGCAAACAAGAGCAGCTCCAATTTCTTCTTTCCCTCAACTTTGACACGATCCATACTCAAACCGTAACTGTTTCACTTGCACCTCATTTTAAGTAAAGATTATGACTTTAACTTCCCAATTGTCCAAAGTTTTATGCTTTTTCTTCTTTTTTCTTTTTTTTTTAAATAGAAAAAGCATATTAGTTTTTGGGTTTTGAATGATGAGTGTGTGTTTTAAGTTGTTTGATAAAATGTTTGTTTAGTCTGCAGTTTAATTGTGTGTGTGTATTGGATATATATTTAGCCTAAAGATTTTGCACCTTATTGTTTTTTGTATACTGAGGTTTGTTTTTCGTAGTTACACTTTTGCCATTGGAGTTACGTACCTTAACACATTTGGATTTTAGGTGCTTCAAAGGATTCCTTGTGGCTCAAGTAGTTAAGTGGATTAACGTGATTGATGTATCAATCTAGTCTTGTAAAATGGGTTTACCGAACTACACTATACCTTAAACACATATCAAGGCAAATATACATTCTAAACATTTCTTAACAATCATAAATTATAACTAAAGGTAACTTTTATTATATTTAAGTAAAGAGATGAGAGAAAATCACAAGACAAACATAGTTTTAGACACCAAAATCTTGAAACAAGCAAACATATAGCAAAGAAGCATATTATAGAAATTTTCCTTACCGTTTTCAATAACATAAAAATCAATCGAAAACAGTTTCAAAATATGCTTTTTTATATATCTCAATATTGAAATGCAAATGAAGTAAACAGTTTCAAATCCGGATTTGTAACAAGCAATTATATATCTTTCTTTTTGGATTTGATTGCTTTCATTTCTTCTATGAAACAAGTTAAATCCAAATACGATGATCCACCCTCTTCAACTGCGGCTTTTGCATTTTCCTTGAGAATTTGAGCTCGCATTCTCATTTTTCCACCTTCTTCCGGACTCATTACCCTTTCCACTACTTTTTGGATCACATCTCTTTTCACGCCATCAGTAGTTGAAGTCTCGCTCCACTCCACATCCCCAATCAAGATCCCAGTTTTCAAAACATCCGTCACTAGTTTCGCGTTATAAAACTGCTCGGCATTGACTGGCCACGTCACCATCGCCACACCAGCACAAACAGCTTCCAACGTCGAATTCCCCCCGTTATGTGTCATGAATGCACCAACCGATCCATGTTCAAGAATCGACACTTGTGGCACCCAACCTATTAAATTTATATGTATAATTCAGTTTAAGTCTTAATATTCATAAGGTCTTATTGTGTGATTAGGATATTGTGCAGGGTTCTTTTCTGGATGATTGTATGGAGGGTTAATGCTGCTCAAGTTACAAGTATCAAGGACTTAAGGCTAAGTCGGTGGATAGATGAGGGACTTCTTTGCAAATACTGAAGATAGTTTATATACCCAATTTAGGGTTATTGTTAAATAATTAATAAATCATATTTTCTGAATCTATCTTGTTCGAATATCAGTTTCTCTCTAGGGTTTCTTATTCATTAACAATATCATCTTGATATTGTTTCGATTCTGTATTCTTATTAAATCTATAAACAATAATAATAATGTTCTCTCCTTGTTCGTATTTGTTTACTTGAGGTTTGAATCTATTCATTCAAATATCTTATTAATAAACTATAATAATAATTTCAGATGGTATCAGAGCCAGGTTCTCTGATATCTGGTTAATCTCGAGTATGTTTTGATCTAAAATCAATTATACTTTTGATTAATTTGGTTTAGAGTTCAATTAAAAAAATTAGGGTTTCGAATTTTGGGATCTTTGATTATTTTTGGGGATTCTACTTCAGATCTTCGATTTGTTGATTGTGTTTCCTTGATTAGGGTTTCTGAGCCCTAATTCGTCTACTTCAAATTCCGCTGCTCATTAGGTTACATCTTATCCTACCTGATTTTGGTAAAATCAGGATATCTCTTTAATAATTTGTTTATATAACTGTTCTACCATCAGTTTTATTGCCAGAGCTTGATTACTGGTAGCATATTTTTACCTTAATTTCATTGGTCCTTGACCTGACACTTGAGTGTTCAGGAATCCTGGATAGACTTTGTTATTTGGGGATTCTACTTCAGATCTTCGATTTGTTGATTGTGTTTCCTTGATTAGGGTTTCTGAGCCCTAATTCGTCTACTTCAAATTCCGCTGCTCATTAGGTTACATCTTATCCTACCTGATTTTGGTAAAATCAGGATATCTCTTTAATAATTTGTTTATATAACTGTTCTACCATCAGTTTTATTGCCAGAGCTTGATTACTGGTAGCATATTTTTACCTTAATTTCATTGGTCCTTGACCTGACACTTGAGTGTTCAGGAATCCTGGATAGACTTTGTTATTAAGTGTCTTGCTGCTTAATTAAGTTCTTAGGTGATTAATAATGACTGGAGGTGGTGACTTAGGGAGTGGTAGCACTCCTGCTACTATTGTGTTTGGTGATGAATTATATTTGCATCCTACTGATTCTAGTATTACTTCTTTTGTTGCTCATAAATTGAAAGGAACTGAGAATTATTCTGTTTGGAGTTGTGCTATGAATATTGCTCTGCAAGCTAAAAATAAAATAGGCTTTATAGATGGATCATGTAAAAGGTCTACTTCTGATGCTTCTTTAGCTAGGCAATGGGATATGTGCAATTCTGTGGTATTGTCTTGGATTTTAGGTTCTATTTCTGAAGAACTTTATCTAGGTCAGATTTTTTCTACTAATGCTACTGCAGTTTGGAATGAACTTAAAGAGACTTATGATAAAATCAATGGTTCTGAAACATTTAATCTATATCAACAAATTAATTCTCTGAAACAAAATGGTTCTTCTTTGTCTGATTACTATCATAGATTAAATGCTTATTGGAAACAGTTTGATGCAATTACTAAGTTACCTGCTTGTTCTTGTGATGCTCAAAAGGCTTTTAAAACTCATAATGACTTAATGAAGTTAATGCAATTCCTGATGGGATTAGATGATATGTATCAAACTGGTCAAAATTCTAGTTTTAAAAAACCTATACCTAAGAATAATTCTCTTGTTTGTTCTAATCCTAAATGTGGTTTAACTGGTCATACTGTGGATAATTGTTATAAGATTGTTGGTTATCCTGATTACATTAAAAAGAAATGGGCTGCAAGTAATACTCTTAACAAATCTTCTAGCAATAACAGTGTATCTGCTAATAATTCTTTTTCTAAATCTTCTGAGGTTAATTCTCAACCTTTCACTCAAGATCAAATTCAGCAGTTGCTTGGATTATTGAATTCAAAACCTCCTGAAAATGTTAAAGCCAATATGGCAGGTACAATTTTTTGTTCAAATACAAAAACTTTTTACAGAGTTTATAAAACTGATAAGGGGTGGATAGTTGACTCTGGGGCAAATCAACACATGGTCACCAGTCTAGAAAACCTTGAAAATGTTGTTGACATTTCTGATCTAGGACTTCAAATAGATCATCCTAATGGTACCACTGCTTATATTAAAAAGGTTGGCAATCTTAAAATAAGTGACTCATTAACTTTATATGATGTGTTATATGTTCCTGAGTATTCTGTTAACCTCTTGTCAGTTCATAAACTGGCCAGAGACAGTAAAGTGTTTGTTGGATTTGATGAGTCTAAATGCTATATTCAGGACTTACAGTTGAAGAGAACTCTGGGGACTGGTAGTCAGTCTGGAGGTTTGTATTATCTTGACTTTACTAAAACTGGAAAGCTGGTTAATTGTAATACTGTTATGTGCTTTTCTAATTCTTTATGGCACTGCAGACTTGGTCATCCTTCTGACCAAGTTCTGAAAGTGTTAAAAGGTCAAATTGATATCAAAGGTGATGGGTCTTCTTCACCTTGTGATGTTTGTCATTTCTCTAAACAAACAAGGGAACCTTTTCCCTTGAGTGATCATGTTTCTGTGTCTATTGGTGACTTGATTCATCTTGATGTCTGGGGGCCTTATAAGGTTACTAGTAAAGAAGGGTTCAAGTATTTTCTGACTGTTGTGGATGATTTTTCAAGGGCAGTCTGGGTATATCTTCTTAAAACCAAAGATGAAGTTTATCAAAATATTGTTGTGTTTTATGAGTATTTAAAAACTCAATTTTCAAAAAGAGTTAAGGTTTTTAGAAGTGATAATGGTGGTGAGTTTGTTAACTCAAATATGGAAAATTTTTGTAATAAAAATGGGATTATTCATCAAACCACTATTGCTTACACACCTCAGCAAAATGGTATTGCTGAGAGAAAGCACAGACACCTTCTGAATGTTTCTAGATCTCTATTGTTTCAGGGAGGCTTGCCTTTGAATCTATGGACTGAATGTGTTATGACTGCTACCTATCTAATAAATAGGCTGCCTTCCTCTGTTCTTAAAAAGAAGTCACCTTATGAGTTGGTGTTTGGAAAGCCTCCAAACATTGACCATTTAAGGGTGTTTGGTTGTCTCTGCTTTGCTACTTCTTTGCCACCTGGTAGGAAGCCCATTGGTTGTAAGTGGGTGTACAAAGTTAAATATAGGTCTAATGGAGATGTTGAAAGGTTTAAGGCTAGGTTAGTAGCTAAAGGGTATAATCAACAAGCTGGTATTGATTATGAGGAGACTTTTTCTCCTGTAGTCAAGATTGTGACTGTTAGATGTTTGATCAATGTGGCTATTAACAGTGGCTGGACTTTATTTCAGTTAGACATTAATAATGCCTTTCTTTATGGTGACTTGTATGAAGATGTTTATATGGATTTACCTCTTGGATATTTTCCAAAGGATGATAAAAGAGTTTGCAAGTTAAAAAAGTCTTTATATGGTTTAAAACAAGCACCAAGGCAATGGAATGAAAAACTTTGCAATACTTTGTTGCAAAATGGTTTTAAACAAAGTAAATGTGATTATTCCCTTTTCACCAAGACTGATAAAAATGTTTTTATTGTTCTTTTAGTGTATGTTGATGATATCATTATTACAGGGAACAATTTAAAAGAAGTTGAAAAGGTAAAGCAGTTTCTAAGAACAAAATTTTTGATAAAGGACTTGGGTGAGTTAAAGTATTTTCTGGGCATTGAAGTTTTGAAAGAAGGAGATAATGTGTGTTTATCTCAAAGAAAGTATACTCTTGATTTATTAGCAGAGTATGGCATGCTTGCATGCAAACCTGCTAAGACTCCTATTGAGTCTAAATTGATCATTTCTGATCAGCCTTTAAACAAAGATGACAAACCTCTTGATAATGTTACAAATTATCAAAGGTTGCTTGGTAAGCTTATTTACTTGACTCATACAAGACCAGATATTTCTTATGCTGTTCATTGTCTTAGTCAGTTTATGCATTCTCCTTTGGAGTCTCATTTGAAATTAGCCTTCAGAATTCTGAGGTATTTGAAGCAGAGCCCTGGTACTGGTATCTCTATCTCTAAACATTCTAATCTCAATTTGTTTGGTTACACTGATTCTGATTGGGCTAAATGTAAAAGCACAATGAGAAGTGTGACTGGTTATGGAGTTTATTTAGGTAATTCACTTGTTTCTTGGAAAAGTAAAAAACAAAGTGTGGTGTCTAGATCCTCTGCTGAAGCAGAGTATAGATCCCTTGCTTCTTTAACATGTGAAGTTATGTGGATCACTAATATTTTAAGAGATTTGCAACTTGAAATTGAGAAACCTATATCTTTGTTTTGTGATAATAAGGCTGCAATACAGATTTCTGGAAATCCAGTGTTTCATGAGAGGACAAAACATTTTGAAATTGACTTGCATTTTATTAGGGAGAAGATTTTGGATGGAATGATTAAACCATTGAAAATTGAGTCTTCTAATCAAGTTGCAGATATCTTTACAAAAGGTCTTGCAAAAGACCAACATGAAAAGCTTTGCCAAAAGCTAAAATTATTAGATATGTTTAAGACTTAAACTGAGGGGGAGTATTAAATTTATATGTATAATTCAGTTTAAGTCTTAATATTCATAAGGTCTTATTGTGTGATTAGGATATTGTGCAGGGTTCTTTTCTGGATGATTGTATGGAGGGTTAATGCTGCTCAAGTTACAAGTATCAAGGACTTAAGGCTAAGTCGGTGGATAGATGAGGGACTTCTTTGCAAATACTGAAGATAGTTTATATACCCAATTTAGGGTTATTGTTAAATAATTAATAAATCATATTTTCTGAATCTATCTTGTTCGAATATCAGTTTCTCTCTAGGGTTTCTTATTCATTAACAATATCATCTTGATATTGTTTCGATTCTGTATTCTTATTAAAACTATAAACAATAATAATAATGTTCTCTCCTTGTTCGTATTTGTTTACTTGAGGTTTGAATCTATTCATTCAAATATCTTATTAATAAACTATAATAATAATTTCAGACAACCTTTTATAACCAACCCTTTTCCGTTTTCTTTCATTCTCTCCTCGAACCCCTCAGGAATCGACGTTTCTTTATTTAAAAACACCATTCAAATAAAAAAAACACATTACAACATTTATTTAAAAAACACCATTCAAATAAAAAAAACACATTACAACATTTATTTAAAAAACACCATTCAAATAAAAAAAACACATTACAACATTTATTTAAAAAACACCATTCAAATAAAAAAAACACATTACAATTTATTTAAAATAACACATTACAACATTTATTTAAAAAACACCATTCAAATAAAAAAAACACATTACAACATTTATTTAAAAAACACCATTCAAATAAAAAAAACACATTACAACATTTATTTAAAAAACACCATTCAAATAAAAAAAACACATTACAACATTTATTTAAAAAACACCATTCAAATAAAAAAAACACATTACAACATTTATTTAAAAAACACCATTCAAATAAAAAAAACACATTACAACATTTATTTAAAAAACACCATTCAAATAAAAAAAACACATTACAACATTTATTTAAAAAACACCATTCAAATAAAAAAAACACATTACAACATTTATTTAAAAAACACCATTCAAATAAAAAAAACACATTACAACATTTATTTAAAAAACACCATTCAAATAAAAAAAACACATTACAACATTTATTTAAAAAACACCATTCAAATAAAAAAAACACATTACAACATTTATTTAAAAAACACCATTCAAATAAAAAAAACACATTACAACATTTATTTAAAAAACACCATTCAAATAAAAAAAACACATTACAACATTTATTTAAAAAACACCATTCAAATAAAAAAAACACATTACAACATTTATTTAAAAAACACCATTCAAATAAAAAAAACACATTACAACATTTATTTAAAAAACACCATTCAAATAAAAAAAACACATTACAACATTTATTTAAAAAACACCATTCAAATAAAAAAAACACATTACAACATTTATTTAAAAAACACCATTCAAATAAAAAAAACACATTACAACATTTATTTAAAAAACACCATTCAAATAAAAAAAACACATTACAACATTTATTTAAAAAACACCATTCAAATAAAAAAAACACATTACAACATTTATTTAAAAAACACCATTCAAATAAAAAAAACACATTACAACATTTATTTAAAAAACACCATTCAAATAAAAAAAACACATTACAACATTTATTTAAAAAACACCATTCAAATAAAAAAAACACATTACAACATTTATTTAAAAAACACCATTCAAATAAAAAAAACACATTACAACATTTATTTAAAAAGTTATGATCCATTCTCATAAAAACTGTTGACAGTATTTCCATAACTCTGTAAATCGGCTTCCAAAGCGTCACTCTGCATCTTCATGTACATTTTAAGCATTTCGGATTTGAGTTTAGGTAATTGTTTTTTTGTAAACTTAATCGATCTCGTGCGGGATTTTTGGTACAAGAAACTGTTCCGAATCAGATGACACATTTTTCTCTGGCTCGCGGACTCTAATTACCTCAGCAACAGACCTGGAAAAGAATCCAATCGGGTCAAAAACGATTCTCGGGATATTGAACTTAGCCGCGACTTTTGTTGTCCATGAATACACCTTATCAGCAATAATGCAATTTGGTTGGGATTCTTGAAAGATTAACTCGACGGGTTCTTGGTACCCTGAAACGATATCGAAATGAGATTGATTTGGTTTTGGTTCGAAAGTATGGAGAGTGATTGGGTGCTCGTAAGTAATCGTTTGTTCGATTGCGTTCGAGAATTTATCAGCGGACGGATTGAGTAGCGATGATGGTGCTTTTTACGCCGCGAGAGGCCATGACTACTGCCATGTCTATCATCGGAATTAAGTGACCGGAAATCATTAAAGGCAAGAAAAGTAGAAAACAATATGAGATTCGGCCATTATTTGTTTGGTTTTTGCAAAACAAATTGAAATGAAATTTAATCTGTCAATGATCAATATATCGATGTATAAAGTTGATATATATTGATATACTAAAGCCTGTGCTTATAGGAAGCAACTTCTTGGAACTTCTTCACTGCCACATCAGCATCACATAATCTAGGACTCTCCTCAAAACTCTTCAGGACTCTCACTGTCTATAAGGACAGCTTCTTCAGAACTTCTTCGCCACATCATCATTTCTTTTATTTAAAAAACACCATTCAAATAAAATACTTTTATTACTAAATAACACATTACAACATTTATTTAAAAAACACCATTCAAATAAAAAAAACACATTACAACATTTATTTAAAAAGTTATGATCCTAGACATAATAAAAACATTAATAAAACATCATCAACGTTGACGGTAATTTTCCGGGAGGTTCCAGACATGTTCCACTAGGGCATTGCGAAGTCGATGGTGCGTCATTCTATCACGTAACTCCGTGAAGGCCCGCATTTGCGTTGCAACCCTTTCATCCCACGTACGTGTTGGCACATTAGTTGGATCGGACAAATAATCTTCCTCAAAGTCGGATATTGCGCGACCGTTGTCTTGAGCAATCATGTTGTGTAGAATGACACAAGCATACATAATACGTTTTATGTTGTTCACCGAAAACGGGCGGGCATTATGTTTAAGGATTGCCCAACGACCTTGAAGCACCCCGAAAGCTCTTTCGACATCCTTTCTTGCAGCCTCTTGATAGCGCTTGAACTTACCAGTCTTTGGATCCATCGGGCATTTAAAAGACTTGACTAGTGTCGCCCATTCAGGATAAATACCGTCAGCTAGATAATATCCCTTGGTAAACTGTTCACCGTTAACAGTATATTGGAGTGCAGGAGCCCTATCTTGGAGCAAATCTTTGAACAAATCTGATTCATTAAGGACGTTGATGTCGTTGTTCGAACCTGCGGGGCCAAAGTAAGCATGCCAAATCCACAAATCATACGAAGCTACTGCTTCAAGCATGATCGTTGGATGTCCTTTGTCGCCTCGTGTGTACTGCCCTTGCCAAGCCACCGGACAGTTTCTCCAACCCCAATGCATACAATCAATACTACCAAGCATACCAGGAAAACCATGTATCTGTTCATGCTTACTTACCAAACGTTGGACATCTTCACTTGTCGGCTTTCTCAAGTACTCAGTGCGATATAAATAATAAACACACTTACAAAAGTTATTTAAACATTCCATTGAAGTCGCACGACCCATATGCAAGTACTCATCTAGTTGGTCGGGATTAGCAGCATACGCCAGTTGACGTATGGCGAAAGTACATTTTTGGAAAATGTTGAAACCACGCCTACCAGTGCAATCGGTTTGATTTTTTTGAAAAAACTGAAAGTGTTTGGGTAGGGGTTCGATGGCGCTAAACCTGTGTATAGCTTGGCATATGAGCATAAACATATGCTTCCGCATTCGAAATCTTCTTCGGAAATAATCGGCCGGAAACGTTGGTGCATCGGAAAAGTAATCATTCCATAAACGTGTCGCGGATCCGGCATGATCCCGTGATAAAACCCTTCTGGGTCTAGGAACACGTGAACCAGACGCGTCATCGTTTGATTCTTCTTCGTTACAAAGATCAAAAACGACGCCCGCCATCTCTGGATTAAATAGCGTGTTCATTTGCGTAGCGGTGTTGGTAAAGAAATTGAATTCATCACTTGCTGAAGATGAAGTAGACATAATTTTCGTGGTGTTTGAAATGAAATGTTTGTGTGTTAAAATGAAATGAAAAGTTTGTGTGATGAATTGTTTGTGTGTTAAAATGGGAATAAGGTTACCGTTAAAAGAAAGAAATAAAAAACCAAACGGCTAGTTTTGGTCCCACTTGCAACGTCTTGCAGCTTCTTGGGGAAGAATTGGTGGAAGGACGCTCACGCAAGGACGATCACGGCCAATAAGCCGTCCGCGTCTTGGGCCTAGGAGGACGCTCGAGAAGAAGATTTTAAGCACCGGCCTAATGTACATTAATTCACTACAGTCATATGTACTCACCATGTGTTTCATGTTTATATTCACGAGCATGGTACCCGCGCAATGCGGCGGCGGTGGCGGGGACGACGGTCTAGTGGTGTCGGTGACGGTATTATTGGTGGTGGTAGCGGTGTCAAGTGGTGTAGGTTGATGTAAAGGTGATAGTGGAATATTTTAAAAGATAAGGGCTTAAAGTGTTAATTATTAAAATAAGGGTTTAGAGTGTAAACTAATTCATTAAGGGCAAATTTGGTAATTTATAAAAACCTTTCCCATAGTGGGTGTTTATTAAGGGCAGTTTGGTAATTTCGCATGTAACTTTCTTGTAACACTTTCCATTATTGGGGGGTGGATAATTTTTAATAAGGAGTATAGATAGACCCGAGTTTAATGCGTATGAACTATAGCACGGAATACGAGTTAACAATGCTAATTAGAAATCTATTTCTATTATATAAATAAAACAAATTTTTATTACATCATTATTTTTAGAAAAAACTTTATTTGGCATTTTTAGGCTTTTTCTTATTAATAATCTTTTTTATGTAATTGTATTTATGACATCATATTAAAGTTTTTATTTTTGATCCCTCATTAAGAAGTTTCTCAAAAATAACCAAACTTAATGTAAAATAACATATTTTTTGAAAATCTAATCATATACTCGTATCATTTTTTTTAGAATAATATTTGATTTCGAAAAACATATGTTACGTTATTCATTATACTTATTTTAGTTTTGTTTTCCTAATAGCTTTGTTTTTATTGGTATATCAAAATTAATTTTTCTTAATTTGTCCGCATAATACGCGGGTTACTAAGCTAGTTTGTATTGAATAAAATGGTTTTTGTCCATATTACTATTAATAGAAACGAATTTTACTCATATTATTTTTATCTGAGATATGATTTGATTTCTAATAATGATATTTTTGATATATCATTTTTATTTTTAAATTATAAGTAAGATTTGATTCATTTTCATATATTATATCTATCATTGATAATTGATATGAATAAACAAATAGAAATGCAAAGATCTAAGCAAAATATGTGATGATATCGATATGTGCGTGTATGATTAAGGAAAATGGGAAGAACAAAAATGGCTGCCAATAGTTAACTAGGTTTATGGAAAATGGGAAAAATGGCAAAAGGCTTCAACTAGTCATTAATCCTTATGGTTTAAATACCCAAGAATTAACTTACACAAATAATCCCTCTAGTCTATAACATAATACAATTCATCGCAAATATTAGTCCTAACATTCTCCCTCTTTTGTGTAAATTGTTGTCGATCTTCAAATCAGCTGAGGTTCTGGTTCCTTGGATCATTCGTCTCTTGAGTTTGAGTTTTAGATGGTGAAATCTAGAACTCTTTTGACATCCTTGAAAACACCTCTCTTTGTTATTCGTTTATGTTGAGGCTTGACAAGTTTTCGGTATTGATAAGTGTTTTTGGTTTTGGGTATTGGTAATTGTCTTTGGTTCTAGGTATTGGTTATTGTCTTTGGTTGGTATGGTATTGTCTTTGGTTTTGTTAAAGGTTTAAAAACGAGAGTTGTGATTGGTAACTTGAGATTTAGGAATGAAAATTGTGATTGGTAACTAGGGATCTGAGCATGAAAATCTTCTAGTGATGGTGTTGAGATTCTTTTGCTCCCCCTCAACTGAGTGTTCATCTCTCGGAGCTTTTTCATCATTTCAAAAACTTTTTAGTTGCTCTTTTTTTGCTCCCCCTCAAATGATGAATCTTCTTTTACTCCCCCTTAACCACATATTCATCTCTCATAGCTTTTTCATTATTTCGAGAAACTTCTTATTTGCTCCCCCTCAGACGAAGAATCTTCTTTGCTTCTCCTTAAACAAACATTCATTTTGCTTAATTGTCGCTTCAAACTCTTTACCTTCTATCAAACAAACACATTCATTTCTTTCTATAATCAACCACAATACTATCTCTCCCCCTCATGATGAATATGAAACGTCATGTTCATCATGAATAGCGAGAAATTGATAACGATCAAACGATATTATGAAGTTTAGTCTTGAGAAAAAAGGTTTTAGCTTGGGTTATATAAGCCACTTGACATCAACTTATTTCCTTAAAAAAAAAAAAAAAAAAATTTTTTTTCAAGAGATCTTGATCTGCCCCAAGATCAATTGTTAAACGGTTTTTGTAATTAACAATAATTCTTGCTGCTCTGATACCAATTGATATGAATAAACTAATAGCAATGAAAGATCTAAGCAATAAGATTTTAAGGAAATGTGGCTGACAAATGTTTATTAGGTTTAGGGAAAATGGAAAAAGGGTAAAAGCTTTTACCAAATTACAAAGGAAGATGGGTTTATATACCCACACATAGAAAATACAATTAGCACCCCTAGACTATTGTTACATCACAATATCTATTCCTAACGATAATGTGACAAAAAATATATTTTACGTCTCTATCCGTATTAATTATTAGTTGTATTATCTTATTGAATCATTGAATTGATAGATAAATGGGCCTTAAATATGTATACCAATAACCAATTATATGAAAACTATATTTAAAGGTACAAAAATTTAAATATTGATGTGGGTAAAAATTCTTTCCGGATTGGATATAGAGGTTTTCTTGTAATCATTTTCCATTGGAGTTGAAATTGGATATACGAAAAGTTAATGTCGTTATTCGTTAATCCTAAAATTACCATTCAATTAAAATTATATTGACATAGATTATATATTATTATACCAATTTCCAATAAATAAATTATAATGTCTACTTTGTTATTTAAAGTTGATATGATTTATTGATCGTGCATAAATTATTGATGATAGTCGTATAATTTTAGGATTTTGCTGAATAAAGCCCTTAAGACTATAGTTGTGATGCATTAAATAATTATGCATTTATCATGAAATTTACGGATGAATTTTCGATACGAAAGGTACATTTTTCTTTATGCATTTATCATTTTTTGAAACTTTAAATGTAAACAAATACATCTTCTCATGAGTCATGTCTAGTTGATATTGCATATAAACTACAAAGTTTCTAGTGTCGATATATCACATTTCCTTACTTATCGTGTGAGATTGATATTCTTCATTTCTTGTATGAAAGAACTGAAAAAGTTACACCCGAATATGATGTCCTTTTGACTTGAATTGGTTAATTGGGTCTAAAGCATTAATTTAATTTTTTTTTTCCAACTAGATTTTTGTTTTAAATGATGCATTTCGAACGCTAATCATTATGGGGAGACTGGAGACATGAGTGTGTTAACCAATCTTTGACTACTACAATGTGACATCTTAAGGGAAACCCCGTAAGAAATCAATCACAATCTCGTGAATAAAACCTCCTATCTCAAGTTCTCAACCATTTGAGATATAACGAACAATTAGATGATGTAAAAAGCTAAAAACAGACCTTAAAATTTGATGCATTTATTCTACACCAAGACATTACTCATATTAAACACGAACATACTTTTTGTTATGCCTCATTGAAATTGCAGATAAACTAAAAAAGGTTTCCAGTATCGATATATCATACTCCATTGCTTATCTTGCGAGATTTGATTTCTTTCATTTCTTCAATGAACGCAGTTACATGATGATCCACCCTCTTCAACCGCGGCTTTTGCACGTTCCTTGAGTATTTGAGCTCGCCTTCTCATTTCTCCACCTTCTTCCGGACTCATTACCCTTTCCAACGCTTTTAATTTGGATCGCCTCTCTTTTCATGCCTTCAACAGTTGAAGTCTCACTCCACTCCACATACCCAATCGGTACTCCGATTTTCAAAACATCCGTCACGAGTTTCGCATTAAAAAACTGCTCAGCACTGACTGGCCACGTCACCATTGCCACACCAGCGCACACGCCTTCCAGTGTCGAATTCCATCCATTTGCTTTCATCCTTTCCTCGAATCCTTCAGGAATCGAATTTTCTTGTTCTTTCTTAATAACCCAAATAAAGTTAACATTGCTTGCTTCTATCCCCATAGCAATCTCGTAAATTTGAGAATCCGCAACTCTCACCATTGTACCAAAACTTATATAAACAACCGAATTGGCTTCTTTCGAATCCAACCATTTCAAACATTCGTGTTGATTAACAATCGATTTCTTCCCTCTTTCCAATTTATCTTCCGCTTTCTTACAACATAACGAAACCGGTCCCACATGCCACGCTTTCCTCTTTAGTACTTCACGAAAAAAACGTGCATATTCTGGTTCCAGCTCATAAAATGTGTTGACAATAGTTCCGTAACTCCCTAAGTCTGCTTCCGCACTTTCACTTACGAACTTCTTGTACATTTTGAACCTTTCGGCATCAACTTTTATCAGTTGATTTTTAGTAAACGTGATTTGACCATCTGGAATAAGAGGAACAATAAACGGTTCTGTAGCTGACGTCACGGTTTTCTCAGGCTCGTGTATTCGTATCACGTCAGCAACAGACCTGGAAAAAAATCCAGTTGGGTCAAAATGGATTCGAGGGACGTTAAATTTTTATGCGCTTTTAGTAATAAATGTATAAAACGAATCAGCAATGATGCAATTTGGTTGAGATTCTTGAAGGAATTTTTCGACGGGTTCTTTATAACCCGAAATGACATCAACTAAGTTGAAGTGAGCGGCTTCCGTTGCTTTAACTTCAATAATATGGAGCGTGATTTGGTGATCGTAATTAATGGTTTGTTCGATCACTTTCGAGAATCGATCCACGGCTGATTTCGGGGTGATGATGACGACTTTTGCACCGCGAGAGGCTAAAAGCCTAAAAGGACGGACATGTCCACCCTTGGAATCATGTGACCGAAAAATGTGAAAGGCAAAAATGCAACGTGACATGGTTCCGCCATTATTGGTTTGGTTCGTGGAAAAATTATAGACAAGTAAGAAATGAATATATCGTATCAATCTAAATACCATAATGTATGTATTTATATTCATATAGAGTAAGTATAAATAAATAGTAATAGATAAGCATATATATGCACGAGTTTCACAAGATTCAGGATATAAATGTGGTCACACACACGAGTTTCATGATATATGTTACTTACACAGTAAGCGAATTTTATGCATATGATTTAATTAATGGGACTTATTACGTAGTCATTCACACAGATTCGATCGATGATACTTTTTGTAATATACGTTGATGACCAGATAACGTACTATGTTGTTACCATTACCAGATTATATCTGAAAACAAATATTGGACACGACAATATGAATTACATTGTTTGATAGAAAAGTTTAATTTTGTATCTTTATATACAAAAGATATTTACATGAAGAAAGTAAATTGTACATACAAATATGTAGATGCATAACCTTTATACTCGTAATACATCTTCATATATACTCTTTACCAATAATCAGATACTATAATATAGGGTGAGGATGCTGGAAGGTGTGTAAGGGAGAAAAGGTCTTATGGGCCAATCAAAACGCACCGTGTGTCAAACTAAAATAAAACGTGCGGTGACATAATTGTAAATAAATTAAACTTTGTAAAACGCAGATAGCTTGGTCAGCTTGGGTTTGGGTCAGCTTAGGGTTGGGTTGGGTCAGCTTAGGGTTGGGTTGGGTCAGCTTGGGTTTGGGTCAGCTTAGGGTTGGGTTGGGTCAGCTTAGGGTTGGGTTGGGTCAGCTTGGGTTTGGGTCAGCTTAGGGTTGGGTTGGGTCAGCTTGGGTTTGGGTCAGCTTAGGGTTGGGTTGGGTCAGCTTGGGTTTGGGTCAGCTTAGGGTTGGGTTGGGTCAGCTTAGGGTTGGGTTGGGTCAGCTTAGGGTTGGGTTGGGTCAGCTTAGGGTTGGGTCAGCTTGGGTTTGGGTCAGCTTAGGGTTGGGTTGGGTCAGCTTGGGTTTGGGTCAGCTTAGGGTTGGGTTGGGTCAGCTTAGGGTTGGGTTGGGTCAGTTTTTATTTGAAGTCAAATTATTTACAGATTTGTCACCGCGTTTTTTTTTAAAAGCCACATGTCAACTTCTGGTTGGTTAGAAAAACCTTATCTCTCTTCTCTCCTTAACCCACCTTCTCATTTGATCTCTCTCTCTATAATATAAACGATTCTATGCATATAATCCCTTGTCCCATATCAAATGTTGGATTTTGACTTGTCAAGTATTTTTTTTTAACTTTGACCATAATATATTTGTTAGTGTTATATAGTGGTTGATAAAAGTTATATCAATAAAAAGTATATTTAAAACTCAATCCGTCCATATATATATAAAGTGTTATATAATACAAACAAAAATTTTTACGGTCAAAGTTGAAAGCATAAGAGTTTTAAAAATCCATGAATATTTAAAAATACATTACAAAATCTAAATTTTGAGAGGGGCATTGGCCCCCTTTGCCCCCCATGTGGTACCGCCACTGCCTCAACCCATAAAATAACTACATTACCTCTTTTACATCAATTACCTTTACATTAACAGCTGCACCACCACTGTCGTTGTCGTCGTTTTCATTATCACCCGTCACCGTCAACACCACACTGTCGCTGTTACCAACATTGTTGTCCCATCGTGCGGGTGTATGCTTAATATGGGAGAAAGTTGACATTGTTTCGATCTTTTTCAGCAAATTTCAAGGCTAAATGGGCAAATTGGTTAATTCTCATCCTAAATCAAGAAGACTTTATTTTGGACATGACAAATCAATTTATAAATATTTTTTATATTTACATTTTATAAAAATAAAAAATTCGGGGCCTCCGTGAGTGCGCCCTATCTATATTCTACGATGCACAGAGCCCAAAATCTATGGGGCCTAAGATTTATATATGGTAGCAAGCCCAATTGTTTTACTATACCGCTGGTTTTATTTTCGATGAAGCATGAAATGGGAATTCATGTCCATGACCATAACATCAAGCCCATAATCTTTATCCATTTTCTATTGCTAAATAAAAAACACTTATATAGGAGTAATTTCGTAAACTGAATACGCCGTATTAAAAAGTGATCCTCAATAGCTTGTTTAAAAAGATAAAGTGGTTTAGCCGTTAAATATGCATGGTTAATATTTGTAAGATTGTAAATTAAATAGGTTCTCCAAAGCTAAGATCCATCATCTACAACTCTATAGTAAAAATAAACATATTTTTACATTTAGTTTTCTTATTTCAAGGACCTAATTTATAGTTACACATTCATCATTTAAGACCCATAATATAATTATTATAACGATACTGACATAAACTTCGTTTAAAAATAGGTGCCTATAGGCAGGTTTATGTATATTTTTGCCCTCTACTTCTCAATATGAAATTATCTTTATCAAATGTTATATATAAAGACATACAGTATCACTCTAGGTCTAGCAAGGTTGCTATTAAGCATGGTAGCCAACCTGATATTTGTGATGGACAACTCGAATAGATTACTAGTTGGAGTAGAGAGTGTAAGGATGTAGCGAGAATATTCTAATTAGAATGTAAGAGTAAGTATTTTTTTCGAAATAAAGTGATTATCAGTGTTGTAAATATCAGCCGTATCGGCCGACATATCGATGATATATCGGATATCGGGGGTATACATTTACCAGATTTCACATATCGGTCATATATATTGGTTTTCGTCAATAACGTTCAATATCGAGATTTAACGGTCAATATTAGGATTTATCGGTAAAAAAAGGGTTGACTTTTTCTTTTTCATGTTTAAAACCTTACTTTTTACAATTTTAAAAGATACTTATATAATTTGATGTTTATTGTAAATAGTCTTATGTTTTGTACATTTTTCACTTTTATTATTTTATTTTTGTTTATCTTATTAACTAAACAGTAACTTAAACCAAAAGGTAGAATTGTATGTACAGGTAAAAAAATAAAGTAGAAACATATGTAAAACGCACGAATCATGAATATATTGCTAAAATTTATTTTTTCAAAATTGAATTCCTTTGTAATATATAGTCTCCGATATATCCCCGCCACGATTGATATATTGCTTCAAGGGGATCGACCGATATATCGCTACGACCGATATTTACAACCTTGGTGAATGGTGATGATGGTGGCTGCATCCCTTTATGTTCGGTATCTTGTAATCGGGATAGCAATTCTTTCTTTTACTTGTTTCAATCAGGGTTTGAACCTTTGAACCTACAATCATATGAGTCTGTACTCTGTAGGTCATTGGCAAAGATATGAATTCTTAAAACATAAAACATTTAGCCCTTTAAGTTAACAATATATTCACAAGCAACCCCTCAAATATAGCGCACATGTGCCTCTCAACCCTCGACTTGCCATTTTTATACATCTTCTCAAACCCTTATCCCACTCCTTTTCCCCAAAATTAAACACCCTTTTTTCTCTCTCCTTTTGTTCACCCGCCGTAACCTAGCGGCGCACCGCCGTTACATAGTCGGATCTCCGGCTAAATCTATCCTTATCTATATCTATCCTTCCCTCGTTCCCTTCAACAAAAGAAAAAAAAACATATAAAAAAACCTTTAGAAAAAAAATTTATATAAAAAAAATTCAGGGTTTGTTAAGTTACTATCTGGGGTTTGATCTTTATATATAAAGTTTCAAGATTTCCAATAAGAAGGGAAGAGGGAAGTTATAAAATCCAAAAAAAACTGAAAAATCTTGAAAAAACTGAAATTTTATTTTAGGGTTTTGAAATGGCGGCGCAAGTTGTGAGTCAGCAACAACAACAACCAGGTCAAGCGGTCAACAATGGTGGCGGTGCCGGACAGCCGCAGTTTGTGCCGACATCATTGTATGTTGGAGATTTGGAAGTGAATGTGACAGATTCACAGCTGTATGAGCTGTTTAATCAGCTGGGTCAAGTTGTTTCTGTGAGGGTTTGTAGAGATTTGTCTACCAGAAGGTCCCTTGGTTATGGCTATGTTAACTATGTCAACCCTCAAGATGGTTTGTTTCTATTTTCAATTTTCCCCCTATTTTGTCATATATATATATATATATATATATATATATTTGTGTCTTTTTGTGTATAGATATATGTTTTGGAAATGATAGTTATTGCAGATATGATGTTATTTGGGTTGTGTATATGTATGTGTTTATGGTGGTTTTTACTGATGGTTGTTGAATATATAGATGTAGATAATAGATATAATGTTAATTTGAATGTGTGTCTGTATGTAAGCTTTTTGTGTTGATATGTAGATAGAATGGTAAACTTGATTTTTTTGTGTGTATGTATACGGATACGTATTTTCGAATGATTGTTTTGAATGATTAAGCAGATATGATACTAACTTGGCTGTTTTTAATATGGTGGATTTATGTGTGTGTTTAATTAGTATATGATGGTATTTGACTCCATATTATTTGCTAATTAGTATAACGATGGACAATGGTTATTGAAAGTTGATTTTATTGTTTCTTTTAAGTAAAGTGTGTTTATGTGAGATCATTATTGAATTGTGATGTGGCTGATGTTAGTTATTTCTGTGTAAAAGAAATATGTTTGTTATGTGGCTGATGTTATGCATTGGTGTATTGTGATATTATGTAATGATTAGGGGATTTTGGAGGTGTAGTATGGAAACTAAACAGCATGATTGTTTTTCATGACTTATGTTTTATGCTGTGGTTAAAATGAATATGGAGTAGTTATTGGATTGAGGACTTCATAATGCTGTCTTGATAATGAAGCAAGGAATTAGAGCTGATTTGATTGATAAAGCCATTAAATGAACTCGGTTTTGTCATTACATGATCTTTTATCTTCTTTCAATTGTCGGATGATGTGGGTTTTGTAATTCATTGTTCGACAGATCTGTGTTTGTGCATCTAACGACAATTTCTAGATTTATTGATAGCGTATGAAAAGTTAAAGGTTTTCTTTCTCAACCAATGTAGCTCCTCAAAATCCCCTAATACTAACTAGTGGATTTTTTTTTCGTGAATGACAGCTGGAAGGGCAATCGAGGTGCTCAACTTCACACCTCTGAATGGAAAGGCAATAAGGATCATGTATTCTCACCGAGATCCAAGTGTTCGCAAAAGTGGTTCTGGAAATATTTTTATCAAGGTATCTAAACATTGGTATCTATAATGATTTATGACCAAGCATTGTTTTTGTTGGTGATTAACATCATTTTTCTTTTTCAGAATCTGGATAAAGCGATTGACCAGAAAGCACTTCATGACACCTTTTCAACATTTGGAAATATCCTCTCTTGCAAGATTGCTACTGACTCAACTGGTCAGTCAAAGGGGTACGGGTTTGTGCAGTTTGAAGCTGAGGAGTCTGCACAACAAGCTATCGAGAAGCTCAATGGCATGCTCCTGAATGACAAACAAGTCTATGTGGGTCCTTTCCTACGAAAGCAAGAAAGGGACATGGCGTCTGACAAGACTAAGTTTACTAATGTATTTGTTAAAAATCTCTCTGAATCAACAACTGACGATGATTTGAACAAGGCATTTAGTGAATATGGAACAATCACTAGTGCTGTTGTAATGAGGGATGCCGAGGGTAACTCTAAATGCTTTGGATTTGTTAACTTTGAGAATGCTGATGATGCTGCGAAAGCTGTAGATGGTCTGAACGGGCAGAAGTTTGATGACAAAGAGTGGTATGTTGGAAAAGCCCAGAAGAAGAATGAACGAGAGCAAGAGTTGAAACAAAAGTTTGAGCAAACAATGAAGGAGGCTGTGGACAAATCGCAGGGGCTGAACCTGTACATAAAGAATTTAGATGATACTATTTCTGATGAAAGCCTCAGGGAATTGTTTGCTCCTTTTGGTAACATAACTTCCTGCAAGGTCTGTTCATTAAAAAGCACCCGAAACATATATGTTTAATATAGCGATTGAAGTGAAAGATGATTCTTATCTTTCGTTTTTCATCAACAGGTTATGCGAGATCCTAATGGTACTAGCAAAGGCTCTGGTTTTGTTGCCTTTTCAACTTCCGAGGAAGCTTCTAGAGCAGTAAGTAGCCATTTTTGCAGTTATCGATATTACTTTTTGTGTGTAAATGGTTGATCTTACCCATCTTTTGTAGCTTATGGAGTTGAACGGAAAGATGATTGCCAGCAAACCTCTTTATGTAGCTGTTGCGCAACGCAAAGAAGATAGAAGGGCACGATTGCAGGTTTGTTCGTAATACTGTTTTGTTCTTGCTGTTTAAGTAAGATATCATACATATTAATAACATTGTAATTTGTAATTCTATCAATGCAGGCACAGTTTTCCCAGATGCGCCCAATTGCAATGGCCCCCGCTGGAGCTCCTCGTATGCCAATGTACCCTCCTGGTGGTCCTGGTCTAGGTCAACAAATGTTTTATGGTCAAGCTCAGCCTACTTTCATCCCTCCTCAAGTAAAATATCATTTTGCCTCTACGATTTGATTAACTATAATTAAGTTCACTATGTATTTTTCTTACGCTCTCTTTGGTTATGCCTCGGTAGCCTGGTTTCGGTTATCAGCAGCAACTTGTTCCTGGGATGAGGCCTGGTGGAGGGCCAATGCCAAACTTTTTTATGCCAATGGCTCCCCCAGGCCAGCAGGGGCAGCGTCCAGGCGGCAGGCGTGCTGGTATTCCTGGTCAACAGAATCAGCAACAGCCCATTCCCATTATGCAGCAGCAGGTGTGTTATATCACTCTTTACTTGCTACCGTTTGTTCAAAGTTGAATTAGTTAACCTCATTGAGTTTTTTTGGGACAATAGATGATTCCAAGAGGGGGCAGAGTGTATCGTTACCCACCTGGTCGAAATGTTGGTGATGTGTCAATGGGTTCTGTTCCATATGATATTGGGAACGGTATGCAGTTGCGTGATGCTGGAATCTCACAGCCAATTCCAATTGGTGCTTTGGCTTCTGCACTTGCAAATGCTTCTCCAACGGAGCAAAGGACGGTAAGCCCCTCCACTTTCTTATATACTTTCAAAAGTTTTAACATCTTCTCACCTGAAGGATTTTGTTACAAAAACTATTTGATTCTGTTATTTATTATAATATTTTTTTTGCGGAAATACTAGTTTGGGATAAATGTTTGACGGGTTTGAGGGTGACTTTTCCAGATGTTGGGTGAAAATCTGTACCCACTAGTGGAACAGCTGGAAGCTGAAGCAGCTGCAAAGGTGACAGGAATGCTTTTAGAGATGGATCAGACAGAGGTTCTTCACTTGCTCGAATCCCCAGATGCCCTCAAGGCAAAGGTTGCGGAGGCCATGGAGGTTCTCAGGAACGTCTCTCAACAGCAACAGGCCGGTGGCCCTGCTGACCAACTTGCTGCATTGTCATTGAATGATGGCATTGTTTCTTAAAGACAATGGAGGCGTTTAGTCGGAAGATTTTATATTATGCTAGTTTCATTAAAGCTGGATTTTTTGGTTTTGAAGATTGTTGACCCTCGACTGCTTTTTGTGGTGTTACAATCAACTGTTATGTGTGGTGTTTGAAACCGATACTTATTTATGAGTTACTTTATTTTATCTGTCTTGCTTCTGTGGTGATAAAGCTTGCTGCAATAACCGAGTATTGTAGTGATGCCGTTTGTCTCTGCTGGTGCTTTGGTGGTAATTTATGTTTATTGCCTTTATCAAATATCTGAAAACATTATTGGCAAGATTGATAAGAGGCTTTTGCATTGTTCTAACCTGTTCTAAAATGATGCCATGTCTACACAAGTATTGTGTGTTGAATGTTCAAATGTGCCGAACAAAATCGTGACAATTTACAAGGGTTTGGCAATCATCAAGGTCTACGAATAGGTTCTTGACAATGACAGTCATTAGTAATGCAATCAATATTGGAAAAGGATAAATGTTATGCTTACAAGCATCTCTGAAATTAACATAATTAGTTGAGATATATTAGAGAAAAATAATACTTGTTTATTTTGTTTGAAATAACTAGTATATACCATTAATCGTGTGGTAAATGTTTATTTGAAATAAGGAATACATTTTAGCTATTGGATACCACCTCCATTGATGATCACGACCATCTTAGAGGCGGAACTTGCAAAACTAAAGGCGGGGCCCGTACCATGGATCATCTTTACCAATTCTCATTTATGAATCTCCTTACGAGCGGAGCTCGTACCGTACATCGGAAAATGATGGCAGCGAGTAAGAACGTCAGCGGATTTTTTCTCTTGGTTTTCAACATTTTTCATTTTTTCAATAGATTGCATTTCTTAATGTTATGGGTCAACATTATATTTGTAGGCATGTTTTGTAATCTATTGATTAGTATTATATCTTTGCCAGTTCCCTGCTTAACAAATGATAATCTCAAACCATCGTATATGTAAATTATCTTCTAAATTTCAAATTGGGATGATTGTGAAAGAATTACGTCCTTTCCTTTTTCTTCCATCTTGGATATCTTCTTTTTTTTTTAACGGCAAAATCTAAAAAGTTTGATTTAGGCTTTGAAATTGATTTTTGTGATATCACATTCTAATGGTCGACCGATTACATATATAGCCACCCATATTCTTGTGGCTTAAGTTTAGGAGATAAACAAGGAAACAAGATAACTAAACTGAGATAAACAAGGAAACAAATATGTATTCAAATTCCTTTACTCCCCCTCAAGCTGGAGTGTGAAGATTCCGAACACCGAGCTTGCCAAGTAGTTCATGAAGAGCTTGCGTCCCCAATGGTTTAGTAAAAATATCAGCTATTTGTTGCTTGCTGGAAACACACATCGGCATCACTTCTTGAGACTCAACGCGCTCTCGAACAAAAAAACAATCCATCTCAACATGTTTAGTTCGTTCATGAAACACCGGATTATGTGCAATGTGTCGTGCAGCTTCATTGTCACAATAAAGAGGTGTAGCTTTATTTAAATTGATGTCAAAATCTGTGAGTAACCACCGCAGCCATAGTATTTCGCTAACCGTGGATGCCATAGCTCGATATTCCGCTTCAGCGGATGAACGGGAAACAACCGACTGTTTCTTTGTTTTCCAAGATATAGGAGCTCCTCCTAATAACAACAAATAACCTGTGCGGGATCGCCTAGTATAGGGACAACCTAACCAATCAGCATCACAAAATGCAACAAGATCAAGTCCACCATCCTTGGGTATAAATACACCTTGACCAAGTGTAGACTTGATGTAACGAAGCACACGAATCGCAGCGTTCATATGATCGTCTCTTGGATCAGAGACAAATTGGCTAAGAATATTAACTGCATAAGCAATGTCGGGTCTCGTCGTCTGAAGATAAAGCAATCGACCTATGAGTCGACGATAAACAGTAGCATCAACTTTGTGACTCTCTTTACATTGATCAAGTTTCAAATTTTGTTCCATGGGAAACGCACTAGGACGACAACCAAGTTGTCCACAATCAGAAAGAATGTCCATTGCGTACTTGTGTTGACTAAGAACAATTCCATCTTCGGTGCGTGCAACTTCAATTCCCAAAAAAATACTTCAAAGGCCCAAGGTCTTTTATGCTAAATTGGTTCTGTAGATACTCTTTAGTACTATTTATCTTGTCGACATGATTCCCAGCAACTATCACATCGTCAACATATATCAAAAGTGCAACAAAAAGATCACCTTCGCGATGAACAAAGAGGGAATAGTCTGCCTTCGACTGTTTGTAACCAATCTCCAACAAAGAAACGGTGAGCTTTTGATACCAAGATCTCGAAGCTTTCTTTAAACCATACAATGACTTCTTCAGGCGACAAACTCTTGTTTCTTCCTTATTAGAAAAACCTTGCGGGATCTTCATGTATATTTCCTCTTGCAAATCTCCATGAAGAAACGCATTATTCATGTCTAGTTGATGTAGCAACCATTTCCTTTTGACAGCTATAGTAATGAGCGTGCGAACTGTTACCAATTTTGCAACCGGAGCAAACGTATCATGATAATCAACTCCCTCTATTTGAGTAAAACCTCTCGCAACAAGACGAGCCTTGTATCTTTCGATTTGTCCGTCGGGTTTATATTTAACCTTATAAACCCATTTCGAATCAATGGCGTGCTTCCCTTTTGGCAATGTTTCTATGACCCATGTTTCATTATCTTCAAGGGCTTTAATCTCACGCTTCATCGCCTCTCACCAATTTTTGTCCTGCATAGCTTCCTTGAAGGTACTTGGCTCATTAATAGAGTTAATGGCCGCCAAAAAAACTTTGTGAGAATCTGAAATTTTTCATAAGAAATATAATTTGCAAGAGGGTGTACCGTAGAAGAAGCTTGATCGGGCACGGGTTTAGCATGGTCTATAGATGGTGGCAAAGTGACTTCGTATCCTTGCAACCTGGAGATGGAATTCTGGTTCTTGTAGCTCTCTGTATTGGAACCTCATTTGAAATAGGCTCAACAACTTCATCATTCAAAGAGTTATCATCGTTCAAAACAACAGTGGGACCATGAAGGTCACTTGATTCTGTAGGCATTTCAATGGTGCCTTCAGCACCGTCCTCTTCAACCAAATCGGTGTGATTTGGAATGTCGAAAATTTCTTTCATTGTTTCATTCGACTTAAAGTGTTGAAAAGGGAAATTACTCTCGACAAATTTAACATCACGAGAGGTAGCTATTTTACCATGTTCAATATCAAAAATCTTGTATCCTTTGGTTCCTTGTGGATAACCCAAAAACACTCCCGGTCTCCCCCTGAATTCGAACTTATCGCCATCCGTTTCTATGCTACTATAATAGGCTAAACACCCCAACGTTCTCATATGATCATAACTTGGTTTTTGTCCAAAAATTATTTCATATGGTGTTTTGTTTTCAATGACTTTGGACGGAAGGCGATTAATTATATATGTGGCGGCTTCTATACACTCCCCCCAAAAACGCTTTGGAATATTGGCTTGAAACATAAGAGCCCGAGCGGTTTCAAGAAGATGTCTATGTTTTCGTTCCACAACCCCATTTTGTTGTGGTGTGTGAGGGCAACTAGTTTCTAGTAAAATACCTTCACTAGCATAAAACTCTTTCATTTTATTCGAGGTAAATTCACCCCCATTGTCACTTCGAATTCGTTTTATGCTTTTCGAAAACTGAGTCTTAACCATCTTATGAAAATTAATCAAACAATCACTAGCATCACTTTTATGTTTAATGAGAAAAACCCATAGAGCCCTACTAAAATCATCAACAATAGTTAAGAAGAAATTGGCATGATTAGTTGATGACTTCCGATATTTACCCCAAATATCACAATGAATTAACTCAAAACAATCATAAGTCTTAATAGAACTCTTAGGAAACGGAACACGTGTATGTTTAGCCTTAACACAAGAATCACACACATAGTCTTGTAAATTAAAGGAAACATTACTTAAGAAATCTATATGTGATAGTTTTGAATGGGAAGCATGACCTAGTCTCGAATGCCAAACTCTAGCGTCAACTTTAATCGCCATCGCTCTTCTTGTTCGTCCCACCATCTTCATTCGATATAGGCCTTTCATGCATTTACCCGTGCCAATCAACTTCTTCGAGTGTAAGCCCTGCATTACAAAGAATTCGGGAAAAAAACTTATTACACATTGTAAATCCTTTGCCAATCTACTAACAGAAAGTAAATTGCAATTAAACTCAGGAGCATATAGGACTTCATTTATTTTAGTTTCGTCATTCAAATTACAAACTCCCTTGGCGTGGACTGATATATTAGCTCCATTAGGGATCATGATAGGTGTTTCCTGTGTGTTTGGAAAACCACTTTCAAGATTTTCAAATTTATTAACAACATGATCAGTCGAACCCGAATCCACAATCCAATCATTGGTTTGATCAGCCTTACCAGCCATATTTGCCTTACGTATGTGATCGCCCTCCATCTTTTGCTCGTTGGCATTGAAGTGCTTGATCAGCGCCTGGTATTGGGAGTCAGTAAGTCCGGCTGGTCCGGAGTCAGCGTCCACATGTGCCGCTTTTGGCTTTGATTTTTCATTCTTTCCTTTCCCAGGCCACCATTCGGGATACCCAATAATTTCGAAGCACGCCTCACGTTTATGACCGTCCTTATGGCACTCACTACAATGGTCGATTTTTCTTTCTGAATTCCGCTTAACATCTCTGGGATTTCGTTTATATCCTCGCTGCGAATTGGATGGCCCATCACGCCATCCTTGTGTCTTAAAAGCAGCTGGCTCCACAATTGTTCGCTTGCTCGAAGTGATCGATCTCTGTTGTTCTTCCTCTGAGGCGAGGCGATAAGCCTCCCCAAGAGTGGGAGTTGTCTGCATGGAAAGAACATGAGTTCTTATTGTCGAGAAATCTGCATCTAGCCCCATCAAAAATTCGTACAGTCGCTCCTTCTCCTTGAATTCATTCAACCTCTTCCCAATGTCACAAGAGCAATTACCACACGTGCACTGTGGAATCGGTAAAACCGAATGTATTTCATCCCATATTCCACGAAGCTTTGTATAATAAGATGAAACAGACATCCCATCTTGATGAGAGCAGGAGAGCAATTGTTTTAACTCGTATGCTCGTGGCGCACTTTCTTTACCAAATCTTTCCTTCAAGTCCTTCCATATCTCTGAAGACGTGTTGGCATATCATACACTCGATCTTATGTCTTCGTCCATAGCCGTCGTGAACCACCCGATTATCATAGCATCACAGCGCATCCACAACATGTATTCATCAGAAGATTTTTCCGGTTTGGGAATCGTTCCATCAACGAAACCCATCTTGTTTTTGGCGAATAGGAAATTGGCCATCTATTTGGACCAATCATTATAGTTGCCATCGGTTAGAATTTCGTTTACGTGTATTTGTTTAGGGAGATCGGACGGGTGTATATAAAACGGAGAATTGGCGTCAATGGTGACAGCCGTCTTGCCGCTGCCGCCGGGTTTTTCTCCGGTCATATTGGCGTGTGATTAGCAGGTTTTAATGACCTGCTCTGATACCATAAAAAGTTTGATTTAGGCTTTGAAATTGATTTTTGTGATATCACATTCTAATGGTCGACCGATTACATATATAGCCACCCATATTCTTGTGGCTTAAGTTTAGGAGATAAACAAGGAAACAAGATAACTAAACTGAGATAAACAAGGAAACAAATATGTATTCAAATTCCTTTAAAATCTTGGATATCTTCTTTGTTTTTTGTTTTTTTTAAAGGTTAAGAATACAGTGTTAAGCATGTAACAACAGTAGTTTTTTGGCATCTTTCTCTGTTCTTATTATGAAAACTATACATGCATTGATAGATATAGAAAAGAAATGGCTGAGTGCTTGTGAAATTATAAAGTGCTCTATGATGAGACTTGATAGATTGTCATCGTGGTTCATCAGACTGTCCAAATATAATTCTGAACTTAGGTGGTAACTGCCAGGAAAAAAACACCAACGGTTTTCACTGTCACATTTAATCCAAAAGGTGTAGCTTGGAGGGAACAACCCAGTCCCCGGAATTACATTGGTTCCGACACAAGCAGGCCGCACAACCCGTGTCCCTATGAAACCCTCCACCAAATACCACCACAACGGAATAAATCCTCATGCTTGCAGGTCGAAATTCAAACTTGCGCCCCGTGCATCCAATAGGGGTAAACATGGTGAGGCCCGTCTTAGTTGGGGATGGCCGGCCACTGGCCAGTGGTTATCAGTTATCAGCAGTGTTGTAAATAACGGCCGTTGTTATAACGGTAACAGAGGTCCAGCGTTACGTTAAGTGGTTGGAGGGTAAATTTGAAGGTCTGAGTCAATAAAGGTCAGATAACGGATTTAACTGCCTTAATAGCCGTTATAACGGGATTTAACGGTCAAATAACGGATTTAATGAAGTTTAACGGTCAAAAGACATCCTTTTTGACTAATTTTGTTAGGATATTGCTGATATATATATTTTTATATAAATTCCTTTATATTTTATAGTCTCCGTTATAACGCCGTTATAACTCCGCGAAATGAGATTTAACCTTAAAGGTGGTCGACCGCCGAGTGACCGCCGAACGTTATTTACAACCTTTGTTATCAGTCACATTTATGTTAACTTGAAAATCATAATGTTCCAAAATAATTTCAGTGGAACAAAACAAGTTTGGATTGTAGATTATAAGCACCCCGGGACACCTACAAAGTTTTGGCACATAATAACACTGGTTTGAGGGTATATGGCATGCTTTATGTTACAAGTATGCAATCACTATCCACCTACTATCTATTCTATCTGTGCCTACCCTTTCAGCAATAATATTTACACAAACTAAAATATCCAAAAATAATTTGCATTTCTCAGCCCTCTATGGAAATACGACGCCTATTCCTTACAATTACATCCTCATCAAAATTATGAAGTCTTCTGCCAATCAAATAGCGGTCATCCCTTATGGAGTTGTGCAGGTCAGTGACCCAAGCATGGAATCTCTTGGCACAAAAGCACACCAAAGTAAAACCAAGGCACCCCACCCACGCAAACCTGTAGACAGCCGAGTTGACCACTAATGGGTACCCAAATATTGGAAATACCCCTCTAGCTAAAACATAAGGGAAGCAAAGAGCCGTTAGCAGCTTTATGATAATAGGTATAACTATCTCTCGTAACACCCATACTCCTTGTAGCCCCGAGAATCCATTTTCTCTGACCCTCTCAAACTTTAAACGCCAGCTGTCATCCACCAGTGGCACCATCTGGTCCAGCATTACCAATTGAGTCCAGATTTTGAGGAAAATAAGCCCAAAAGCCCAATCCTGATACAAAAGAAAAACCGGGCTTTCATCCACAGGGACCCGCATTGGTACGATTACTAGAAGTTCAAACAGCAGGCCAATCAACACTGGGATGACAAAAATCTGCAAAAACACCTATCTCAAATAAGGCGAGGAAAGAGGAAACATGCTTTAAGAAAACCAAGCAGAAGGATATATGATCTTTTACCCATATTGACAACAATAAAGAACTCTTCACGACGATGGAGCACCACTTCCAGATATGGCCTAGTAAAACTGTTGCTTTCTCTGTTTTGATTTGATCAATACAATACCTTGCACCAGCCAGCGCAGTTGAGATGATATAACTTCCAATAATGAATGCATATAAATCTGTAATAATTTCGAAAGCATAAACTATGATTATAGAAACAAAATAAATAATAATATTAATCATTGGATAAAACAACCTAAAAGATTTCATGCATTCAAAATAGACTTCGAGAGATTTTCAAACATTCTACCCAATTGAACTGTTCCGCATAGTTAAAATAATTGAGACGTATTATGTTTATTCGGGCCTGGCCCATTAGTATCAGTTAACCTAGCTTAGTCTCTAAGCTAAGCAAGGTCTAATTATATTCTGTAATCCTTTTGGTATTTTGTGTTTTGAGATCTTTAGGGTTATTGCTTGGTTATGGCTGAGCATCATTCTGCAGCCAGTGATCCTTAGTCTCGTCTTAACGTTTTCATAAAGTCTACTGCTGCTACTGCTGTTGTTGGGGCAGAATGTGCGTCTGATGACCAAGATAAGTGTATCTAGTGACCAAGAAGATTATTGGTCTCAAGTAATTTGTTGATGATTTAAGTTTTTCCTTGATTAGTTGAGACCGGTCGAGACAGGTTGCTTTGTCTTTTGAGGTTTGGTTAGTTGAGACCTGCCTCGACAGGTCGCATTGTCTTTTGAGTTTTGGTTAGTTGAAACCTATTTCCAGGTTGGTTCGTACTTTGGTTGGATCCAAAGAGAAATCTATTGAGATCTTTTTAGATTGCTTTGTTTCTGGTTCAGTTCGATTCCAACTGAGATCGATTATCTTTGTGCGTGTTCAAGTCTTAGATTATTACTACGAGGAAATTCAAGAGGAGCTGGATTAGTTATATCTGTAACAAGTTGGATGCTCCAGCTTGAGGGGGGATGTTAGAAACTTGAATAATTTAGACGTATTAAGTTTATTAGTGCCTGGGCCATTAGCATTAGTTAACCTAGCTTAGTCTCCAAGGTAAGCAAGGTCTACTTATTTTCTGTAATCCATTTGGTATTTTATTGGTTAAATAAAAAGCTTAGTTAAATAATGATTGTCTTTACCTCTGATTACTGATTACACCTTTCTGTCTAAATATTTAGATTTGACCATCTTGAGGTTAATCATGCTAAATCAATCCATTCACAAGTAAATGGGCAATCTCTAATGCAAAAGGGTAGATAAGCAGAAAAAAGGTCTTCAGTTGCATCACACCCTAGTGATTAAACATTCCTTAAGTAAAGATTCTTACCGTTGCATTTCATGCCATGTGTGATTGGGAGCAGGGGAACCGCGCTAAACAATGCTCGTCCGATCATGACAGGCACCACAATTAACATGGAATTGAAGATTAGAAGTGTCATCCAAGCCGCCAACAAAAGCAGCACTATGCAGAGCACAAATCTGTATCTTCTGGAAAAAAAAGAAGAAGAAAGTTTTAGATGAAGCCAAAAAATAATCGTGCATTATTCTTTAAGACGAAACTATAGCTCAATGATCCAAGAGAAAAATGATCCAAAGCTTCTGTCATCTTACTCTGAATCAGACTGTTCATCACCATCAGCTTCTGCCTGCACTGTTCTATTCATATCTGTTGGATCCGCATATCCAACAATGTCACGCTCATGGTCCCCTAGTCGATCAGGTAACCAATCCTGCTGCAGTGGGTCCCGGTTTGCATTATCTTGTACAACATTATCCTCAGGTTGAGGCAATAAAAAATCAGTAAGGCCGAGTCCCCAACCAACTGCAGCAAACCAATAATGTAACAGTGACTTGATTGTTGTTCGCAACTTGAAATGCTCAATAGCAAATGGAATGCATATTTGAAAGAGAAGCATGTTAGCGGGGATCTCTGTAAATGGGTCGGATACTCTGCAACGACAAATGATGATTTTGTAAGCAGAAGGTGCATCAAATCATAAAAAAAGAAGTTTAGTGTAAAGAATCTTACGAAATATTAAGAGGGAAGAGAGAGGGGGACATTCGCATGGCAAGTTTAACAGGTAGAAATACAAGCATTACTATTAAGCTGCCATAAACAGCCACTGACAATAGAACTCTACGAGATTGTTTATGAACCGGGTCATCAATTAGATCCCGGAAGGGGTTGTAATTAGGATCAGCTGGGTCCCGCAAAAAATAAAGAACTCCAGTACGCAAAACCTGCAGATATGAACAGTAATAAACTAATAATTGAATGATCAGTATGAAAATTTGAAGTTCAGATATGTAAAAACGTAAAAGTTAGCAATTTCAATCCATTTACATGATATTATTGTGTCAATCTGGATTTATCTTATTTTCCACACAGGTAAAAATAGTAAAAAATAGCTATTAAAGATATGAGAAAATAGGACAAACGTGTTGAATAGGCTGGAGGTCGTCTAATAAGTACTAAATGCTTACAACATCCTGAATCGTTTTAATTTAACAGAAATCATACTACTAAACCATTAAGCATTTTAATCATATTTCAAACACAAACTATTTGCAAAATAACTGGACAAGAAAGTGCTGACAGATCGGCCTCGTTTTGTTGTGCACAAGATTACCAGTTTTGTCACCTCTATAAAACGAAAGGCCAGTTTTGTCACCTCTATAAAACGAAAGGCTATCAGATACATACCCCTCTAAGAAGGCTGACAAATATCGATATTTGTAGCATGTAGACAATACCTACAGCCCAGTGAATCAATGAGCTTGCCAATGGAGACACCGAAAAGAAGTCGACTCGTTGAGCAATCGACTTGCCAAACATCCTTATAGTGCAAATGTCAAGCCACCATCCACACATCAGGGGGAAAACCCCTAATTCAACTACCAAAAGGAAGGCCACTTTTATCATAGTCGTTAAATGTTTCATTGCTGTTAAGAACTGTTTGAAAAGAGAAGGGATTGTCTCTGCTATTGAAGCAATACCATAGAACCTTCCCGTGATCAACGGCTCTCCTTTAGTGTATCTAATTAATGCAACAGTCCCAAAGTAGAATATGATAAGCAAGAAAATAAACATATAACCAATAGCAAGGGTTGTGACATCAGCCACCCATGATGCCCCACTGGTTTCCCCTGGCAAAATATTATCCGCAAGAGATTTTGTGACATTGTTTGATGATTTAACAAGTCCAGTAGCATTTGATTCAAGAATCTCCGCAACATGGCCAATTACAGTATCATCTGGCTGGTGATCAAATGTCAGATTTGACACTGCAGTCAGTGTGTTCTTTAAAGTGATATTGGCTAGAGAAAGTGCTTGGTCTGTCAGTGGTACAACAGTTGAAAACACGGGGTCTGTAGCAGACAATAATACCCATGATAGGTGATACAGTATAATTCGTCCAAGGTGAAATGGCACAAGAATCATAACACCTAGAAATATCATGTTGCTAGCAAGAACCTGGAGGATGAAAAGAAATTCAAGAATTAGAAAACATATGGACCAACATGGCATGAGATAAAAGAGAATGCGACACACAGCCGTTACTGAAATATTCTTCCATTTAGTGCTTAAATATAATTACAAAAGTATATCATTATAATATTGATCTAATTTTTTGCAAAAAGCAATACAAAGTGATTGTAAGCTTCGAATGACTTTCAACCTATATGACCTGTTTATTTTTTAATTAATTTTTGTTAACCCATCAAAGATATAGCACAACAAAGTGCAGCCTATTTTTTAAGTAAATCGGTCGGAACTTCTCTTTTTATTTTATATAAATATGAGTCTTCCAACACATCATAAAGTCAACTGTGTAAAGAACTGTACCAGTATAAGAAATTTAAGGTGAATTAAGGTGAATAGCAACAAAAAAGAGAAGCAACCACAAAAGAGTGTACTCACAGTGAATGCATTTTCCACCAAATGAAAAAGAGGGCCCTGCATGCCAACTAGCTCATCGAATGGAACATCCTCTGCGCCTTCCCCATCATCCAAAGCATCAAACATTTGTTCAACATGAGCTTCAAGACGAGCTGCTTGCATCTCCAACCTGGCTGCAACATTCTCAGCATTTCTTCTAATTATCTGACCGGCACCACCAATTCCTTGTGCTCCACCAGCATTGTCACCAAAAAGGTTTCTGTTGGGTTGTGCAGGTGGTCTTCTGGCAACACGGGCACCATTTCTATCTCCTTCGTCATCTCTGTCACCATCTGGGCCCGCAATTTCTCTTAAATGTCTAAAATAGTCTCTCAATGATGTAGCCCCAAGAAATATGAAGACGATGCTTGCAGAGAGCAGAAACCCATGAAGACAATCGGTAAGAATAACTGTAGTGGAGAGATGACTCAGAAACAGTCTCTGAGCTTCACCAAAAGTCCTAACAAACGAGAAGCGCCAAATCCAGAAAGTAGTAAATGGAATTATGACAAGCCATACAGAAAGCACAAAAGTTAGGCGCATAAAGAATTTCAACACGTGACAGGCTTTCGTTGACATCCCAACTACAAACTCCTGAAAAGGAAGCTTAGAAGGTGCATGCTCAGCATACACAGGGGAGAATGAAAACCGATGTTTGCAAACCTGTCACAAACATTCATAAACCAATTACAAAATAACTATAGGTCACTGTTATTTCAGAGCAGAACACTGCCAAAATGAAAATCATCAACGTAAAGAAAATCACGGATGTAAGATCCTCATGGCTAAACAACTGATGGGAAAAACTTTCATCAATGTTTATCTAATCCATCATTAAATATAAACATCTCATCATAACATGATACGCAGTAAACTAAAAGCCTCTCACCATATAAAGAAAAGCAGAATATATTTTTAGATATATATATATATATATATATATATATCTACAAACAAGTGAATATGAGCAAGAAAATAAACATATAACCAATAGCAAGGGTTGTGACATCAGCCACCCATGATGCCCCACTGGTTTCCCCTGGCAAAATATTATCCGCAAGAGATTTTGTGACATTGTTTGATGATTTAACAAGTCCAGTAGCATTTGATTCAAGAATCTCCGCAACATGGCCAATTACAGTATCATCTGGCTGGTGATCAAATGTCAGATTTGACACTGCAGTCAGTGTGTTCTTTAAAGTGATATTGGCTAGAGAAAGTGCTTGGTCTGTCAGTGGTACAACAGTTGAAAACACGGGGTCTGTAGCAGACAATAATACCCATGATAGGTGATACAGTATAATTCGTCCAAGGTGAAATGGCACAAGAATCATAACACCTAGAAATATCATGTTGCTAGCAAGAACCTGGAGGATGAAAAGAAATTCAAGAATTAGAAAACATATGGACCAACATGGCATGAGATAAAAGAGAATGCGACACACAGCCGTTACTGAAATATTCTTCCATTTAGTGCTTAAATATAATTACAAAAGTATATCATTATAATATTGATCTAATTTTTTGCAAAAAGCAATACAAAGTGATTGTAAGCTTCGAATGACTTTCAACCTATATGACCTGTTTATTTTTTAATTAATTTTTGTTAACCCATCAAAGATATAGCACAACAAAGTGCAGCCTATTTTTTAAGTAAATCGGTCGGAACTTCTCTTTTTATTTTATATAAATATGAGTCTTCCAACACATCATAAAGTCAACTGTGTAAAGAACTGTACCAGTATAAGAAATTTAAGGTGAATTAAGGTGAATAGCAACAAAAAAGAGAAGCAACCACAAAAGAGTGTACTCACAGTGAATGCATTTTCCACCAAATGAAAAAGAGGGCCCTGCATGCCAACTAGCTCATCGAATGGAACATCCTCTGCGCCTTCCCCATCATCCAAAGCATCAAACATTTGTTCAACATGAGCTTCAAGACGAGCTGCTTGCATCTCCAACCTGGCTGCAACATTCTCAGCATTTCTTCTAATTATCTGACCGGCACCACCAATTCCTTGTGCTCCACCAGCATTGTCACCAAAAAGGTTTCTGTTGGGTTGTGCAGGTGGTCTTCTGGCAACACGGGCACCATTTCTATCTCCTTCGTCATCTCTGTCACCATCTGGGCCCGCAATTTCTCTTAAATGTCTAAAATAGTCTCTCAATGATGTAGCCCCAAGAAATATGAAGACGATGCTTGCAGAGAGCAGAAACCCATGAAGACAATCGGTAAGAATAACTGTAGTGGAGAGATGACTCAGAAACAGTCTCTGAGCTTCACCAAAAGTCCTAACAAACGAGAAGCGCCAAATCCAGAAAGTAGTAAATGGAATTATGACAAGCCATACAGAAAGCACAAAAGTTAGGCGCATAAAGAATTTCAACACGTGACAGGCTTTCGTTGACATCCCAACTACAAACTCCTGAAAAGGAAGCTTAGAAGGTGCATGCTCAGCATACACAGGGGAGAATGAAAACCGATGTTTGCAAACCTGTCACAAACATTCATAAACCAATTACAAAATAACTATAGGTCACTGTTATTTCAGAGCAGAACACTGCCAAAATGAAAATCATCAACGTAAAGAAAATCACGGATGTAAGATCCTCATGGCTAAACAACTGATGGGAAAAACTTTCATCAATGTTTATCTAATCCATCATTAAATATAAACATCTCATCATAACATGATACGCAGTAAACTAAAAGCCTCTCACCATATAAAGAAAAGCAGAATATATTTTTAGATATATATATATATATATATCTACAAACAAGTGACATGAGGAAAAAAACATATATAATATATATATATAATATATATATATAATATATATATATATATATATATATATAATATATATATATAATATATATATATAATATATATATATATATATATATATATATATATATAATATATATATATATAATATATATATATAATATATATATATAATATATATATATATAATATATATATATATAATATATATATATAATATATATATATATAATATATATATATAATATATATATATAATATATATATATATATATAAAGAAAAGCAGAATATATTTTTATATATATATATATATCTACATCTACAAACAAGTGACATGAGGAAAAAAACATATATACACTACTTCACATAATTTGATAATTAAGCTAAGAATAGATCTGACTAACATCATTGTTACCACAATTCCACAAGTTTCACCATAACTCCAATATAACGGAATGTGAAACAATATACACACCCACCCTCTTTTAAAGAAGTATGGTGAGTGACTTGAGTGTATTAAGAGCAATACTAGAGAGCCAAACTAAACCCCAATGGCAACCGCCTCAACTTCATTTAACGGGAAGAAAAATGTCTATAAGCCAAATGGAATGCCAATGCAAACCCTCCAAAAAACATGAAGAAATGGGGGAATAAAAAAAGAAAAAAGAAATTGTATCCTCCAATCAAATTCCAAAGACTTGGTAAGCTATAACCATCTATACTTAATTGGTGTAAACAAATTTTTTATGATCCACACAAACCGAGAAAAATAGTACGGTAATCCCTAGTTGGTCCTCCGATAGGCCCTACTAGTCTTGGATCGTGGAAACGGCAATCAATAGATTTGGGGTTCAGCCTTCTTTATATCCCTATCTGCTTAATAATACACTATGATGTATATAGAATTTCGTAATGTGCTCGTGGCTGCCTAATAACACTTTTCGTCGGAAAAGTCGAGTCCTTTAATAACATAGCATTATTAAATCATGTAAAGCTGCAATATATCTAGTCTAGTCAAGTCAAGCCGAGTTTCAATTGATCAAATCCGCTAACAACTTAACACTAACTCTAATATAATTATTATTGCAATATTGATTATCGAGTCGAGTCGAACCGAGCTTGAAAGTATAGATACAAGTATACAACAAATTCATTTAATAAGTAAGACAAAATTTAGAAAAAAAAAAAAAGAGAGAGAAAAAACCTCGCAATGACGAGTTTTGCTATGATGAAGCCACTGTAAAAGGCAATCCTGATGAACAAACTTAATACTGCCGCTACAAGCACATGGATACCTTAACGGATTATCCGAATCGCCCGGGTTTCTACAGATCCGACATACATCACCTTCATCTTCTTCGTCATCATTATTATTAATATTAAATTTTGATAAGTTTTCGGGCGGTGATGCATTCACGGCTGCCGGAAAAGGAATTGGTTGGTCCGTCATTGGCGGTGGAGATTGGATTCACGGCGTGATGAGACGGTTATGAAAATGAAAGATGTGTGAAGGATGAATGGACTGTATGTATGGCCTTGGATTTTGTTTTTATTTACGATTCTGGTTTACGAGATACGAGTATATCTTTTTATTTAACCTTCTTTTTTCTTTTATTTACGTTGATGAGGGTTTATTTAAGGTGTTAATCAAATTACTAATCCATTTATTGTTGAAAAAAAAAAGTTTTAGAAAGTATTTTAGTTATCAAATTGTGTAACAATAAAAATATGAATATGAATTTGTTTTTGAAAAGAATTCTACAATCAGCTTCGAAAAAACAATAGTAAACTCATATTTTAAAATTTAAAATTTAATAAAAGATAAAAAAAGAAGATTATTTTTTATATATTTTATATGAAATAATAATAATAACAATAATAATTACAAACAAATTCTTATTAGAAAATATTGGAGATAACTATGTTTTACCAAGTCTTTCATCTTTATCTACTGCCAACCAAAACTCGTTTCTATATCCTATTTTATAGTATTAGTTGTTACTTCTACTTCCTATTTAAGGTTGACTCTCCGTGTATTTTTAATTGATTAGAAATAAACTTGTCTCCGTGTACCGATTTCTTCATGGTATCAGAGCAAGAGATCCAAAATTAAGATAATCAATTCTAAAACTCTAATGGCCGTAGGAGAGGGATCGAAAACAAAGGATCACACAGATCCTAACTCACTCCTATACCTACACCCCTCAGACTATCCCCATCAGATGCAAGTAAACGATGGTTTGACGGATGCAAACTTTAATGATTGGTTACAAGAAATGACAAATTTCTTGTTTGCCAAAAACAAAATTGGATTTGTCGATGGAACAATTCCAAAACCCGAAAAAGAAGATGAAACTTACATGCCTTGGATGCGGTGCGACGCGATGGTGAAGGGATGGCTCACCACAGCCATGGACAAAGACATACGGGCGAGTGTGAAGTACGCTAACACCGCTGCTGAAATCTGGAAAGACCTAAGCGAACGATTTGGGAAGGAGAGTGCACCAAGAGCATATGAATTAAAATAAATGCTTAATGTTACCAAGCAAGATGGAGCAACAGCTTACTACACGAAACTGAGAAGAATCTGGGATGAAATTACAACCGTTCTTGCAACTCCATATTGCACCTGCAATGGCTGTAAGTGTGAGGTTGGAAAGAAACTAGCTAAATTGAAAGAAAAGGAACAGTTGTATGAGTTCTTACTTGGTCTCGATGACGAGTTCGCTGTCATACGTACTCAAATATTGGCCATGCAGCCTACACCAACTCTTAGCAATGCCTATCATATGGTAGCGGAGGATGAACAGCAAAGGAATGTTGCAACAAAAAAAAAGACAACCAGTGAGGTGGCTGCTTTCCAAACATCTCAAGGTAATCGAAGGGAAGGGCCTGTCCGAAAGAAACCATGGCAGAAGAACGACAAATCAGGTTCCGTTACTAAGGTTGAGCATTGCACTGAATGTGACCGCGATGGACACAATCGAGAAGGATGTTTCAGACGTATTGGATATCCCGAGTGGTGGCCCGGGAAGGCAAAGAAAGATGGGGCCAGGCCACACGCTGCGCTGGTAGAAACGACTACTAGTCCAATTCAAGGGTTAACAAACGAACAATATGCTATGTTTTTGAAGCTCTTTGGGGATAACAAAGACCAGTTAAAGGAAGAGGCGACGCCAAAAGCCAACATGGCAGGTACGTTTACTGACAATGATGACTCGGGAGCTCTAGATTCGGGGGCAACCGAGCACATGTTTTGTCAAAAGGAAGTGCTTGTAGATGTTGTCACCAATTCTAATGAAATTCCAGTTACAGTTGCAAATGGCAAAAATGTTCCTGTAAAAGGGAATGGGAAAGTCCTTCTGTAAGGGGGGGTCAAAATAAAAGATGTCTTATTTGTTCCTAATTTAAGATGCAATCTTATATCTGTAAGGCGACTAACCAAAGATTTGCATTGTGCAATCACGTTTTTTCCCAACTTTTTTGTCATACATGGATTGCAAACGAGGAGCTTGATTGGAGCGGGTAGTTGCATCGATGGTCTTTATCGAATGGGAGTATTGAAGAAAGAGAGACAAGCTATGGCAGTCAGTTCGACCACATGGCATAGGAGACTTGGACATTCATCATGTGTAAAATTTCCTAACATGAATGTTAATTTCAATTCCAGGAATAATTTTTGTGACTCTTGTATTCGAGCAAAGTTTGCAAAGTTGCCCTTTCCAACTTCTTTTATTAAGACCAGTGAATGTTTTGACATGGTTCATTGTGACATTTGGGGGGGTTATCGAACACCGTCTTTATCACGAGCACATTATTTCCTTACATTGGTGGATGATTATAGTAGATCAGTTTGGGTATATTTGATCAAACACAAAAATGAAGCAAGCATGTGCTTAATGAACTTTCACAATTTGGTAGAAAGGCAATTTGGAAAGAAAATCAAACGTTTTAGATGTGACAATGGAGGAGAGTTTATATCTAATAAAATGAAAGAATTTTATGGGGAACAAGGCATTATTTTAGAAACAACGTGCCCACATACCCCACAACAAAATGGGGTGGTGGAGCGTAAGCACCGACATCTCCTTGAAATGGCTCGTGCACTTCGATTTGAAGCAAATTTACCAATCAAATTCTGGGGAGAATGCATAATGACAGCAACATACATAATCAACCGGGTACCTAACATGGCTTTACAAAATAAAACTCCTTATGAGGTCTTATTTGGAAAAACACCCAACTATGACCACATGCGGGTTTTCGGTTGTCTTGCATATTTTTGGAATAGTCATACAGATGGAGACAAGTTTGAGGCACGTGGACGAAGAGGGCTTCCTTGGTTACCCTTTTGGCACAAAAGGGTATCGAATTTTCGACCTTGAAGAAAATAAGATAGTTGTCTCTCGACATGTGAGGTTCGTTGAAGATGTATTCCCTTTTTCTACTACCAGTTCTAAAGGTGAACAACTACCTTTTAAACTAAATGATTATTTGGAAGAAGTCAAGAGTGTGAGGATTGGTCGAAAGGGGGGGTGGTGCCCAATTATAATGAAATACTCGTGCATAGATAAATGCCCATATGGATGACAATGACAAAGCTACTGGGCAAAACATCAACCCACCAACAGAAACTATTGATGCACAAGTCCAAGATAATGTGGCTGGAGAAATAGATTTTAATTCACCAAATGAGTTACATGAAAGTTCACATATTGAGTTACATGAAAATATTGATCAAGCTCCTGTTCACACCGAACAATCACGGTCGACACGTGCTCGATCTCAGCCAAAGCATTTGCAAGATTATGCAGTGAATCTCCCACCTTCGATAGACCATGCAGCCCCGTCTCCTGATCAATCATCCTCTACGGTACATCCTTTTGCCCATTACATTTCTTATGACAAATTTAGTGCTAACCATAAAGCTTTTCTTTCGGCCATCGATGCACATGATGAGCCAAAGTCTTTCCAGCAAGCTGTCCAACATGAACAATGGCGAGACGCCATGATGAAAGAAATCAAAGCACTCGAACAAAACAGAATCATGTTGGAAAGAAGGCAATTGATTCGAAATGGATATACAAAATCAAATACAAACCTAATGGGGAAGTTGAAAGGTACAAAGAACGTCTCGTTGCCAAGGGATTCACTCAACTTGAAGGAGTCGATTATCATGACACGTTTGCTCCAGTTGCAAAATTGGTAACAATGCGCACGTTGTTAACTTTGGTTGTGAAACGAGATTGGATTATACATCAACTCGATGTGAACAATGCATTTTTACATGGAGATTTGGATGAGGAGGTGTACATGAAATTGCCACAAGGTTTTCAAGACAAAGCAAAGCATCGGGTATGTCGGTTACGGAAGTCTATTTATGGTCTTAAGCAAGCCTCTCGTAACTGGTATTACAAGTTTACCAAGGTCTTACTTGAACTCGGTTACAAACAATCTGTGGCTGATCCATCTTTGTTTGTATATACTTATGAGAAGATTCAAGTGGTTGCTCTTATATACGTAGACGATGTGATCTTGGCAGGCAATGACATGAGCAAGATTCAAGCTACCAAATTGGAGTTGCATGATCGGTTCACCATAAAGGATCTTGGCAATCTTAAATATTTCCTTGGGATTGAGGTTGCTCGAACTAAAGAAGGTCTTGTTCTTAGTCAGAGAAAATACACATTGGATATTTTGCATGATTTGGGTCAAGAAGGGTGTAGACCCAGTTCTTTTCCAATGGAGCAAGGTTTAAAACTCAACCGAGCAGAAAATGAGCATCGAGTGGATGCAGGCCAATATCGACGATTGGTGGGTCGCCTTTTGTACCTACAAGCCACACGACCAGACATCGCATATTCAGTTAATTTGTTGAGTCAGTTTGTGGGAGATCCACGTAAACCTCATCTCGAAGCAGCCATACGGGTTGTGCGTTATCTCAAACGCACTTTGGGACAAGGGATCTTGTTACCATCGATGGGTGGGACAGAACTAGTTGCGTACTGTGATGCCGATTGGATGGGCTGCCCGTTTACCTGACGCTCCCGTACTGGTTATCTACTTACACTTGGTGGCGCTCCCGTGTCTTGGAAATCCAAGAAGCAATCTGTGGTTTCTCGTTCATCTGCCGAAGCTGAGTATCGTGCTATGGCTACAACCGTCAGTGAGGTCCTATGGTTTCGTTGGTTACTTATAGAGTTGAACGCTATCCAAAAGGAACCAACTACATTGTATTGTGATAATGAATCTGCTCGTCACATTGCTCATAATCCGGTTTTTCATGAACGAACTAAACATGTTGAGATGGATTGTTACTTTGTTCGTGAACGTGTGGAGTCCAAAGAAATCATCCCTGTGTGTATTAAGTCACATCAACAAGTCGCAGATTTGTTCACTAAACCACTTGGCGGACAACACTTAGCTTATTTACTCGGCAAGTTGGGCATTGCGAACCTACATGCGCCAACTTGAGGGGGAGTATTGGAGATAACTATGTTTTACCAAGTCTTTCATCTTTATCTACTGCCAACCAAAACTCGTTTCTATATCCTATTTTATAGTATTAGTTGTTACTTCTACTTCCTATTTAAGGTTGACTCTCCGTGTATTTTTAATTGATTAGAAATAAAAACTTCAATTCCTGATCTTAAACTTGTCTCCCTGTACCGATTTCTTCAGAAAAAGTGAAAGACCCTCAATTAATCCGATATTATTCAAGCATGTACGAGATCACCCGAAAAAGTTCTTTTAGATATTCCCAAATGTCTTAACTATTTACGAAACACATATGGTTATATTTCGGCTAACGAATACCATCATTATTTCATCCAAACTATGAATATAAAGAAAAATAGATTTGGATTTCAATTGTTCTTATTTACCTCGAAGAATAACACAGTTTCATACAAAAAATAAATGATTAATATTTGTATATTCATCTTACCTCAATTATATTTCAAACATTAACATTATGTGTTTTTTGTTTTTAAACGCCCAAAAATTTCATTAATTGGACCATGTTTTAACATCCAAATAATAATAATTCAAACTACTATACCGACTATCACAAAGTTACAAATCATCAACTCCTCCCCGCCCTCCCTGATTTTTCAATAGGTACCTGTCCGCTTCCTAATTGCAGGGAATACCTCGCCACCCCTTCCCGCCCCTCCCCACCCTTTTCTATTTTATTTATTTTCTATTTATTTATAATTAAAACTTTTATTTAATAAAGAGTAAATTACAATTTTCGTCCCTGTCGTGTAGGGCTGTCAATGAGTTCGGGTTGGCGGGTTCGGGTTCGCGGGTTGACGGGTCGAAAATCTCTGACCCTAACCCAACCCACTAAAAATTTCAGGTCAGAAATTTCAACCCTGACCCATGACCTGTCAACCCGAACCCAACCCACCAACCTGAAAAAAATCGGGTTAGCGGGTTGACGGGTCGAGTTTCGGGTTGGCGGGTCAAATGGGTTGGTGGGTTGGCGGGTTGACAGGTTGATTTCATGTCAAACAGGTCATATGGGTCGTGGGTTGGTAGGTTGGCGGGTCGGTGGGTAAATTTCAGGTCATGGGTTGGCAGGTTGGCGGGTCAAATGGGTTGGTGGGTCGACCTATTAAAAAAATTATATAAATTTAAATTCTTTTCAGGTTGGCGGGTCGACCTGTTAACCCAATGGGTCAACCCGAACCCAACCCGAAAAAACCAGGTTAGTGGGTTAGCGGGTTGACGGGTCGAGATTTCACAACCCTAACCTGATTTTTTTCGGGTTGGGTTTCAGGTTGGGTCGAGATTGACAGCCCTACTGTCGTGGTTACGAAATTACAGGTTTCATCCCTAGGTTTCATAAATTACGCTTTTGGTCCAAAATATTTTGCTCCGTCAACACTTTTGGTCCAAATCACTAACAGACGTTTAATGTGAGGTCACGTGACCTACACATGATGGATATTTTAGTCTTTTTGTTGAAAATAAGGACCAAAAGCGTAAATAACTTAAATGTTGATTTTATTATTTATATTAATATTAATACATATGTTTATGTATCTATACCATGATCATCAAACAAACAGATATTCCAATCTCATTCTTCATCCACATCTTATTCTTCAATAAAAATTCCCCCAGTTGCTTCATCGTGAATTCCAAATTTTATTAATTTTCTTCAATCTCATCCTAACACTAGTGTAAAAAAAAAATAAAAAATACAAAGAGGACGATTGGCTACCCATATCACCACAAATTACCGAACTAAAAACAAACACACCCACAGACATTTACACACTCTTTGTATCTATCTATTTATCAATCAAAACTAAAAAAACACCATTACAATCTAATAATAAAAATAATAGGATAATAATAATGATAATGGATTATTAAAAGATGAAGAATGTGTTACAAACAGATTTCAAAAAGCAACCAACAACGAGAAGGGATTGCTAGTGTATAATAATTAAAACTTTTATTTAATAAATTAGACAAATTAAAACTAATATTCATAAAATCATAAAACATTACATAATATGACTAAAATCATAAAACACTACATAATATTACTAAAATCATAAAACATACATAATTCATAAAATCATAAAACATTACATAATATGACTAAAATCTAAAACACTTACATAATATACATAAAATCATAAAACATTACATAATATGACTAAAATCTAAAACACTTACATAATATACATAAAATCATAAAACATTACATAATATGACTAAAATCTAAAACACTTACATAATATACATAAAATCATAAAACATTACATAATATGACTAAAATCTAAAACACTTACATAATATCATAAAATCATAAAACATTACATAATATGACTAAAATCTAAAACACTACATAATATACATAAAATCATAAAACATTACATAATATGACTAAAATCTAAAACACTTACATAATATACTAAAATCATAAAACATTACATAATATGACTAAAATCATAAAACACTTACATAATATACTAAAATCATAAAACATTACATAATATGACTAAAATCTAAAACACTTACATAATATACTAAAATCATAAAACATTACATAATATGACTAAAATCATAAAACACTACATAATATACTAAAATCATAAAACATTACATAATATGACTAAAATCATAAAACACTTACATAATATACTAAAATCATAAAACATTACATAATATACTAAAATCATAAAACATTACATAATATACTAAAATCATAAAACATTACATAATATGACTAAAATCATAAAACACTTACATAATATACTAAAATCATAAAACATTACATAATATGACTAAAATCATAAAACACTTACATAATATACTAAAATCATAAAACATACATAATTCATAAAATCATAAAACATTACATAATATGACTAAAATCTAAAACACTTACATAATATACTAAAATCATAAAACATTACATAATATGACTAAAATCATAAAACACTTACATAATATACTAAAATCATAAAACATACATAATATACTAAAATCATAAAACATTACATAATATACTAAAATCATAAAACATACATAATATACTAAAATCATAAAACATTACATAATATACTAAAATCATAAAACATTACATAATATACTAAAATCATAAAACATACATAATATCATAAAATCATAAAACATTACATAATATGACTAAAATCTAAAACACTACATAATATACTAAAATCATAAAACATACATAATTCATAAAATCATAAAACATTACATAATATGACTAAAATCATAAAACACTTACATAATATACTAAAATCATAAAACATTACATAATATGACTAAAATCTAAAACACTTACATAATATACTAAAATCATAAAACATTACATAATATGACTAAAATCTAAAACACTTACATAATATACTAAAATCATAAAACATTACATAATATGACTAAAATCTAAAACACTTACATAATATACTAAAATCATAAAACATTACATAATATGACTAAAATCTAAAACACTTACATAATATACTAAAATCATAAAACATTACATAATATGACTAAAATCATAAAACATTACATAATATGACTAAAATCATAAAACACTACATAATATTACTAAAATCATAAAACACCACATAATCCTAACACTCGGAATAGTCCGAGTCCACAGTACTGTCGCCGTCGTTACGATGAATGTATCGATAGGGTTCAGGAGACCCGGCAGCGTCGCCGGGTTGAGGAGATACGTACTCCTCCCCCGGGTCCGTATAGTAATCTACATCCTGACCACCACCGACACTGCCTTGCCAGAACAGCGCGTGGTCAAGCGTGGATGACAAAGTCGTAGACGCGGCGGTAAGCTGGAAAAGAACTTGATTCAGCCAATCCATCTTCTGACGAAGATACACAACATACTCATTTTCGTTGGGGTTTCGAACCCGATTGGGTGCTTCAAGTCGGTCGATCTCGGCTTGGTAAGCCGCCTTCTCGTCGGATACACTCTGAATGACGGTGTTCACTTGAGATCGGTGTTTGTCGTCGTTGACCATGTGAGCTTGCATCGCCATCTTAACATCCCTTAGGTTCATGTTTTCCATGTTTGAAAATCAAATAAGAAAGGAAAGAAAAATATGGAGAAAAAAAACCCAAAAGTAGCTGAATGTGAGAAAGGAGAAAAGAAAAAAGAAAGAAGAAGGAGGGATTCGACCGTTAGCTTCTTTTTTTTTAATTGTTCGTAACGTTAAAAAACATAGGCATGGAAACCGGCACCATCATCTCCTTTCCGCTCCCCACCCCACCGGTACCGGAGGGTCGGATTGGTGTGCATACCGGTACCAGACCGGTACCGGTCGGGTGCCTATGCACTCCGTCCACCCTAAGGGCATATTGCAAATGAAAAAATAAGATAACATGAGTGAAATGTATCTATAATGATTAATACGAAAATACATAATGAAACTGCATAGTGCACCAAATACCATCACGATGTTGTATGTATGATGACGTACGCCCTCCGGCTAGGCTTACGGGCATCACTAAGGCGACGGAACCATACTCTAATCCGTGGCCAACTGTACCACGAACTAGTGACGTCTATGCTCGTACGTCGCAGAGTCGTACTGGGACGTCTGAACCAAAGAGACAAAGTTGGTTACACAACACGACACACCGAGCAACAGTCTCCTGCTACAAGGACGTCATGCACCAAGGACCACCTCTCCTTGGTGCCTATAAATACCAGACCATTCTCTCAACCCAAACTAATCTAAATTCATGCAATACACACACATACACAATTCATATACTTGGTAGCGTGGAAGTCGTACATACCTCCACACCAACTGGGAACCGCTAGCAAGCCCTTGATTAACCTTTTCACGTTCTAAGCAAGACTAAACCCCCTGAAATTAAGTATAATATATACATATTAGGCCCGTGTAATTTTATGCTTAAACAAGTGGCGCCATCCGCACTCTACTAACTGGTCTTGTGACGAACAATGGCGGAGGAAGACCAACGGTCCCCTCCGGGTTATTCGAGAAACAATAACGAAAGACAATCAGAAACAATTGAACCACTGCTCAGAGAATGTTTGCGGCATATGAACATGCGCAACGTGCAAACTCGGCTAGATTATGACAATTGGAGTGAAGACGTAGATGAAGAAATCGAAGCAGAAACACCGCCCCAACAAAGCCCAATTCAGCGACCCAGTGGAAGGGTCAGGTTCAGTGAGACCGTAACCGGAGGACCCCCTCCGACAAATGTCACAAACACAACCACCCCCTAAGCTCCGGGTCCGAACCTACCTCCGCTCACAGCACATCAGGTAAACCAACAAGGTCAAACACAACCACCCCTAAGCTCCGGGTCCGAACCTACCTCCGCTCACAGCACATCAGGTAAACCAACAAGGTCAAACACACATCCCAACCTACAATGGGTATGGTTATACGTATATGCCACAACAAACTCCTGGAGCACCGATGGGCTACGGTCAACCGCAATACTTCCCCCACGGCTACACACCACAAAATCCATACTTTATGCCCCAAAACAATGCATTTTTCAATCCGCAGCAGGGATATACCCCGATGCAACCTCCGCAGTACGATAGCCAGCAGCATAACCAGCGAGCAAATGACACTGGTATCCCCCCGGAGGCTGATATGATAGTTCAGACGGAGCCTGGCCCGTTTGTCAAATGGATCGAAGACTACCCCCCCGGAAGGTGGACTCCCCAAAGGGATAGAGATGTACGACGGGAAGGATGACCCAGATAATCACCTGAAACATTTTAATGGTATGATAAGAATGCAGAAATGGAAAGTACCAGTGGCATGTCACATGTTTGCTTTGACATTAAAAGACACCGCGAGGGCGTGGCTAGACAGTTTGCCGATAGGGAGCGTAATGAATTTCGAAGACCTGAAAACAAAATTCAGATCTCATTTCAGTCAACAACGAAAATACAAGAAGATACACTTGGAAGCTCACAATATCAAAAGGAAAGAGAATGAAAGCGTCCGACAATACATCGCAAGATACACAGATGAAACCTTCCTGATCAGAGGACTGAGTGAAAACCAAAGAGTGTCGGGATTCATACATGGCTTGAAGTACAAAGCTTTAGTAGAATTCCTCTCAATGGACTTGCCGGAAACATATACAGCAGCCACGGATAAAGCCCATATATTTCCGACCGCTTAAGAAACAAGTGGAAATGTAGGGTACGCAGGTTGCGCTGACGGAAGGGACACACTGGGGGAAAGATCAAAGAAACCCAAGGCAGGATAAAGGCCGCAGATCTCCCTACCCGAAAAATGCAAACAGCCCCTCCACCAGTCACGGGGTCCTGCATACACCACCTAAACAACACAGAGACGTCCTGGCTACGGAAAAGACGCCGAGAAGTAGAAGTAACATGAAGGGAAAGGACTTGACAAAATTCTGTGAGTTCCATGGTACCCACGGGCATGAAACGAATGAGTGTTTGGTTTCCAAAGGAAGACTAGAGGAGGCGATGAAAACTGGGAAGTTCTCCGAACTTCTTAAAGGCATCAGAGAGCCAAACCAACAGCAAGGTAAAGGGAAACAACAACACGTGGGTATACCAGAAGCTAAACCGGAACCACTGGACGAGCCAATCAATGTAATTATTGCTGATGTAAGACAAAGTGAAGAAAGAGCAACAAGTACAGAAGCATGGAGATCAGTTGCGATCAATTTGCCACCAATACCCGAAACGGAGGCTTCTGAAGCTCCGATAGTGATTAGCGCGGTGGTCGGCAACCATCCGGTGAAAAGAATTTACCTGGACATAGGAAGTGGGTGCGAAATTATGTACAAGCACTGTTACCAGAAGTTGAAACCATCTTTAAAACAATTGAAAAAAGAATGCTCAAGCCCATTGATCGGTTTCTCCGGAGAAAGATCATGGTCCTCCGGAGAAATCACATTGCCATTTACTGTAGGGGAAGGTATGAAAGTAAGATCAGAAGTGTTGAATTTTGTAATTATAAAAGCAAACTCACCATACAATATCATTTTGGGAAGGACCGCGATGCGCCGTCTCGGCTTTATAGCTTCGCCAATACATGCCATAGCAAAATTCCCAACCCCCTACGGCATCGCATGCCTGAAGTCGGAGACTAATGCTTTGCGGCAATGCAGTCAAGTTGAATCTGAAGGAAAGATGCAAAAAGAGCAAAACAATCAGGTAAGCGCTGTAGAAAGACCAGAAGAGAAGTTATTCATCAATGATAAGTATCCGGAACAACACGTCATGATAGGAAGCCAAATGCCGGAAGAGTTCAAACGAAAACTAAAAATACTCCTGGAGCGAAACAAAGATGTCTTTGCCTGGACACACGCTGATATGACGGGAGTCCCGCGGCAACTGGAAATCGCGGGAGAAAAGTTCGACATTCAACATAAGTTGAACACGATGCCTCATGTTGAACCCATCAAGCAAAAGAAACGGAGCCTAGCTCCGGATAGAAGCAAAGCAGCAAAAGAACAAGTGGATGACTGATGTGGTTTTATTTTATGCTTTTAAATTTATAAGTTGTACAAGTAATTATCTGAAAAAACACACACTTACGAGCAGAGAACCCGATCAGTGTAGTATAGTCTAAGTGATAAGTTACCCGGCTCTTAAGCCATGACCAGATAGTAATTATCTCCGGTGACCACAATGCTCGTTTCCAAGTCAAAGGATCGCGTCTGACATTGTTAAGCATCATGTTATATTCATCCTAATTACTACGGTTCTGGATCCCTCGGTTACAAGTGAATCACTTTTTACAACTAGTTATAGACCAACTAGTGTTTTCCATCCTAGCATATTAGTCCTAGTGTATGATCATAGACAACCATCAGAATTAAACTAATATATTCAGATATAGAACCGATAATAATATGAAGAACTAGTAAAACATGGATCTACGATAAACAGTAAAACACACTCCAACAGATTCTAACAAATAAAGTAAAACAATAAACGTCTACATGATCACATCGATCCAAATAAGTATTCAGCCTACTAGCCTGACATTATTAAAGGAATAACAAAATCTGAAAAGATGAAAGACATTGTTTACCAACTGAAAGTAAAATAGAAAAGTAGATCTAGGCTGAGGTCGAAGATCGGAAGGTGTTAGAAGCTCCAAAACCTTATGGAAATCTGCAACTACGACCTAGGGTTGAATGTAGGCGGCTAGGGCTGCTGAATCGGCTCTCCCTTAGGGTTTTGAGGGTTAGTTCGACTTAAATAGTGAAATAAGTCGGTTGTTGATCTGGGCCGCCCAGCGGCGCTGGGCTGATGGCAGCGGCGCTTGATATTGGCCAGCGGCGCTTGCATGGCTGCCAGCGGCGCTGGTAGCTCCTGCTGCAGTTCGTTCTTCTTTGTTCGGCTCCCGAATCACCTCCTTGTGTCTTGTAACTTCATAGGCCTTCATCTTGAGTTACTTGATGTCATTTACCCTCTCTCGCATTGATGTGTCTCAATATATGCATATTTCCCACATCTTATTTTGACGTTTTAGACACGTTTGATAGCTGTTTATACATGTTTTGTGGTGCTTTATGGTATTTGCTAGTGATTTCAGGTCTACAGCAGGTACATCGCTCATAATTGGTAGAAAATAGCTTAAGAATGGTCCATATGCACTAACGATGAAGAACGAAGCTGAAATTCCAAAATCTGACAGAATTCACGGCGCGACCAGGTATCCTCGCGACGCGATACAGCACAAAACTTCATTCGCGGCGCGATCATGGTATCTCGCGACGCGACAAAAGTCCCTGGATTGAAATGCTCCAACTTTGGCACACCTCGCGGCGCGACCAAGGGGACTCGCGGCGCGACTCTGCGCTGGTCTGACAGATTTCTCTCTCCTGGGGTATAAATACCAAACCCCATTCAACCCTAAACCTAATCTTGGACACTCCAGCCTCCATACCTTCTCTCCAGCCGATTTTAAGGGTTTTTCAAGGGTTTTTCATCATCCAAACTATTTTGAAGACTTGAAGATTAATTTGGCTCTTGATTAGTGATTGTAGCTCGGTTGTAACCTCGATTTGGATTATTACTTCATATTTGGTACGCTATGTTCTCCTTTTTTATTTGAATCTCTAGTTATTTTCATTATGAGTAGCTAAATCTCTATACATCTATGAAGATGAAGTGAAACAATTAGTTATGGTTGCATAATATTTTGAATTCATGTTGGTTTTACTTAACATTTTGTCAAGATCTTAATGAAGTGATTTCTTCTACTTAAACTTGTGTTCTTGGTGATATTTGTGTTCTTCGTTAGTGGTACTAGTTGAATGTAAGTATTAATTTAGTTGTTTGTCTATGAATAACTCTTGCTAGTTCATGGTATGATAGTAAAGAATACAAGTCTAATAGAAATTACTTTGTTAAGTGGATTTAACGGTTGGTGGTACCACGTTTCTTTCACAAAGATAAAAATTGTTATTTAAATAATCAAACAAACTAGTTAGTTCGAGGAATTGTAATAGGTTGGTGGTACCACTTGTTGCAAGAAATTGGATTGAATAGGTGATTGAGTCGATTTTACAAACGGAGTGCACCCGGTTGTGTTTTTGTCTTATCACGATTATTATCACCAACACATATGAATTTTGAGCTTAACCTATATGCAACCTAGACTTTTTGCGTAGCGGATTCGACATAGATGGCTTTTTAATTATTTGTTTACAACTCAAATCTTTTCGCGTGCTCTCGATTGACACCAGTTGAGTACTTTATTTTACTTGTTGATTCCATAGTTATCAGAACCGCAAAGTGACAATTCGGTCACACCAAACCTTTTACTTGTTTCACACTCTCGCAACCTTTAGTACAACAATCAGTCCTTGTGTTCGATCCTGGTCTTGCCAGTTAGCTATATTACATACGAACGGGTACACTGCCCGTAAGTGTGTTGTAGTTAGTTAGCGGTAGATCTTGTTATAAATTATAAACTAGATTTCACACATCAAGTTTTTGGCGCCACTGCCGGGGATTGATTTTTAGTACTTTTGGTTGAGATTCTGTGAATCTATCCTTTTTCGTGCTTTGCACGGAGAAGTTACTTGCTTTATTTTATTATAGTTTGCTTTGATTGTACCCCAGGTGCTATTAAGGTTTTTGTTTGTTGTGTTGTGTTCGCAGAATATTTCCAGGTAGTGGATGAACACTCGAACTTCTGGGAGACTATTAGTGAAGGCTACATCCAATCCCGAAAAACTCAAAAAGCGCACCAAAACACAAACATCACAACCATCAACTTCTGACCCATTTTTCATAGACACCACTCCTAGACCCAAATCCGACCACATACTTCACGAGACTTATTACGAGTCGGGAAGTAACGAGTGGGGATACCATTCCGAAAAAGAAGAACCACTTTCCGATAAAACACCTACTCCACCCGAATCTCCGAAAACAACCGTTAACATGGCGGGACAACAAAACCCTCCCGATCTTTTCAACATGAAGATCGAGGACCTTCCTCGAACTATACCAACATCTCGCCAATCGGCCATTCGTGCACCCGAGATTGACACTTTCACGGTGAAAGGCAATCATTTACAAATGGTTAAAGATTTGTGCTTTGACGGAAGGCACAAAAGAGATCCTCATGAGCATCTTGACAAGTTCGAGATGATTTGCAATCTATTCAATTATGGGGAAAATCAGGCCAACAACGTCAAAATGAAACTTTTTCTCATGTCTCTCACGGAAGAGGCTTACAAATGGTTGAAGGGTTTGGCACTGGATAGCTTGACTACTTGGGGTGCGGTTAGGGAAGCGTTGATTGAGAGATTCTTTCCGGCTAATTGGGAAAAAGAGCTCATTCTTGTAATTAGATCTTTTAGGCAAGATGAGGATGAGTCTATAGTTGAAGCTTGGTTAAGAATGAAAGATCTATTGTGGGAATGTCCCGGGCATGGGGTGAGTAACATCGAGATTGTGGGGATATTCATGGATAGGATGAATAGGGAGAGTTACGAGAAGATGGTGATGACGTGCGGAGGTAGCATTAGTTACAAGACCTCAAGTGAGCTTTGGAAAATGTTTGAGGATATGGTAAAAGCTCAAGTCTCTAGGTCTTCGAATAAAGATAAGAGGTCGCGTAAGGTGGTAGCTAGAGTTGATGAGGGTGAAACATCCGAGATCATTATGGAAATTAAGGCACTTTCTAACCGGATGGATGAGAGATTCTCAATGGTGGAGAATAATTTTGGTGGACTTGAGCGTGATGTGAAGATTATGGCCGGGGGTTGTACTAATTGTGGCGGACCACACCATCCCGATGAGTGTGAGTCGGTAGTTAATGAAGACGTAAATTTCGTTCAAAACCAACGTCAAGGGCAATATCAACCTCTTTTCCAACGTGGCGGATCTTTCCAAGGCCGATATCAAGGTAACTATTCTAACTCTTCTAATACTTATTCTAACAATCGTGGTGGAAATTTTCAAAATAGGTGGCAAAAGGATGACAATCATGGCGCACCTAACCAACAACAATCACCATCACCCCCAAGGCGAGAAGAAGACGAGGGCGAAGGATCACGACAATTGCAACACCCATGCTTTGATTTCCAATTTGGAAAAAAGAATTGATAGAATGGGCACTCAACAAAGGCAACCGGGTACTCTTCCAAGCAATACCCAACAAAACCCGAATCAAGACAAAGGCTCATGGAGGAATGGGGATGACAAATACAAAAGCCCCCAACACTGGAACGAAACCGTCAATGCCATAACTACGCGATCCGACAAGGTAAATTGTTCTTCCAATTGATAATTCTTGTATTTCTAATGTTTCTCCTCGAGTTGGGCAGTTTGAAGAAGATGTTGATGAAGAGGTAGAGATGGAGTCACCGCCGGTGGTGACCACTTCGGTTCCTAAAGCCACACCGATCAAGGAAACCGTGTTGAAATCCTACCAACCGAAGATTCCTTTTCCACAGAGATTGATGAAGGAAAAGATGAAGGAGCGACTGGATAAGTTTGTAAGTGATCTAAGGAAGTTGCATATCAATATCCCGTTTTTAGATGCAATTGTGCAGATGCCAGGATATGCAAAATGTTTGAAGCAAATTTTGATGAACAAGAAAAAGTTGGCTGAGGTGGAGACTAAAATTTTGGAAAATGTTTGCTCGGCGGCAGTGGCGGGTAAGTTGCCCGAAAAGCGTAAGGATCCAGGTAGCTTTACTGTTTCTTGCAAGATTGGTGATTTGACTGTGAGTAAGGCATTGACAGATTCAGGCGCTAGTATTGATTTAATGCCTTAATCTATTTATGCTAAACTGAACTTAGGAAAACCTAAACCCATCAACATGAAAATTCAATTGGCCGATAAATCCATTATAAGACCTATGGGAATTTTAGAAGACGTGTTGGTCAAAGTGGGTGGTTTGGTCTTTCCTGTGGATTTTGTCATTATTGATGTGGGTGAAGCATTAAACGTACCCCTTATTCTAGGAAGACCATTTCTTGCTACGGCCGATGCTACCATTGAGGTCGGGCGTGGTAAGCTTACATTGAGAACGGGGGATGAATCGGTAGAATTCTTGAACACTACTTCTTTTTCTTCACCTAACGTTGTTAGTTCTATTGAGACTGTTTGTGTTAGTTCTAGTGATTCTCAGATTGATGAATGGTCGGAAGATGAAGTGGAGAAAAAGGGAAATGAGGGGAAGATAACACTAGTGCTTAATTCTCGACCGACAAGTAGCCGAAGTGCCAAGATCCGTAAATTGTACGATCGTGTCAAGTCCGCGGTTTCCCATTGCAATGTGAAGTTGTCAAAAGAACTATGTTCGAATTTGTCAACCAAAGAGAAAGAGGAGTTGATGTTGGAGGTGGATGCTTTTGGTAGAGCAAATGATTGGATTCGGACGAAGATGAAAGATGATTGCTTCCCACCTATTAAGGATGGAACTCCCAACAACTTAAGTGTGGGGAGGGGGGTTAAAGGCCCCAACTTGGTAAGTCTTTGAGGTTTGATCGAGTCAAGCTAATGACTCGTAAATAAATAAAGCGCTTCTCGGGAGGCAACCCGTGTGTTTTTATCATTTTTAGTTATTTGCAGTAGTCTTGTTCTATTTTTATGTTTTTCGTTGAGATTCACAGATGAGAAACGATTTTGGTTGAACCGTTGTGTGCGAAAGTGTGTCAAAGAGCCAAAAATCTGGAAAACTGCAGCAACTCGCTGCGCGACCAGACCTTCTCGCGGCGCGAGATTGGTGGTATTTGGAGCCATTTTGGACAAAGCTTTTTATCGCGGCGCGAAACAGGCACCTCGCGACGCGAGGGGCATTTTCAACATGATCGCGGCGCGATCCAGGTATATCGCAACGCGATGGAGCACGGCCAGGTAAGTTTTTCTTTTCTTTTAAAATTAAAAATGAATTAAAAGAGGAGACTTAAAAGGAAACAGCCACGATCTATCTATCTTTCTCTCACTCTCACCTTTTTCTTTTCTCTCAAAACACACACACACACACACACACACACACACACACACACACACTAGTTTTGTGTTCTTCTTCTTCCTCTCTTCAAGCTTTCATCTTCTTCTCCATTCCATCATTCATCATCATGTCAAGAGGGGTATGTGATTCTCAACTCTTTCTCTTTTCTTTTTTTCAATTTTATTTCAATTTAATTAGGATTTATTTATTTTCTTTAATTTTCTTTCAAGTAATGTTTGTTAATTACTTAGATTAGTTAGTATTGTTGTTTATTGTTCTTAGAGGTGATTAATTTTAGAAGAATCTTAGAAAAACCTAATTAGGGTTCTAAATTTTTAATTTGGGGGGTTTTTAAGATTTAGTCACCCTTAATTTATTTTCATTCAAATTAGTTAAAGCATTGTTAATTAGACTTAAAACCCATTCAGAAAATCCAAAAAAAAAAAACAAAAATAAGAAACAAAAAAAAAAAAAAAAAAAAACAAAAAAAAAAACACAATACACAAAAAAAAAAACACAAAAAAAATTTTTTGTAGAATCGCGGCGCGAGTGGGGGGCCTCGCGTCGCGAGATTTCACCCTGTTTGCCCGTTTTTGCCGTTTGTCTGTCTTAGCCTTTCGTAAGTGCCTCCACTTGTTTCCTCTGACTTATTTAGCACATTTTGAATGTTTTTGCAGAAACAACCGGTTGGACAAAAATATGAGGGATGGGTGTGGCCGAATAACTACCAATTTGATTATGTTGACGATAGCTACACTCCACCAACCACCCCTGCTAGCAAAACATTCAGGTTACTTAAAACACACACACATCCTTGGCTGCAATTCAGGGATGTCCTAAAGGCGGAACGCCAAGTGTTTTTGAATAGGTTAGCGGAAATCCAAGACTATGAGTTGATTCCCGCTCGTACAATGGACTGGCAATTAATTCGCGATGCGCTCCTGGATGACTACTTTGCAAACAGGTTTAGGACAGAGTATACTGATGAGGAAACGGGTTGGGTAGCAAACATCGATATGTGGAGAAGGGTCTTTGAGCTGAACAAGCCAGCTAAACTGGAATGGTGCCAGGAATTCTACTGATCTCTTAGAGTGGGATTCCTACCTATTGAGGACATTAGTGAGGATCGGGTGATCCACTTTCGATTAGGTGGCAAGCAGCGCCACTGCACCATTCCTGAGTTTGGTTATCTTTGTGGCATGTTTGAGAAAAATGAGTTTAATGATGGTTTGGTTCAGTCGTTTTTGGAGAATAGCATTCCGGACACTTCCCATTTTGATGATGGGGTTAGTTTTCATGAGTATTGGAATAGGATTTCAGGGAAGCCTACGTTTAGCTCGGGGGTGAGCAAAGTGTCGGACATTCGGTCCAAGAAGTTGAGGCTATTGCATAAACTGATAACATACTCTTTCATCCATCGGGGCAATGTGAATGACAAAGTGTGTAGCGATGATTTGTGGCTACTTAGGCAGTTCCAAGACTTCACCCCCACCCGATATGGTTGTGCCCCTTATATCCTTGCTCGTCACATGCATAAGCACCGGGAGCGTAGGTATTTATGTGGTCATTTCGTGACCTCAATCATGGAGAGGTTGGGCATGGCAAACACTAGTGAGGGGAGGCGAGTTTCGGATATCGAGCCTACCATTATCATTGATGCCATAGAGTTGAAGAAGGCAAGGTTGATGACTTCGGCGAGTGATTTGGGGGATGAAACGGAGGATGAGCAGGAACCGCCAGCTCAGAGACAGAGGGTGGAACCGCCACCCAGATGGAGCAGCAGCCTAACCCTTACCCGGCTTATGATTTTGCAGGTTGGGGAACGAAGCTTGATGAGATCCTGGGTAATCAGAGGGAGTTTAGGGACACTCAGGACATGATGATGGATGGGCAGAGGACGATGTGGAGCCAAGTGAACCGCCTGGGCTTCCAAAACGAGTATTGGTCTCCCTACATCAACCATTGGATCCAACCGGACTCTCCACCTCCACCACCGCCCACTCAGGCATTCAGTCCTCCTCCCATTTTCATGCCGGCCAGCACCACTTATGGATTTTTCTGTCCACATCCTGATCAGCAGCAGCAGCCCGGTTGGGCAGGCCCGAGTTCGAGCGCAACAGGTACTAGTGGGACCACAGGGGGTGCTCAGGATATGCCCTAATTTGGGACATATAGACATACCACTGGAGAGCGCTATTCGGTGCCTGGCTTTGATTTTTACCGTGGCATATTTGGTGAGCCGGCAGATCCTGATGCTGGTGACGGTGTTCCCTCCTCTCATGACATGGACGAATATTGATCTATTCTCCTTTCTTTCCTAATTTCTGAAACTTTTGAAACTTTGAACTTTATTTCTTTTCGATTTGGTTGTAATTCCGCCGTTTAGGCGATGAGACAATTGTAGTATTTTCCGTATTTCCTTTATTATGAACTATGTAGTAGTTTGGGTATTTTTGCTTTTGGTGATTGTCAGGTGATTATTTCAAGTTTGCAAGTTGAATTGTGAGAGAATGTGTTGAGTCCCAATGTTAATTGTAAATTTAATGATGACAAATCTGACCTATAAACACTTAGTAATCTTTTGGTTCTTGTAATCTGATCTGGGTCAGACTAAGCTGACACAGCTTACGATCTGTCTCTGACCCAGATCACGCTTTATACTTGTAATTGTAATATCTTATGGAAGCAAGTGTTATTCAAGCTGCATCAACAATGTATTAGCATTCAGTCCAAGTCGAAGAGGAGGATTGAAGATAGAAGACCAAGTTGTTAGTGGAAGACAACTTGGGATTAGCAGTCAGCTTGGAAACACTTAGGCAGATTGGTGCCTTGACAAACGGCCCAATCTGTGTCTGACAATCAAGTGAAGATAACAACCTGGATTGAAGATAGAAGACCAAGTTGTTAGTGGAAGACAACTTGGGATTAGCAGTCAGCTTGGAAACACTTAGGCAGATTGGTGCCTTGACAAACGGCCCAATCTGTGTCTGACAATCAAGTGAAGATAACAACCTGGATTGAAGATAGAAGACCAAGTTGTTAGTGGAAGACAACTTGGGATTAGCAGTCAGCTTGGAAACACTTAGGCAGATTGGTGCCTTGACAAACGGCCCAATCTGTGTCTGACAATCAAGTGAAGATAACAACCTGGATTGAAGATAGAAGACCAAGTTGTTAGTGGAAGACAACTTGGGATTAGCAGTCAGCTTGGAAACACTTAGGCAGATTGGTGCCTTGACAAACGGCCCAATCTGTGTCTGACAATCAAGTGAAGATAACAACCTGGATTGAAGATAAGGACAAATGACGTGACTAGGAATATTCCTAGTATCCAGGTTGGTGGTTGTTTACATATGCGTGTCCATACTCCTATTGGTAGACGAAAGAATGTGCGTCAGTACGTGGGGGACCACAAGTACCATGAAAGGCACGATTGATTATTCCTTCATCAACCACTGAACGAATTACACGTAGCTGCAACGGACACCTAATGAATGAGCACTTGTGCCTATAAAAGCCTCATTCATGGATTGCATATGTGGGGCATTTTCCTGAGAATCATTCTTCACACAAGTTTCTCTGCTCTTACACACAGCTTAGTCTGTACGAGATCAGCTTGGGCTGATTCTCTTGAGCTGAAACTAATTGATTGTTGTTTGTCACTTCATAGGGTTGTTTAGATATCTATAGGCTATCTTTATTCCACAACAACCCTGTAATTCTTTGTATAGATTATTTCTTAATAAAGGATTACATTTGAAAATAACAATCTGTGTTCAAGAATGTTTTATTTCTTTACTGCTTTACTGTTTTAATGATTCCTGCACTTTACTAACTTGCTTGATATTCTTTATCTGAATCTTAAAACGTTTTGTGTTTAAAAGTTTGTAAAGATTGTGGAAAGTTGTATTCACCCCCCTCTACAACTGTTCTGTGTTCAATATACTTTGGTATATTGATACACCGTGGGATGTATCAATTGGTATCAGAGCGGTGGTTGAGAATTAACTTGACTTGATCCTTGCATATTTTCATTTATAGTAAAGCAATGTCATCTTATATTGATAATGGTTCTTCAACCCGACCACCCATGTTTGACAAAGATGATTTCAGTGGGTGGAAAGGTAGAATGTCTTTGTTCTTTGAATCCATCGATAACAATATGCCTGACATCCTTACGGATGGTCCTTATGTTCCTACACAAACCATTGTGGTAGAAGCTGTGGTCAGGGAAGGTCAACCAACCATTCCTACCACAGTCAAATCTATAGTTAAGGACAAGGCAGATTGGGGGGATGAGGATAGGAGGTTGGCAAACTTGGATGTGAAGGCTAGAAATTTCATTGTCCAAGCTGTGCCCAAAGACCTTTACCATTCAATTAAAATGTGTTCAACAGCAAAGAAAATGTGGGGTACATTGACTGTTATGTTTGAGGGTTGCTCTACCTCCATGGAATCCACAATTACTACATTGACCAGGAGGTATGAGAGATTTTTCTCTTTGAGAAATGAATCCTTGACTGACACTCATACCCGCTTTAATGCTTTGGTAAATGATTTAGCTGCTGTTGGAATTAATAAGAAAAATGAGGTTTTAAAGAGCAAATTTCTTGATTCATTACCACCCAAATGGAACAACTATATTTCATCTGTTAAATTAAGTTCTGTTTATCATGATCTTGATCTCCCTGGACTTTTTGGTTTGCTTCATAACCAAGAATGTTCAGAGGCTGAAAAACTAATTGTTATGGGTGATTCTTATAGTCAGCCTGCTGCTGCACTTGTTGCTTCTATGACTGAACACCCTAGTTCAATTAGTAATAAGATCATTCCTTATGTTAATGATGATATTCCTGTGATGTCAAATCCTAACTCTGTTTGTGCTGAATCTGAATGTGATTAATCTGATGGTGATGAACTAGCTAATGAAGTAGCTATGTTGGCTGAAAGGATCAGAAGGAGATCCTTTAACAAGTTTAAAGGAAAAGGAAGAGGTGGCCAAGCTGATAAAGCCAAGAAGCCATTTGATATGTCTAAGGTTACTTGTTACAAGTGTGGCAAGACTGGACATATGGCTAGTGATTGTAGATCCAAAGAAGCTGCTCAAGCTGTGCCAACCAAAGGTGGAAGAGGTGAAAAATACTCTAAGCTCAAGACTAAGTACAAAGCCTTGAAAGCACAAGTAGCTGAGCTGACTGAGAAGGTGAACAGAAATGAGAAGAGTCTGGTAGCCAAAGACTGGGCTGAAAGTGCCACATCATCTGATGATGAGCTTTACAAGGATGCCAAGTGTTTCATGGCTAAAGAAGCTACTCAAAGATTTGCTGAAGATCTGGTGAAAATACAACAGCAACCTGAGTCAGCTCACCAGGCATCCACCAGTCAGACTGCTCCACCTGAGGTAACTTCTTTTTCCAATCTGTCTGATAATGAGAAGCTGTCCAGACTGAACAAACTTGGTGATGAGGTTTTGTTACAAAAACATTTTAATCAAGAACTTAAGAAGGAAATACATCTTTTGAAACTTGATAACAGCTCTAAGAGTCACATCATTGAAAAACTAGAATATGAAGTTAAAGCTCAAAAGCAATTAAACTCCATTTTGATTAAGGAAGCTAAAACTGCAGAAGAAAGGTTTTTAAAGGTCAAACAGATCACTGAAACATGGTGTGTCAGTTCTAAAAGAGTTGCAAAATGTGTAAATGAACAAATACCTCATCAGATCCAAGCTATTTTTGATGGTGATTATGATAGGGCCATAGCCATAGCTGAAGTATGTGCTATGGAGCCTTGTTACCAGCCTCCTTCACCACCCAAAGTCCAAACCAAAGAGACTATTTCTAAACCAATTAAGTTGGTTCAGAAATCTGGTATTGGGTTTAAAGATCCTGAAACCATTGGTCAGACCATTGCTGAAGCTGTGTCTGAAGCTGATCAGGTTGTTGAGTTAAAACCTGAGGAAAGTCTTGACTTGTCCAAGCTGACTATCACCCATTCTGTGTCAGATTCAAAGAATAAAACTAAGAATAGTTCAAAGAGAAACAAAAGAAAGGATAGAGATCACAGTGTTCCAAAGGAGAAAATTAAGCTTTTAAAGAGTAAGAAGTCTGGTTCTCTAGGAAATGAGTCACTAGCAAAATTTGAGTCTGTTTCAAGTAACACCAAATCTGACTCTGAAAAAATGATCTTAAACTATGTTGAGTCCAGAACTGATAAGGTGTCTATGAAAACCAATTTTCTTAAGGATGTGTCTGATCCAAAAATTGTTGATCAAAGAAAATTGAGAGCTGAATCTAAGAAAGCTGGAATAGGCAAAGGTTTTGTTAAGAAGGAAACTTTAAATGTTGCTAAAAAGAACTTTGAATCTGGTAAAGGACAGACCAAGCAACAATGGGTTTCAAAAAGTGATAAGAGTCTATGTTTAGTTCCCCAATCTGAGTCAGACCAGAAGGTCTGCTCTGGTGAACCCATCCTTGGATGGGTTCCCAAAATGAACTAATCTCTTATCATAATTGCAGGGCGGTCACGACGATAATACCTGGCACTTGGACAATGGATGTTCCAAGCATATGACCGGATGTAAGTCCCTGCTATGTAGCTTTAGGATTCGCGCTGGTCCTAATGTTACTTTTGGAGATGATTCTCAAGGAAAGACTGAAGGTTTTGGTGTTCTTTCAAATGGTCCTCTTACTTTCAGAAGAGTCTCATATGTAAATGGTTTGAAGCACAATCTGATCAGTGTGAGTCAGTTGTGTGATGCTGGTTATGACAAAGAAGGGATGAGTCTTTGTATTCTTTTGACATGAGAAATCCAACTGTCACAAGAGAAGTCTGCTTCATGTCAAAGTCTCAAGATGAGCTGAATTGGTTGTGCATAAAAGGCTGTCTCATATGAATTTCAAAGACATCAACAAGCTGTGTAAGAAAGAGTTGGTGTCTGGTCTTCCAGTGATCAATTATGAGAAGGATAAGCTGTGTGGTGCTTGTGAGAAAGGCAAGCAACATAAAGCTACTTTTAAGTCTAAGACATGCTCAACCATTGAAAATTGTTTGGATCTGCTTCATATGGACTTATTTGGACCAATCAGTACTCCATCATTCACTGGAATGAGGTACTCTTGGTAATTGTTGATGAGTATTCAAGATACACCTGGGTTTTCTTTCTAAGACACAAGAGTGAAGCTGCTGACAGCATTATTCATTTCATCAAGCAAGCTGAAATTCTCTACAAAGGCCTGTTAGGCAATTAAGAAGTGATAATGGCACTGAATTCAAGAACATCACTCTTAATTCATTCTGCAGTGAAAAGGGAATTTCACAAGTCTACTCAGCTGCCAGAACTCCTCAACATAATGGTGTTGCAGAAAGAAGAAACAGAACTCTTATTGAAGCTGTCAGATCCATGATGGCTCAAAACAATGTCAAGTCTCATTTCTGGGCTGAAGCAGTACACACAGCTTGCTTTACCCAGAACAGATCCCTCATTGTAAAAAGACACCAGAAGACTGCATATGAACTTCTTAGGGGGAGAAAACCTGAAATTGGTTTCCTAAGAATGTTTGGAAGTCCTTGCTATATTCTGAATCAGAAAGACCATCTTGGAAAGTTTGATGAGAAATCAGATGAAGGTATCCTACTTGGATATGCAACAATGATGAAGGCCTACAGAGTGTACAACAAGAGAACTAAAACAATTGAGAACTCTATAATGTAAGCATTGATGAAGGTTGTTCTAAGCCAGACTGCTCTCCTCCTGAAGATGAAGACTTCAATTTTGAAGAACTGGTTGTAGCTGAGAATGAGCCTCCAACTAATCCTACAGTTGGAACTAATAATGCTCAAACTCAGGGGGAGCAACTCATTGAAGAATAAGAAGAAGTTCCAATCTTTGAAGATGCACAAGCTGATCCTACTCCAACTGAAGTTATTGTTCAGAATCCATTAAATGACTCTCCAACTGGTTCAGACTCCTCCATTCCTGTCCAAGCTGATCAGCCTCTTCCTCAAGTTGATCATGCTGAACCATCTAATCTGAATCAGTCCATTGTCCCAGTCACAAGATGGACAAAGAGTCATCCAATCAACCAAATCATTGGTGATCCACTCTCTGGTGTGAAAACAAGAAGAAAGGCAACAGGCAACTTCTGCATGTTTGTCAATTTTGTAAGCAAGATGGAACCAATTGAGGTTGATGAAGCACTGGAAGATCCCTCTTGGGTTAATGCAATGCAAGATGAGCTAACACAGTTTGAAAGAAATAAGGTTTGGGAACTTGTTCCAAGACCTCATCACAAGACTGTGATTGGAACCAAGTGGGTCTACAGAAACAAAATGGATGAAAGGGGAGTTGTGACCAGAAACAAAGCAAGGTTGGTAGCTCTTGGTTACAGACAAGAGGATGGAATTGATTATGATGAGACCTTTGTACCAGTGGCAAGATTAGAGGCAATCAGAATGTTCTTGTCACTGTTGACACCACAGCTTATAGGGTTATGATAGGATCATTACTTTACTTGACTGCTAGCAGACCAGATATTATGTTTGCTACATGTCTTTGTGCAAGATATCAAGCTAGTCCTAAGGAATCTCATCTTAAAGCTGTAAAGAGAATCTTTAGATACCTTAAAGGTAGTCCCAATCTGGGTCTTTGGTATCCCAAAGACTCTGGATTTGATCTAATTGGCTATTCAGATTCTGACTTTGCAGGCTGTAAGATTGACAGAAAAAGTACTTCAGTAGCTTGTCAATTGCTTGGCAATAGACTTGTAAGCTGGTCCAGCAAGAAGCAACATTCAGTTTCTATCTCCACTGCAGAAGCTGAATATGTTGCTGCAGGAAGTTGTTGCTCCCAAATTCTTTGGATGCAATATCAGCTTCAAGACTATGGTGTCACTGCAACAAAAACTCCAATCTTTTGTGACAGTACCAGTGCCATAGCAATCTCAAACAATCCTGTACTTCATTCAAGGACTAAGCACATTGATATAAGATATCATTTCATCAGGGATCATGTGATGAAAGAAGATGTTGAACTCCATTTCATTCCAACTGACAATCAGCTTGCTGACTTGTTCACAAAGCCATTGGATGAATCAAGGTTCAACTACCTCATAAGTAAGCTAGGTATGCTTAATTTGTAAAATGTAGTGAGCTAAGTAATAGCAAATCTGACCCCTTAGAGTGTTACTAAAATTTGAGGGTAAGCTGTGTCAGACCCAGACTACCCTTTCACACTTGGTGCTTTACTAGTGAAAGAGGGTAAGCTGAGTCTGACCCAGCTTCGTGGTTATTTTTGTTATTAAATATCTCAGTGCGTTTTATTACTTTCATTATTTTATTTAGTTTACTTGTTGATCCTTTTGGAGCGTGACACGTGTAGTGGTCCATACCAGTTACTGAAAAAGTACCACCACTACTGGTTGATCGTCCAATCAAAATCGTTCTCTCTCCAACTTTTTCAAATAAGATATTTTGGGTTTGAATAAAACATCAATTTAACCTAAATCCCAAATCACTTGTTCTTATTTTCCTAAAATCAATTTTTCTCTCTAATCTGATTACTGTTTTATTAAAATTAATTTCTTCTAAAATTTGTTTTCAAAATGGCATCATCATCTAATGATTCTTAATCCAGTTCTGAATCTGAAAGTCTATACCCAGCTCCTATAAGCGCAAACAAACTTGCTCCTTATGTGGCTGGAGATAAGGTAGTAGTGGTTTCTGCTGATCTTGATACTGGTAAAATAAAGATTGGTAGTCTGGTGTATGCCAATATCTATCCTCCTTCTTGGGCAAAAGGGTACGATGAGATCGTGGCGTTCTTATGGCATCATCCTTTTGGTAAAGTGATGATTGAGAAGCCAGCCTGGGTGTTTCAAGATCTCTTATGTGAATTTTGGGCGAGCTGTGTTGTAAAACCGAATAAGAAAGGAGATGCTGCAATCTATGACTCAATCCTTAACGGTAAGAAAAAGTATACATTTCTTATGAGAGGCTTAGGTCTGCTTTTGAGCTGTCATATATGCCTGATGATGAATATGATGATGTTGTGTCTCACACTTAAGCCAAAAATGTTTTGCAAGAAGTTGGATATACTGGTCCACTGGCTTCAGTTGTTAAAATGAAACATTTAACTGGCATTTGGAACTACTTATTGAGCACAATTTCGAAAACCTTACAAGTAAAGGCAGGCAGCTTTGATCAGCCTAATGTCCTAGAATTGCAGATTTTTCATGCAATGGTCACCATGACCAGAATAGATTTTGCTGCTTTAATCTTTAAGGACCTTGTTGATCACGTTCATAAGAAGAGTCTTACCATACCTTATGGTAGGATTCTTGCTCTTATCATTGAAGCCATTCTTGACAATGATTCAGTCTGGCAACTGGTCAGACTGTTGAATGCAAATCTATCAATAACAACATCTTCAATAGTCCAAAGGTATCTGTGCAGGGTCTGACCCGAGCAATGCAGATCTACCTTGATTTTTGCAGGAAAAGAGAGGAGGAGCAAGAAGCACTAAGGGAAGTTGTCCCTACTTCGACGCGATCTGGGTCTGACACTCAATCTGCTAATCAGGGGGACCCAGGTACACATGCTTCTGAACCCCCAAACTCTTCTGAATCTATTCACAATTCTACTCCTACAAAAGAGGGTGAAGGGTTGGCCAAAACATCAGCCTCCCTAGCCACACCTTCGTCCATTCGCTCAAAATCCGACTCTAAAAGACCCCTTGTTGAGACTTAGTACCTCTCAAGGCCAAAAAGAAAAGATCTTCAAAGAAATCTGTGTCAGCTTCTGGGGTTGATATTGCATCATCCAATTTTGAGATCCCCCAAGGTGCAGTGGAAGCTAAGGAACATTCCAAAGCTGTCCCTGCCACCCAAGCTGACAAGCCGAAAACGCCACGCCCATCTGCACTCTCCCAAAAGAGTGTAGACGAGTTAAAGGGAACACCCATTGCTACCCAACCCTCCAAACAAGGTGAAGGTATTGAAAGAAAGACCTCCTCCCAAGGTCATACTGTGTCAAAACCAAATTCACCGTCATCAGCCTCCCAAAAGGTTGATGATCTCATTAAAGGGGTAACAGAGGATCTAGCCCAGATCCAAAGTGAGTCAGAGTCAATGCACATCATTCCTGAGGATGGTCAGCCAAAGGTGGGAAGTATCGAACGCATTGGTGACACTGCTTCTCCTCCCCAAG
>CM067170.1:35668608-35721916 GCA_034093135.1 Erigeron breviscapus | reverse complement strand
GAATATCAATGTGAAAGTTTGGAATGTGCAATGTGGAAATTATGTGAGGAATGCATGCGTAAAAGTCTTATGATTCATGATGTTGAACTTTAAGTTGCATAGGCACTTTAAACTAATGAGATTATTATAAGGCACGAAATCATTTTGGGGTATGACTTGTTCAATTTATTGAGTAATGACGTTGACTATTTATGATCGATTTAGAAGTAAAATATAGGCCTGACGAGTTGATATGAAATTTCATGGACGATATGGATATAAGAGCCTTTACTCCCTAAGTTTGAGCTATTTGAAACTAGCGCGTGAATATTGCGATGATTATGTAGTCATGCCTTACTATGGAGATAGTTATTGCGCCCTAAGATTGAGCTAATTGAGGGCTAGTGCATGAACGATTTAATGATTATATAGTTGTGCCTTATTATTGAGATAGTTATTATGCTCTAAGATTTGACTATTGAGAACTGGCACCTGCTAGATGTGATTATAATGTGGCTAGTCCTTACTACTGAGATATATACTGCGTGATGAGATTTGACCGCTTGGGAACTAGTGATTGTCCCTGAGAAATGCAAAATGAATTAGAAATTTCCGAAGTATGGAAGTTGTCATTAAGTACCCCTCTAATCCAATATTCGTTCACTCGTGCTCTTTTGAAATTATCCCACATCCTATTTCTTACGACACCACTATTCATTATGGACATATGACAACGGCGATATCATCAGTGGAGCATCTTTTCACGTACGTTGGATGATATACTCTGAGAATTGTAGACCCAAGATATGACGCGACTCTATCCTCTTAGAAACTACGCATAACCTTGGTATTCGATCTGAAATGGTGCGAAACATATGTAAACGTCGAATGAAGTTGGAGACTTATGAAAGACGAGTGGTATTAAAGCCAAATTACGATTTGACGACGCCAATAAACACATTCCGATATACATTCTAGAAGACACATTCTGGGATTGTAGCTCTGAAATTTGGTGCGATATTTCTATTCTAACACGTATACGCGAACATCTATCTATATTTTAAGTCAGTGCGACATATATTGACGTAATCGAAAGTTGGAGTCCATTGGGCAACGAAAGACATAGAAGTGATTTCTTTAAAAAAAAAAAAAAAAGAAAAAAAAAAAAAAAAAAAAAAAAAAAAAAAAAAAAAAGAGAAAAAATAATAAAAAAAGAGATAGAAGTGATTTCTTTAAACCGCGCAAGGAGTTTGATTTGAGCCTTAATGATTCTTTTGTTTTTGTTTTCTTATTCATTCATTCAAAACCAAATTCTGTATCCTTGATTTTTCAAAGTAATGGTCACCACCGCTTCTCTTCAAGTCAGTAACCTAACAACATACAATTCACTTACGCAACACTCAGCAATGGCGAAATCAAGTAAGTAGTACCCTGCTCTCGCTGCGACATCAAGGGATGCGAAAGACTTTCAGACATCAGTCGTACACAAGTGGAATACTTGGGATAACGATATAGCATAGAAGATGTTATTAGATCATGTACATAAAGTAGGGTGGAGAAGATTTGTGGTGTATAAGTCAAAGTACATGGAAGCACAATCGAAGAGTATACTAAGCCTTAACTTGGAGAAAGAATTGAAGGTCTTCCCTATCTATGTTCGTCGACCAAAGAGAAAGATTGAGTGGTCAACGAAAAGAAGGTCGTGTGACATGAAGGTCACCTTCGGTTAAGTACAAGGACTCCCCTAGAACTTGGGAGATCACTAGCAATGTTGGAAGACGAAAGTGGTTAGAAGAAGAAAACCAAGGACAATAAGATAATTAGGATGTGTCGAGTAACCCTCAAGATGGAAGAGTAACAAAGGGATTCTGAGCTATCCTTTTCTTTTTCAAAACACCAAAGCAAACAGATATTTGCTACATGAAGGAATCAGGAATTTGGCGAAATGAAGATCGTCAAGGATGGTGAGATAAAGTGAAAAGTAGGAAGTCCCTTACATTTTTCTAGAGGAAAAATGTTAAGGGGGTAATCACAGCAACAGTAGATGCTCGAACAAGGAGTATGAAGTGCAAGATTATACTTTATCTTTCAAGAAGAGTTATTCACTAGCATCATTGAAGATGATTTGCAGTAGAAGATAGAGTAGAGAAACATCATTTGACACAAACAGTAAAGTGAAGGCATTGACGCCGTCTACAAGATGTAGTTCTGGTGGCGTTTATCTTTATGGCGGTTCACGCTTTATTCTTTGGATACGAATTAGAAAACCTCTATCGAAAGACAAGCTATTAGTGGAGAGTATCAACTAAGCTAAAAGAAATCGATATACGCCCAACACCCGATGGAAGCTAGCTTTACTAAAGAGAAGTATGGTCGATAAGTAGAGGAAGTACGATGACTTGTGATGGTTATCCCCTCAAGGTCGACGGTCGTAGGGAGGTAAGCTAAGACAAGATGAATTTGAGTGAAGAAAGATAATTTGCAACACATGGTTAATCGTCAAGGACCATCGACCCGCGAAGTAGTGCGCCCAAGAAAAGTGAAGAAGGAAAACAACAAGAAATCGCTAAGTTAGTAGTAAAGGCAAATAAGGAGTGCGGCGCTAGAATTCAAGGCACATACTACCGCGACGATCAAGGAAGTTGATCGTTGAACTAAGTTCCAAACAACTAACAAACTCCGTGAAGAGCTGGTTATGGAATGATTGAACGGAAGGGTGATAAGGATAACTCGCATCTGTGATGAGTTAGGATCAAAGGATCCGTATCACCATGATCTGACAAGTACCCTTGAGATAACTGCAAGGACTAGCGACTGCTTGTGTGCTGATCAAGACGACGATTACTCTAGTTAGAGACGGATCCGAGTGGCGAAACAGTAAGGAGTATAGTTACCCATAAGAAAACGAAGGGAAAATGAAGGGAACCAAATGGTTGAGAAAAAGGATAAAGTAACCGATGTTTCCCCTAAATTATATTATATCACAATTTCTAAGGATATTAGGTTATTGTATTTGAAAAGAAGCTTAGCTTAGAAAGCTGAAAATGGATATGAGGCTCAGGAGAGCAAAGTAATTGAAAGTTTTGTAGAGGTCAGGAGGACCTAAGAAGGATTATTTTAAAGGAGGAGTTCATACGAACAAGGACATCGAAGTGTTTACCTGGAAATGATGGTGGGATATGATTACTTAAGAGCATAAGGATTGTGTAAATCCTATCATGAGGGATGCGTAGGTATAGCAAAGAAACCGAATAGGTTATATTTTCGATATTAAAAGGGATTTGTCGGTGACGAGTCATAGATAATGGTCCTTCTAGCGTAAAAAGGAAAGTAATTAAAGGTACCTTAAAACGATTTGAAAGCCAATATCGGCAAAAGCAAGAGAAATTGGTAACGATATGACTTAGCGAATAATGAAAGAGGTGACTTTGGAAAAATAAGGGCGAAATTGAAGAACAAAGGTGAGTGTGAGGAACAAGATGGAACTATCATCATACAATTCATGATCCCCTCAAACGCTATAAGGCAACAAAGACGACATTGGAAAACCCCAAAGTGAGGTACTACGAAGATGTACCTTCGCAATTTTAGTGCAACTTGGCATAATGGGCTAGTATCACTCTTGTTAAGGGGGTAATCCCTTAACAAGTGATTAATCACAAACGAAGTCAATAGATTCAAGTAGCGGCAAGCGTGTCCAACTTCAAACTGAAGAAAGATAAAGATAGGCGAGAAGCCATTGAGACGTTTCTTTAATTGAGGAAGGCAAACGATAAAGGAAAGTACACCAAGTGACCAATGGAAATGAGTAGTCACAAACAATCGATATTCCAACGTTTCTTACCGTCTCTATTGTAACTCACGTTACGAGCCGTTTGTTCGTTTTACACCCCCGTATTGCCATTCTTATTATCATCCCATTATTTAGTATTGATCTAGGCAAGATTGATAGCCCGCAACGATTACATGCGATTAATCTCCAGTCGTCTCAAGAAGTGAGCGACATTCGTAACCTTTCTCTTTTTCGAAGTTTCTAATCAAGAGGAATTTTAGGGAACCGAGGAATGGATGCCCCCAACCCTAGAGTTAAAAGCTCGCAAGAAACCAAGAATCGTGATAAAATCTTGTTTGACTTTCCCACATTATATGACTCCGTGTAGACACTCCTACTGTTGGTCTATCCATTTTTACTACCGTATGAATGATCGAACTTCAAGGACGAAGTTTCAGTTAAGGGGGTAATGATGTAACAACCCTCAATTTCCGACTATGACAATTTACTTATATTTATCTAGGTATCTATCCCTAGAGGTTTATCAAGAGAATTGACCTTCTAGACATTTAAGGCATAGTTATACCTTCTCTCTAGTTCAATGGAATGCCCAAAGATAGCTAGTTATCTTAGAAATGCCAAAACATAGGACAATCTCAAAGTGAAGAAATAATGACAATCTTATAAGAATGTAACCATGATCTATCAAGTCAACTTCAAGAATATGTAAGGTAACAACAAGTTCATAAGTATTCAATCCAACAAACAAGTCTCTATGTATCCAAAATATAATCAACAACTCAAATATAGAAGGTATATCAAGAAAATTTTATGAAGTTTAGTGCCAATACATATATATAGATATATATACACACGACATACATACATACACGTATATCTTGAAATAGCTAACTTTTGCACATAACACAAATACATATCTATATATGCATGCATACATATATAATTACAATTCAATACTTGCATAAACAAAACTTACATAATCAAACCATTACTACATAATTTGATCAAGACCACCCTCATTTTGAATCTAGACATCATTTTAGTACCAATTCAAGCTCTTACACCACTACCACTTCTCCTAACCAATCACCACCCTTCCACCACACCTCTTAACCAATAAACTCACTCCATACCCTTTATTTTCTGCCATAGCCACGTTTTTATGCCCCAAGACCAGGCCACTCTCTCTTTTCACACTCAAACACAACACACACACATGCAATGGGTCTCTCTCAACTCTCCCAACTTTCTTCTTTCTTCTTCTCCATTTTCGGATTCTCCAAGGCAAAATGGAGCTTAAAACTAACTAATCTAATGTAATAATAAGTTCCCTTGATCATCCAACAACTAGAGTCATGTATGGTGGAAGCATGGAGTCGATTTGGAGGCAACAAGGTCATGAAATCAGCCCTCTAAGGGGCTGATCGAACAGCAGCAGAAAACAGGAGCAAACAAGTCCCATCTTCTTCTTTCCTTTTGATTCTTGATCATCAATGGGTACCCAACATGTTCCTTTGATTGTTAATCATCTTTTCCTTCATTTTGTAGCTTATTTTCCTTTCTTTTCAAGCTTGTTACAGCCATGAAACACTCCAAGGGCAGCCACGAAATGGAGACCCAACAACACCCACAATCTTGTTATATTCATCTTCAAAGGTTGATAACTTGAACTCTTTTGGTTATCACTTTCTTTACCTTTAAATTTATCACTAAATACATATGGATCTACACATTCATGCACATTTAAAATATTGATTTGAAAGAAATAATTAAGAATGCAAGAGATAATAATGGATTTAGTGTAAAAGTGTTAGATCATCACATGCATGTTAACATTTGCACTAGTTTTGGTTAATTTTGATTTGGGATTTGAGATGGATGAATGATGACTTTGAATTTGATAAGAAATCTGTATATTTGATGTTAAAATCATAGAAAAAGGAGTATCAAGCATGTTAGTGGTGAAATAAAGTGTAAATTAAGCAAGAATGGTCATTGGTGAGTTGTTTGGACCCAAATACCTTCTGACAGAATCACTCTCCTGTCTTTGAACGGATAAACTGAACATGTGAGGGCCGTTTCAAGCAAAACTTTCAAAATAATTCAACTTAACCAAGAATGACTACTCAACATTTTATGAAAATAAGTGTTAAAACAGAAAATTCCAAGTAAAAGTTCTTCACAACAAAATAAGCTAAAAGTCACTAGATTGCAACTCTAACCAACTCCAATAATCTCGTAACAAAAAGTATTATAAACCTACTGAGAATATGTCAAATAAAAGTTATAAAACTTAACTTGGTTATTAAATGGCAAAGACAAGCCTACAAGTGACTAATTCGGTTCATATAAGCACTAACCAAAAGCTTTAATTTGCAAATATCACACCACCACCACGATCATGACTTAAGACACCAAAATATAATGAACATTCTGTAAATAATGGAATAAGAATGAAAATCCATTTTGAAGCACTTTAATTGCTTGAGAAATGAGGCTAAAATCACCATTTCGGTAAACGATTTTTAATCATAAAACCCTCAAAATAAGCAAGACACGAGAGAGGTTGAATTGATATGATTTTGTATGGATAAAAGTTGCCTAAAAGGCCTGAGATTTTTGACCAAAATGTTTAGTGATGATTCTAAGAATTTCCATGAATTATTGAATTTAAATAGTAATTAAAAGACATAAAATCCATAAATAAATTATGCAAATCAAGAATGAAGTTAAATCATCTTAACCATTGATAAAAATAACTAAAACCTACTGGAGAAAAATAGTTAAAAGGCAAGAGACATGTGTTACATAATTTAAAGATAAATAATTGAGTAAAAATAATTAATTAAAAATATAAATTAAGGAGCATATATATCAGAAAATAATTCAAATGAAATTATCCATAATTTATAAAGGCAATTATGACACTTAAAAGTATTTTTAAGGAATTATTTAATTAATAAATCAATAAAATGAATAAATAATTAATTAAATAATATTAAATTAAATATATAATTACAAATCAGAAAATATACATAAAATATTAATATTATAAGACCACTAATGTCAAATGTTATTACTAAGCAAAGTATACAATGGAAATCATATAAACCAAATCCAAATTACCGAAATTCCAATAAACGTACAAAAACGTATAACGAGAAAACGACTCTTACCACCAATCTTTACAACCAAAAAGATGTGAATACGAGCAATACACTTGAATCCCATAATTGATAACAACATAATAAAAGTGGCATTTCTTAGTGATGGCTTAAGATAGGAACTTACGTATATTAGTCCCATCGTAGGGATAGTCTTGGCTTGAAGTGAGATTGAGGAATATGATGGATATATGACCAAGGAAGCGATAGATGGGAAGTACCCATTTTGGATAAGTGAATATAATATGCGGCATATCAAGGTGAGTCATAGCCCCCTTTCAAACTCTTTTATATGTTTTACTTGCGGGGTGAAAAGCATGATTAATTAAAATGACTTTCTCTTATGAAGTGATACTTTGAAATAATGATAATGATATGGGAATTATATTGTATGTTCAACGTGTTATATGTTATATGATGAGCTTGAGTACTGTCAAACGGTGGTCCCCTGTACACTACTATTAACTCATTTGAGGCCTGTAGTTAGAGGGTTGCGCAACTAGGACTTGTCCCCTCATCCACTATTATAGGTAACGGTGGGATGTTTGGTCTACCTTGGTGGCCACCTTCATCGCCAGTCTGGCCTCGCGGTGCTCTAACTACTATATATTTATGGGCGTCTCCATGGCACGACCCTTGGTTATCATTATGCACGTGATTGACAGCATGTGCTTATCATTATCTTATCATTTGGGACTATATATGTTGATTATTGGGACATAACCGGTCTTAGTAGTGGCTCAAGAACAATCTCATCGAATTACGTCATGGTAGTCTTACCATTGACCAAGTGGTATTGATATTATTTATGGTTGGATATTATGGATTGAACATACGGTTTGGGTATTGGACCTTATATGGAATCTTGAAAGTTGTTGAAATTGGTGATATTGAAACATTGATGACCGAATGGTTTTGGTATGATGAATGATCAATCGATTGATATATTTTTCTCTCACGATAAATGTGACAAATGAGAACTTTATAATTTACCTTGGATTTCTCAACTATTTTGAAATGGATATGTAACGAGGTTTACTTGCAAACCTATGCACTCACCAACTACGTTTTCGTAGTTGACACTTTTTCTTCATGCTTTTCAGGAATTAGCCTTTGTCTTGAGGAATTATATGCATCATGATTGTTTGCATTGCACTTTGGAGTCCAAGATCAAACCTTGTGACGGGCAATGGAATCCGCCTTGATCATTGTAGTATATCATCTCATGTAATTGTTATTTGTTTCGTGGACTCAATATCCAAGTATGGTAGACGTATTGTACTCGGGAATTGGTTCACATGCTTGTGCATTGTAAAATTATTCTTGTCAACTAAGCTATGGTGAATGTTATCTATTATCCTTTGATTTGAATACTCGACTTTCTGTACATCTCATCATTCCGCCGTGGTTGGGGTGTTACATATAGACATATATATCTCGATGATTTTGAGATACAGCCTTGTTCATTGTGATGACAGGCGGGTATCGTTGCATAGGTGACTTGAGTTCACGCATAAGATAGGCATGTTGGCTTATTTATGCATTTGACACTTGCATTGATACTTTTATCATTTGTACTTTCCTGTTACACGCTTACTTACTTTGCGTAATCCTGATTGTTGGACGTTATTGTGTTACTTAGAGGCTCACTGTAAGTCATGTCTAGCCTCTACTCGTACATTTTGATTATTGACGCTGGTTCTTTATGGACCATTACTACGAACTCACCAACCTTGTGTTGACTATGCTTAGTACACTTTTCAGGTAATCAGGTTATCCCCGGACGTGGAGTTTAGATGCTTGCTTGCTGTTAAACCCGGGCTTTGGACTTTATGAATCAAGGATTCATCGACCTTCTCTTTTGCATTATACTTAGGATCGATTTGCCATCTTTGGGATGTACTTTTGTAACTTTGATGGTTATTTGCTCCTTATGTATTTTGGTACTTGTTTCGTATTGTAATGGATTCACTGAATCTCTATTTGCATTTAGTTCTAGTTCTATTGTAATTCCACCTTGTGCTATATGATTTCCGTGATATTTCGAGCCTCGGCTTGGGGTGTTACACGAACTCCCCCACACTTAGCTTTTGGCCAAGTGCATGGTTTCCTTCAGACTACAAAGCAATATACTCCTGCACACTTCAATCATAATATCAAAACGGAAAAATAACAAGCTAAAACATAAAAATAAAAATAAAAACAAAATACGATTGCAATAAGTTACTTGTTTCCTTGATCCATTGAAAGCTTGCATCTGTAAATCTCAAAACATACTTATAAAATAGATCACAAATGATAATATTTAAAACAATCACTTAATTGCAATTAGTCACATATTCCTAAAAATAAAAATAAAAATAAAAATAAAAAATAAAAACGGCTTGGGTTGCCTCCCAAGAAGCGCTAAGTTTAACGAGTCTTCAGCCGGACTCGGCCTAAGAACTAGGTTGAGGAAGAATACGGGGTAGGCCGAGGGCCGGTACCCGTTGGGTAACGTTCGAAGTGACTTATGGCTTCTTTGACGTTCGTTCCTTTTCTCTCCTCCAAGTTTTCTGAGTTCCTTCGTGCTTCAGTAGCTTCAACCATCTCCATGTCGATCGGTGTTTGATTCCCAGGGCTGGTTCGGGTGGTGACGGATTTGATTTCACGAAAATCGGGGCTGCAGGGGGTTCCAGCGGCGCTGGGAGTTCCCGAGCGGCGCTGGGCAGCGGCGCTGGATCTCACCTGGAAGGGTGCCAGCGGCGCTGGTTAGGTGCCAGCGGCACTGGGCATCATTAGTAGGGTTTCCAGCGGTGCTGGCTGGTGTGCCCAGCGGCGCTGGTGACTCCGTGGCAGTATCTGATTTTCTGATCTTGCACGATTCGGCTTCTTCTTTATCTCGATCAGCCTTTTCCTCGATTTTAATCTTATAAATTGTTGCTATGCACTCTTGTGATGGTGAAGAACGTAAGTCGATCTTGGCTTTTTTGTCCAATTCTTGCTTTGTTTCCACAGTAAGCCCGAGATAGAAGATTTCAAGGCGTGCTTCATCATCTATTGCACCTTCCGGGCAATTCTTGATCAGTTCTTCCATCCTCTTCCATGCCTCTCCAAGGCCTTCGCCTTCCTTTTTCTCGAATCTCTTTACCTTAAAGATTGGTTCTAGCTTTTTGGCTAGCTCCATCTTTTCCTTCGGATCTATTCTCTTGTAATCTTCTTTTTCCAAGATTCGATATTGCTCGATCATTGATGTAGCTAGGAAGTCTCCTTCTGCTGCTTCGTCCAATATGCTCTTTTCTACATCCCCTAAGCCATAGTAAAACGAGTCGACAATGTCGTCGTCCCAAAACGTTCCCGGTGGGAAACAATCAACCAATTCGATTATACGATCCCAGGCTTCTTCAATCGACTCGTCCTCGTTTTGTTTGAAATCAAAAATAACCGAGCTATCTATACTAAACTCATCGAACTCATCTTCTTCTTCCGTGGATTCGTCATCACTCTCATTTTCTGATCTCCAAGGATTACTCCTAACTTCCACCAATTCTTCTAATTCTCTCATGGTGTCGTTTCCTGCTTCAACTCGGTAGCAAGTAACATTTGCTTCGTCATCTTCGTCGCTTGCCTTTAGCAACACGCACTCGGATTTTTGTCTCAATATCATTTCTCCTTTGTCAAAGTCCATTGTTGCCCTTGCTGAGTATAAGTACGGTCTTCCTAAAATTAGTGGAATTCTATGGTAGGATGGGAGGTCTAGAACTATAAAGGTTGTTTCGAAACACACTTCCTTTACCGTAACGGCTACACCTTCCACCTTTCCTCATTGACATGTCGAGATTCCACTTATAACTTCCAATCTTATCGCTTCTGGATTGAGTCTTTCAAGTCTTAAACGGTCGCATAACATTCTAGGCATAATGTTAGCGTTGGATCCGGAGTCTACCATGGCTAGCACGTTCTCTGATTGATTGATGAGACATGGAATCACGAACTTTCCAAGTTTTACCTCTCCGGTGTTGTTCCATTCCTTCTTCAGTCCTGGTTTCGAGAAGTGTTCAGCTCCTCCTCTCGATCTGCACAAAACTGGTTCAAAACTGGTCTGCCGGGTGCTCCCAGCGGCGCTGGATGGTCCCCAGCGGCGCTGGTAGAGTCTGATGAGATCAGGAATCATTCGTTTCAGATCTTGTGCTTTATCTTTCACCCTTCTGAAGCTTTCCAAGGCCCACCGGACTCGAGTTAAAGTTGTATGCAAATCTGCTTCCTCCGGTAGCCATCTTCGTTGATCATCTCCAAGTTCTTGCGTTTGCTTGATCCTCAGATCCGTTAATGAGTCAGTCACGCTTCTCAACTTTTTTTCTATTCTTTCCCAAACTCCGTCTGCTTTTTGATGTAACAAGGTTTGCATGTCCTCAGCTCTTGCAAAGAAATGGTCATAGATGTACTTTTCGTATCCTTTCTCCCCAAACGTTCCTTCCTTAAGGTGATCTACCATTTCTCTTAATGAACTAATGAATTTCCAATGTAACCTCATTGCCTTGTCCCATGCTTTCTCCCAATATGAGTAATCAAGTTGGTCGAATGCCTTGATTTCTTCCATTAGCCTTTCCTGACCTATGAATATCTCTGGAAGCTTGGGTTTCGCCTTCGAGTGGAGATTACGGTAATATTCGGATCCGACAGAGGTCCCCAGCGGCGCTGGTAGAGGCCCAGCGGCGCTGGTTGGTTCTGTCCCGTTCTTATTTGCTCTTCTGTCTCCCGGGATGAAGCGTGTCGAGGTGTTTTGGTTGAGGTTCTCCATTCCTGACCTGTAAATCAATGGTCTAAAAGAAGTGGTGAAAGTGGAACTGGAGTATTCGGGCGAGACATCCCTCCCCAGCGGCGCTGGTGAGCTTCCAGCGGCGCTGGTCTGCATGCCCAGCGGCGCTGGCAAGTTTCCAGCGGCGCTGGCTTCAGCTGTGCAGAATTTGTTTCCGTCTTTTTCCACTTTGACGTCCTCCTCCATTCCTGAATCAGATTCCTCAAGTCCTTTCCAATGCATTGTACCTATCTTAAGCTAAAACAAACTAAACGAAAACTAAAGAAAAAGAAAACAAAACAAAAACAAACACAGAAACACGAAAACGATTAGTAACATTAAGAACAAAATAAAATCTAAATTAACCTAAATGCAAACAATCTAGACTTAATAACTAGAAACGATAAAATAAAAATATTTTTGGATTTTTTTAAATTTTAAAGAAAATGAAAATACTAGCTAAATTGACTAAACCCTAATTTGACCTAAAACCTAATTGACTTAAATCTAAGTACTGAAAGCAACTACTTCGTGCCGAAACACAAAATAGGATCGAATTACACTACTAAACTAAGAATGCGTCGCGTCCCCGGCAGCGGCGCCAAAAAGCTTGATGGTGGTTTTATTTTATGCTTTTAAATTTATAAGTTGTACAAGTAATTATTTGAAAACACACACACTTACGAGCAGAGAACCCGATCAGTGTAGTATAGTTTAAGTGATAAGTTACAGGATCGTTCGCAGGGACGCTTGCACTACCTAATCTAATAATATGTGTAATTCTAGCGGTTGTGGGGTTGTCACGATTTCCTATTAAATTAATTAAAATACTGAAAAGTAAATAGAAGCCGCAACCGCTTATTCAGCGAGAGGCTTAGTCTGAAAATAGTTTGAAAAAACAAATAACAGTAATTAAATTAAAATACTTGTTTGGCATCTCCGATCTCATGGTACGACCAAATACTATCCTACCTATTTGCTAGTCTGTTGGAAACTTAATCACGGCTCAGATTCTCGTTAGATTCACTTTGCCTAATTACTAGTGCTGTCGCTAGACTCACACTACCCTATAAACAAATTCTCGTTAGATTCATTGTTTAAGCATTAATGACCTAAAGTTTGTGTTACTAGTTCATCTTTTAGTTACCCGGCTCTTAAGCCATGACCAGATAGTAATTATCTCCGGTGACCACAGTGCTCGTTTCCAAGTCAAAGGATCGCGTCTGACATTGTTAAGTATCATGTTCTATTCATCCTAATTACTACGGTTCTGGATCCCTCGGTTACAAGTGAATCACTTTTTACAACTAGTTATAGACCGACTAGTGTTTTCCATCCTAGCATATTAGTCCTAGTGTATGATCATAGACAACCATCAGAATTAAAAAAATATTTTTGGATTTTTTAAATTTTAAAGAAAATGAAAATACTAGCTAAATTGACTAAACCCTAATTTGACCTAAAACCTAATTGACTTAAATCTAAGTACTGAAAGCAACTACTTCGTGCCGAAACACAAAATAGGATCGAATTACACTACTAAACTAAGAATGCGTCGCGTCCCCGGCAGCGGCGCCAAAAAGCTTGATGGTGGTTTTATTTTATGCTTTTAAATTTATAAGTTGTACAAGTAATTATTTGAAAACACACACACTTACGAGCAGAGAACCCGATCAGTGTAGTATAGTCTAAGTGATAAGTTACAGGATCGTTCGCAGGGACGCTTGCACTACCTAATCTAATAATATGTGTAATTCTAGCGGTTGTGGGGTTGTCACGATTTCCTATTAAATTAATTAAAATACTGAAAAGTAAATAGAAGCCGCAACCGCTTATTCAGCGAGAGGCTTAGTCTGAAAATAGTTTGAAAAAACAAATAACAGTAATTAAATTAAAATACTTGTTTGGCATCTCCGATCTCATGGTACGACCAAATACTATCCTACCTATTTGCTAGTCTGTTGGAAACTTAATCACGGCTCAGATTCTCGTTAGATTCACTTTGCCTAAATACTAATGCTGTCGCTAGACTCACACTACCCTATAAACAAATCCTCGTTAGATTCATTGTTTAAGCATTAATGACCTAAAGTTTGTGTTACTAGTTCATCTTTTAGTTACCCGGCTCTTAAGCCATGACCAGATAGTAATTATCTCCGGTGACCACAGTGCTCGTTTCCAAGTCAAAGGATCGCGTCTGACATTGTTAAGTATCATGTTCTATTCATCCTAATTACTACGGTTCTGGATCCCTCGGTTACAAGTGAATCACTTTTTACAACTAGTTATAGACCGACTAGTGTTTTCCATCCTAGCATATTAGTCCTAGTGTATGATCATAGACAACCATCAGAATTAAACTAAAATATATTTTTTTAAATTTTAAAGAAAATGAAAATACTAGCTAAATTGACTAAACCCTAATTTGACCTAAAACCTAATTGACTTAAATCTAAGTACTGAAAGCAACTACTTCGTGCCGAAACACAAAATAGGATCGAATTACACTACTAAACTAAGAATGCGTCGCGTCCCCGGCAGCGGCGCCAAAAAGCTTGATGGTGGTTTTATTTTATGCTTTTAAATTTATAAGTTGTACAAGTAATTATTTGAAAACACACACACTTACGAGCAGAGAACCCGATCAGTGTAGTATAGTCTAAGTGATAAGTTACAGGATCGTTCGCAGGGACGCTTGCACTACCTAATCTAATAATATGTGTAATTCTAGCGGTTGTGGGGTTGTCACGATTTCCTATTAAATTAATTAAAATACTGAAAAGTAAATAGAAGCCGCAACCGCTTATTCAGCGAGAGGCTTAGTCTGAAAATAGTTTGAAAAAACAAATAACAGTAATTAAATTAAAATACTTGTTTGGCATCTCCGATCTCATGGTACGACCAAATACTATCCTACCTATTTGCTAGTCTGTTGGAAACTTAATCACGGCTCAGATTCTCGTTAGATTCATTGTTTAAGCATTAATGACCTAAAGTTTGTGTTACTAGTTCATCTTTTAGTTACCCGGCTCTTAAGCCATGACCAGATAGTAATTATCTCCGGTGACCACAGTGCTCGTTTCCAAGTCAAAGGATCGCGTCTGACATTGTTAAGTATCATGTTCTATTCATCCTAATTACTACGGTTCTGGATCCCTCGGTTACAAGTGAATCACTTTTTACAACTAGTTATAGACCGACTAGTGTTTTCCATCCTAGCATATTAGTCCTAGTGTATGATCATAGACAACCATCAGAATAAACTAATATATTCAGATATAGAACCGATAATAATATGAAGAACTAGTAAAACATGGATCTACGATAAACAGTAAAACACACTCCAACAGATTCTAACAAATAAAGTAAAACAATAAACGTCTACATGATCACATCGATCCAAACAAGTATTCAGCCTACTAGCCTGACATTATTAAAGGGATAACAAAGTCTGAAAAGATGAAAGACATTGTTTACCAACTGAAAGTAAATAAAAAGTAGATCTAGAGATGAAGATCAGATTCTAACAAATAAAGTAAAACAATAAACGTCTACATGATCACATCGATCCAAACAAGTATTCAGCCTACTAGCCTGACATTATTAAAGGAATAACAAAGTCTGAAAAGATGAAAGACATTGTTTACCAACTGAAAGTAAAATAGAAAAGTAGATCTAGGCTGAGGATGAAGATCGGAAGGTGTTAGAAGCTCCAAAACCTTCTGGAAATCTGCAACTACGACCTAGGGTTGAATGTAGGCGGCTAGGGCTGCTGAATCGGCTCTCTCTTAGGGTTTTGAGGGTTAGTTCGACTTAAATAGTGAAATAAGTCGGTTGCTGATCTGGGCCGCCCAGCGGCGCTGGCTGGGCTTGCCAGCGGCGCTGGGCTGATGGGAGCGGCGCTTGATGTTGGCCAGCGGCGCTGGGCTGATGGGAGCGGCGCTGATAGGCCAGCGGCGCTGGGCTGATGGGAGCGGCGCTTGATATTGGCCAGCGGCGCTGGGCTGATGGGAGCGGCGCTTGATATTGGCCAGCGGCGCTGGGCTGATGGGAGCGGCGCTTGATATTGGCCAGCGGCGCTGGGCTGATGGGAGCGGCGCTTGATATTGGCCAGCGGCGCTGGGCTGATGGGAGCGGCGCTTGATATTGGCCAGCGGCGCTGGGCTGATGGGAGCGGCGCTTGATATTGGCCAGCGGCGCTGGGCTGATGGGAGCGGCGCTTGATATTGGCCAGCGGCGCTGGGCTGATGGGAGCGGCGCTTGATATTGGCCAGCGGCGCTGGGCTGATGGGAGCGGCGCTTGATATTGGCCAGCGGCGCTGGGCTGATGGGAGCGGCGCTTGATATTGGCCAGCGGCGCTGGGCTGATGGGAGCGGCGCTTGATATTGGCCAGCGGCGCTGGGCTGATGGGAGCGGCGCTTGATATTGGCCAGCGGCGCTGGGCTGATGGGAGCGGCGCTTGATATTGGCCAGCGGCGCTGGGCTGATGGGAGCGGCGCTTGATATTGGCCAGCGGCGCTGGGCTGATGGGAGCGGCGCTTGATATTGGCCAGCGGCGCTGGGCTGATGGGAGCGGCGCTTGATATTGGCCAGCGGCGCTGGGCTGATGGGAGCGGCGCTTGATATTGGCCAGCGGCGCTGGGCTGATGGGAGCGGCGCTTGATATTGGCCAGCGGCGCTGGGCTGATGGGAGCGGCGCTTGATATTGGCCAGCGGCGCTGGGCTGATGGGAGCGGCGCTTGATATTGGCCAGCGGCGCTGGGCTGATGGGAGCGGCGCTTGATATTGGCCAGCGGCGCTGGGCTGATGGGAGCGGCGCTTGATATTGGCCAGCGGCGCTGGGCTGATGGGAGCGGCGCTTGATATTGGCCAGCGGCGCTGGGCTGATGGGAGCGGCGCTTGATATTGGCCAGCGGCGCTGGGCTGATGGGAGCGGCGCTTGATATTGGCCAGCGGCGCTGGGCTGATGGGAGCGGCGCTTGATATTGGCCAGCGGCGCTGGGCTGATGGGAGCGGCGCTTGATATTGGCCAGCGGCGCTGGGCTGATGGGAGCGGCGCTTGATATTGGCCAGCGGCGCTGGGCTGATGGGAGCGGCGCTTGATATTGGCCAGCGGCGCTGGGCTGATGGGAGCGGCGCTTGATATTGGCCAGCGGCGCTGGGCTGATGGGAGCGGCGCTTGATATTGGCCAGCGGCGCTGGGCTGATGGGAGCGGCGCTTGATATTGGCCAGCGGCGCTGGGCTGATGGGAGCGGCGCTTGATATTGGCCAGCGGCGCTGGGCTGATGGGAGCGGCGCTTGATATTGGCCAGCGGCGCTGGGCTGATGGGAGCGGCGCTTGATATTGGCCAGCGGCGCTGGGCTGATGGGAGCGGCGCTTGATATTGGCCAGCGGCGCTGGGCTGATGGGAGCGGCGCTTGATATTGGCCAGCGGCGCTGGGCTGATGGGAGCGGCGCTTGATATTGGCCAGCGGCGCTGGGCTGATGGGAGCGGCGCTTGATATTGGCCAGCGGCGCTGGGCTGATGGGAGCGGCGCTTGATATTGGCCAGCGGCGCTGGGCTGATGGGAGCGGCGCTTGATATTGGCCAGCGGCGCTGGGCTGATGGGAGCGGCGCTTGATATTGGCCAGCGGCGCTGGGCTGATGGGAGCGGCGCTTGATATTGGCCAGCGGCGCTGGGCTGATGGGAGCGGCGCTTGATATTGGCCAGCGGCGCTGGGCTGATGGGAGCGGCGCTTGATATTGGCCAGCGGCGCTGGGCTGATGGGAGCGGCGCTTGATATTGGCCAGCGGCGCTGGGCTGATGGGAGCGGCGCTTGATATTGGCCAGCGGCGCTGGGCTGATGGGAGCGGCGCTTGATATTGGCCAGCGGCGCTGGGCTGATGGGAGCGGCGCTTGATATTGGCCAGCGGCGCTGGGCTGATGGGAGCGGCGCTTGATATTGGCCAGCGGCGCTGGGCTGATGGGAGCGGCGCTTGATATTGGCCAGCGGCGCTGGGCTGATGGGAGCGGCGCTTGATATTGGCCAGCGGCGCTGGGCTGATGGGAGCGGCGCTTGATATTGGCCAGCGGCGCTGGGCTGATGGGAGCGGCGCTTGATATTGGCCAGCGGCGCTGGGCTGATGGGAGCGGCGCTTGATATTGGCCAGCGGCGCTGGGCTGATGGGAGCGGCGCTTGATATTGGCCAGCGGCGCTGGGCTGATGGGAGCGGCGCTTGATATTGGCCAGCGGCGCTGGGCTGATGGGAGCGGCGCTTGATATTGGCCAGCGGCGCTGGCATGGCTGCCAGCGGCGCTTGTATTTTACACAAACGAAGGAATTTTCTGCTACAAGAAAATTCCCTTCGGCTTGAAGAACGCAGGGGCAACTTACCAAAGGCTAATAGATAAAGCATTCGGAAAGCAGATAGGCAGAAATCTGGAGGCATATGTGGACGATATGGTAATAAAAAGCAGGGATGAGCAAGACATGTTAAGAGATATTGAAGAAACATTCGAAACACTGAGAAGAATAAACATGAAGCTGAACCCAAAGAAGTGTCTGTTAGGAGCCGAACAAGGACAGTTTTTAGGACATGTGGTAACAAAGGAAGGGTTCCATGCAGATCCAGATAAGATCCGGGATATTCAAAGCATGCAACCACCAAGAAATATCAAAGAGGTCCAGAGCTTAAATGGCAAGCTTGCGGCTCTCCACCGTTTCTTATCCAAGTCAGCAGATAGGTCATTACCATTCTTTAAGACTCTCAAAGGTTGTCTAGAAAAGAAAGACTTTGCATGGACTGATGATGCACAGAAAGCATTCCAAACAATGAAAGAATATTTATGCCAACTCCCGATGATCACTGCTCCGGTCAAGGGAGAAACCTTACTGATGTACTTAGCAGCCAGAACTGAAATAATAAGCGCAGTGCTAGTCGCAACCAGACCAGGGGACAGGTCCCGGTATACCACGTCAGCCGCGTCCTCCAAGGACCATGCTGCAAGAAGACTGCGGAGATATTTCTAAGCCCACCCGATACAGGTACTAACGGGAAAGCCTATCAAACAAGTTTTAAGCAAACCGGAGATGTCAGGAAGATTAGAAAAATGGGCAATTGAGCTGGGTGAACATGAAACTGAATTTTGTCCGCGAGTTTCAATTAAGGGGCAAGTGCTGGCAGACTTCCTGGCCGAAGTGCCTCACGATGAAAAAGGGCAGAAACGAAAAACGCCCCCGGAAGAAGAACCATACGAACCCAAGTCATCATTGCCAACACCATGGAAACTCTTTACAGACGGAGCACCCAGTGCCGATGGATCCGGAGCGGGGCTGATCTTGACAAACCCCGATGGGCAAGAGTTCACGTACGCCCTACGGTTCAATTTCAAAGCCTCCAATAACGCCTCCGAATATGAGGCGCTCCTGGCCGGATTAAGAATTGCAAGGCAGATGAAGGTAGATCACATCCATGCGTGTGTTGATTCACAGATAATGGCTTTCCAAGTCGATGGCACCCATGAAGCAAAAGAACCAATAATGAAGAAGTATCTGGAGAAAATCTTGGAAATAAAGCAACAATTCAAATCTTTCAGAATACAAAACATAAGCAGAAACATAAATAAGATAGCTGACGCATTAAGCAAGCTGACTTCAACATCTTTTGCCCACCTAACCAAGAAGGTATTGGTAGAAACCTTGGAAAAAAGCCCAATTGAAGAAGAAAGCATCACCGCACCAGTGGAAGAAGAAGGACCTAACTGGATGACCCCAATCATTTCGTACCTGTCCAACGGAAGTCTTCCGGGGGACAAAGACGAAGCAAGAAAAATAAGAATCAAAGCACCTTCAGGAGGGCAATTTGTACAAGAAATCCTATCTGGGCCCCATGATGAGATGCATAGGCCCCCGGCAAGCGAAAGAATTAATACAGGAGATACATCGGGGGGCCTGCGGTCTGCATTCCGGACCAAGAACAATTGTAAGGAAAATGATGACCGTGGGATATTACTGGCCTTCGACGCACAGAGACACTGCTCACGAACTCCGCTCATGTGACTCATGCCAAATCCACTCATGCACTACAAAGGCTCCTAATAATGATATGATACCTTTCACGGCAGCATGGTCGTTCATGAAATGGGGAATAGACATCGTGGGACCTTTCCCAAAAGCCCCGGGCCATCTCAAATTTTTAGTAGTGGCAGTTGATTATTTCACTAAGTGGGTGGAGGCCAAGCCACTAGCAACAATTTCCGAAAAGCAAATGGAAAAATTCGTGTGGGAGCAAATTGTAACAAGATTTGGGGTCCCAAAAACCATCATCAGTGACAACGGAAAGCAATTCAGAGATGGGGTTTTTAAGGAATTTTGTCAAGGTCTGGAAATCGAACAATCTTTCACTTCTGTAGCCCACCTCGGGCTAACGGACAGATGGAGGCAACAAACAAGAACATTGTGAAGGGAATCAAAGCAAGATTAGGGAGATGCCAGAGTGGGTGGTTAGATGAGGTCCATCACGTACTATGGGCACATAGAACTACCCCAAAGACTAGCAATGGCGAAACCCCATTCAGTTTAGTTTACGGGACGGAAGCAATGATCCCCGCAGAGATCAGTGTGCCAACCCTCCGAAGAAACATTGATATGACAGCCAACGAAGAAGAGTTGAGGAACAACCTAGACCTGCTAGAAAAAAGAAAAGAGGTGGCTTTCATCAAAGAAGCCATCTACAAGAAACAGATGGAAAAATATTACAACAGCAGGGTCCGTAAGGAAGCATTCCTCCCCGGAGACCGGGTGTTCCGAAACAATGAGGCAAGCAAAGCCGAGAAGTTGGGAAAGCTGAGCACACAATGGGAAGGGCCATATGAAGTCGTAGAAGCTACTGGCAACGGAGCATACAAGCTGGCTACCATCGAGGGCGAGGAACTCCCGCGAACATGGAATGCAAATCAATTGAAAAATGTTATATGTAATTTGACAATATTTGAGTTCGTCATATGATTAGACATTTTAATGTACCCTACGGCCAGTGATCGGGCCCATGGGCTATGATTGTAATTCTTTAACAAAAGAAATGGAAGTGGTGAAACTCATTTAGTCTAACGAACTCTTATATTTTATCAAAGTATTTTACTTCCGCACACGCTCCGGCTAACGGAATAAAATACAAGTTAGATTATTTTATCAAAGTATTTTACTTCCGCACACGCTCCGGCTAACGGAATAAAATACAAGTTAGATTATTTTATCAAAGTATTTTACTTCCGCACACGCTCCGGCTAACGGAATAAAATACAAATAGTTAGATTATTTTATCAAAGTATTTTACTTCCGCACACGCTCCGGCTAACGGAATAAAATACAAGTTAGATTATTTTATCAAAGTATTTTACTTCCGCACACGCTCCGGCTAACGGAATAAAATACAAGTTAGATTATTTTATCAAAGTATTTTACTTCCGCACACGCTCCGGCTAACGGAATAAAATACAAGTTAGATTATTTTATCAAAGTATTTTACTTCCGCACACGCTCCGGCTAACGGAATAAAATACAAGTTAGATTATTTTATCAAAGTATTTTACTTCCGCACACGCTCCGGCTAACGGAATAAAATGCACCCTATTAAATTCTTAGTAACCTATTTCCAAAACCCGCATGGGCCCCGACAGAATATATAAAACACATATATAAATTTCCAAGTGTTTCGAAAAAACGAATCCTCCGGCCGGCATGACGATCACACAAATAATAACGGAATTAATGTAGAACCCTGCATAGCACGATAATATGGCCTACGACCCACATATATATAAACAATAAATAAAGATAATTGTACGGCGCAACAAAGGCTTACAGACCATAGATAATAATTGTCTTTGCCAACAAAGGCACATAAAACACCATATTGTTTCAAGAAACCAAGGGAACAACACTAATCAGAAGCAGCAAACCAGGATATGATCAGGAGGAAACCACGGCTGAGGTGGCTTGAGCAGCAGAAGCAGCCGACCAGGATATGATCAGGAGGAAACCACGGCTGAGGTGGCTTGAGCAGCAGAAGCAGCAAACCAGGATATGATCAGGAGGAAACCACGGCTGAGGTGGCTTGAGCAGCAGAAGCAGCAAACCAGGATATGATCAGGAGGAAACCACGGCTGAGGTGGCTTGAGCAGCAGAAGCAGCAAACCAGGATATGATCAGGAGGAAACCACGGCTGAGGTGGCTTGAGCAGCAGAAGCAGCAAACCAGGATATGATCAGGAGGAAACCACGGCTGAGGTGGCTTGAGCAGCAGAAGCAGCAAACCAGGATATGATCAGGAGGAAACCACGGCTGAGGTGGCTTGAGCAGCAGAAGCAGCAAACCAGGATATGATCAGGAGGAAACCACGGCTGAGGTGGCTTGAGCAGCAGAAGCAGCAAACCAGGATATGATCAGGAGGAAACCACGGCTGAGGTGGCTTGAGCAGCAGAAGCAGCAAACCAGGATATGATCAGGAGGAAACCACGGCTGAGGTGGCTTGAGCAGCAGAAGCAGCAAACCAGGATATGATCAGGAGGAAACCACGGCTGAGGTGGCTTGAGCAGCAGAAGCAGCAAACCAGGATATGATCAGGAGGAAACCACGGCTGAGGTGGCTTGAGCAGCAGAAGCAGCCGGAGTGGTTTCGGCAGCAGAGACGGCGGTAGCACTTTTTTTGGCCAGGGAGTAGGATTAATGGCTACCAAACCGGCAAAGGACAGCTCGCTTCCAGCAGCAAGGTCGCTCAGATATGGAAATTTTGTATCCACAAGCTTCTTACCTGCCTCTTGCAACTCCGTAAGGGCTTCGGGATTGTAACCCTTCATGGTCTCCACTTCCAGCTCTGGCTTCTCTTTCTTCAGATCCTCCAACTAGCGATGCACACCCAAAGCCAAAGCCTTGGCCTGAACGACACCCATAGCCTTCGCAAACTCGAAACTGCTGAGAAGTCTACGGACAAAGCCTGGTATGACATTCAAGATAGAAGCCTTATCGCACCGGAGCTCATTGTTTTCCTGGGTAAGAGACTGTATCTGGCTGGACAAGTCCTTCTCAACATCGGAGGTCTTCGAAAGGTCAACCGTGAGTGATTCACACCTGCCCGTAGCATCCCTGCAACGCTGCTCCCAACTCCTCTTCTAAACTTCAAGAGCAGAAAACTTCTCACGAAGGAGCTCCAACTCTATCTCAGCCATCTCAGTCTTCTATTTTTCAAACTTCACATCCGCTTTAAGATCTGCAATCCTGGACTCCACTTCGTCATCATCTAGCTTCCTCAATTGACGTTTCAATATGCCATTTTCCTTCAGGATACCCTTCGAATGCTCTTCCAATATCTTTATCCTACGGACATACTCAGCCTACAATTAAAATGAGTGTAATTAAAAAAAGGAGAATAAAAAAAAAGAGCAAGGAAACTGAACATAAAGAAAAAAAGTTACAAATATACCTGAACGTGCATCCCACGAATAGCAGCATCGTTGGCATAGTCTTGAAAGCTTTCAGCGGTGAGGTCAGACAATTTCTTCATCCTTGTAGGAACAACCACTTTAGTTACATAGTTAAGACGCTCCTCTTCCTTCCGGAGACTGCTCCGAACAGATATACGATCAAAAGTGATTGCCAATGGACCATCCCCCTCCAGAAGGTCAGGAAGCGGAAAGTCTGGACCTACATCATCTGTATGATGAAGAGGCGGATCTGGGTCAGGAGCATAAAAACCCCCAGGAATACTATCACTTTCACTAGAAGAAGAAACTGACAGAAATTGTTTCTCAACCTCCGGATCAAAACCCGGAACCCTACGTAGGCTAGCAAGAGATTTACCTTTACCAGGAACGAAGTCAGGGGTCATCTCGATGCCCTTCCGGAAATGACTTTTCCCACTTGAAGATTCTTTGATCACAACACCACTATTCTTCTTGGACTTCTTAACAGGGACACCATCATCTTCTTCAACAACACATTTGTTTTTTCTCTTGAAATCACCTCGAACACGAGCAGAAGACCCTTCGGTTTCCTCAGCGGCAGCAGACGACACATTCTCCTCAAGGAAAACAACTTCGGGACCGTAATCATGAGCCTTTTGAGTTTTAGGTTTCTGACCCTCCGGAACATCAGGGAGAAAGTTCGCCGTATAGTAACCCGCATCCAAAAATTGAGTAAAATCCATCACTGCAAAAGGAAAACGCCGTAAGCTCAAACAAAAAGAAAGAAAACAAAGGAAATATAAGATAACAAGGCCTATGACTCCGTACCCTCCCCGTCTAGACCCCTGATTATAGGATTGGCCGGAGAGTGCAACCAGTCTTCCCTCAAACGAGCAAGAAACAAGATGGGCTCCGGAAGTGGCCTCCAGAATACGGGGGAATGAGCTAAAATTTTGTACAAGTCAGTATTAAATCCATCAGGAGGAATAGGATCGGCCATTGCGCCTTTAGTCATGAGAGTACTACGGAAGGTTAAGGCATTAGGATAGTCAGGATGAACAACGGAGGAATTCACATAAAAAAACCTGGATTTCCACCCTTTCTGGGAATCTTTGACTCCCTTCACCACTTCACAGCCGGCTTTCTTTTCGATAGTAAACCAGTCATCGGCACAACCCAATTTGTAAAACCTTCGGAATAGCGTAACCGTCGGCTCACCTTTATGAGCACGACACCAAGCTTCAAACATTGCTATCCGGCAGGAACCAAAAGGAGTAAGCTGAGAGACGTGACACTCGAAATAGTCTAAGACGGCTAGGAAAAATTTGGTGAAAGGCAAACGCACATTACCCAGAGAAAATGTATGAAAATATAAAACAATTTTGCCAGCCGGAACATCTTCGGCTGTGTCAGTAGGAAGAGGAACGGTATAGCCTAACGAAGGAGGAAAACTGTATTTACCCAAAAACCAAACAAGATCCTCCCGACATATACTGCAAAAAGTGGTTTTCTTATCCCTACGGTTACCCATTAGCAATGTTAAACGCCTATCTACGGACCTATGCAAAAAAGAACAAGCCTTACGAAAAGCAACTAAAACCTACCTGTACCCAAGCCGGAAGCCCTACGGACGGAACAGAGCGGAAAGAAGGGAGAGAGAGCAAAAAAGGAAAAAAAGAGTAAAGTAAAAAGTGAGAAAAGTGGGGTATTTATAGGCGAAAAGGGGGGATACTGTAGCGACACTGTAGCGGATCTGACTAGGCACCCGATGCGGATGAATGCCACGTGTGATCGCACTTTACCAATGTGGCTGCCACGTGGCCCTATAATAAATGCCACATAAAAAAAAATCTTTTTGAGGGGGAGAGACACGTGGATACCACGTGCTTTTTTCACGTGAACATCACCCCAAACGAAAGTGCTCCGGCACTTAGGAAAATTAGCAGACATGACCCAAAGCCTAGCCTCACTCTCAAGATCGCAACACTAGGCTGGGGGGCTTGATGACGTACGCCCTCCGGCTAGGCTTACGGACATCACTAAGGCGACGGAACCATACTCTAATTCGTGGCCAACTGTACCACGAACTAGTGACGTCTATGCTCGTACGTCGCAGAGTCGTACTGGGATGTCTGAACCAAAGAGACAAAGTTTGTTACACAACACGACACACCGAGCAACGGTCTCCTGCTACAAGGACGTCATGCACCAAGGACCACCTCTCCTTGGTGCCTATAAATACCAGACCATTCTCTCAACCCAAACTAATCTAAATTCATGCAATACACACACATACACAATTCATATACTTGGTAGCGTGGAAGTCGTACATACCTCCACACCAACTGGGAACCGCTAGCAAGCCCTTGATTAACCTTTTCACGTTCTAAGCAAGACTAAACCCCCTGAAATTAAGTATAATATATACATATTAGGCCCGTGTAATTTTATGCTTAAACAATGTACAAAGGCACTGTATTTTAAAAAGTCTCAAAACTTAGTGCCTTGTAACTTTTTGAACGTCTCAAATCCTCAATTTCATCTACAGTATGTCCTTTGTTATATGTTGTTTTTTTCAAAAATCCTCAAATGTTATCGTCATTTCTTGTTTTGTTGATTCCGGACTATTACTAATCAAATTATCTCCACGGTTTGAATTTCCAAGATCTCCAAAAATTATAATCCAGATTAATGCATGATGACAAGTCTTGATGGTTCATCCTTGAACCATGTTAACGTTTTGCCGAAAACTCTTCAACTTCTTTTTCTTACTTATTCTTTATAATAGATAGAAGTTGATTCACATCCCTAATTTCATGAGGGTGTCCTTTACGCTGCATTCTCGAGTTGTTTTTAGATTGGAAATGATAAGAAAGGAAAAGAAATAAAACAAAAATGACATTCTTGAGTTTTTTTTTAAATGAAAAGAAAGGAGATGATGGGAAAAACTAAGCCTTTTTGGATCCCAAATTTTCCAGTCAAAAAGTGGGCTGATTGGAAGGAAAGTTCTAGTCTTTATGAAATTACTTATTTGCCCTCTCAATTAAACCAACCTTTCTTCTCCAATTAAGGATATAATTGTAAAATTGTATTTTTTTCTCTTTCTTTTCCTTTCTTATGAACTCAAGAATATAATTAAATTTCTATTTTCTTTTCTTTAATTTTCATTTCAACTCAAGAATGCATTTTTTTCTATATAATTTCTTATCCTTTCTTTCCATGTCCAATCCTCTCCTTTCTTTTCTTTTAAAAAAAAACTGGAGAATGTAGTGTTAAAGTTTAAAAGTTTGTCATATGGATACACTTCATATAGTTGTCATCAATTGTTAATTAAGATATTGGCATTGCACGCTACATGTGACGCGACTAAAACCTATGTTGCGCGGTAACACCGTCGCCGATAGTGCGATATGGGTGCCAAATATATACAACATTTAATATTTTAAAAAATAAACTACATTTCACCGATCAGCAATTATACCAATATCAAAGAAATTCTCAACAAACATAAAAAAAAACTCACTTTATTTTTTTTAATAAAAAGAATAAGATAAAAGTTGTTTATGATCTAGCTAGTTCATATAAGGAATCATCTGGCAAATCGGTATTTGACGAGGACGCATTAGTTGAGATACGAGACGAAAAGACACGTTCTAGACTCGAAAATTTAATCATATCGATCATATTCATGCTCAAGACTTACCATAGCTCGAGGTGGACGATGAAGATGAGTAGTGGTTATTTTTAATGTAATGTTTTTTATGTTCTAGTATTTGTAGATATTATGGAATGTTTTCAATTTGGTATTAATTTTTCAAGTATTATGTTTGTTTTAAACTTAGTTTCAATGGAATTTTAGTTTAAAAATTAAATGAATAAGAAAAATGTAGTTACGATTGGTGATGTTTAGAAATAAAGATTGGAGGGATGAAAAAGGTGAAGTTGAGTTAACATAAGATGATTGGTTGAAACTAAAAGTTGAGCGAGGTACAAGGGTTGCAGTGGCGGACGTACACACAGGTATGCACTTGCATACCATGTACGTTCTATCCGTAATGTTAATTTTCAGCTTTTTTGAGTCTTAGTAGTAAACTTTCTTAGGAGTGCATACCCGGTGGTTAAACGGTGAACACCCTGCAACAATTATCCGTGATTCCCTTCTCTTGTTAATGTAGATATATAATCCAAAACCAAAATCGAAATTAATAGTGAAAGTTTACCGAGAAACCATTTTGATTAGAGTTACTGCACAAGCTTCTTGAGCATCATAAATGAAAGAAGCTTTGTTTGAGTCATTTTCATCAACTAGATCAGCTTGGTTCTTTGGTGGCTCTAATTCGAACTTCCTAGGGTACTTGTGCAGTGTTGCGTTCAGCTTCTTCTTGGTGTGCCATATATTATATATAAGTGGTACTGATATATGAGTGATATGATGTTGAGTGGTTTTAGGTGGAATTATTATAAAAAAGAAGTAAAAATACATAGTAGGTTACTTGTTTTTTGTTCTCCGGAAATTGAAAAATTACACAACTTGGTTTTTTATGTTCGTTATGTGCCCAAGAAGATGTGCAACACGTGGAGAAGTTTAACTTTGTGCAGTTACATGCGTAATAGAAGAGTAGGTGTCAACAAAGGGGATATCTGAATTACAATATAATTGCAACTTTGTATAGCATCACAAAATGTACAAATTATATATATCGTCCACCTTGATATATTTTTACCTAAAATAATTACCATTCTTATAAAATAGAAATTGAATTATCCCTGATTAAAATTAGTATCACAAAAAACAAAAGCAAAGTTATATAAACAGGGTTTTGCAAGGACATAAACAGGGTTACGTGTTTAGTTCTTTGTTCATAAACAATTCGTTATGTTTGACAAATGAACATGTATAAAGTGTAGTTTGTTTTTTCGATACGTTTGTTAATTTGAACCCGGCCAAAAACCTAACCGAATTACGTGAGTTGAAAATATGTACATACAAAAAAGAAAAAAATTTACAGTTATAAAAAAAAATTTGCAATTCAAAAACGAAAAAAAAAATTATTGAAAAAAAAAATCAAAAGTGCATACCCAAGGATGGATTTCTAGATCCGCCACTGAAGGGTTGTGATGTCAATGCCTTTAACATTACCAAATCTCGAACATAAGAATCCTGGGTTGAAATTAAATTATCATAGAAGCGTTATAACTACACATGAAACTAACAAAGTAAGGTATATTACAAAAAAAACATCAATTTTGTTTGGGTTAAATTTGAAAACCTAAAACCCAACTGAATTTGATTGAGCAAAACCCAAGTAATCCAAAATTTTACTCGGTTCGGGGTATGAATTGAATTAAATCATAAATTAATTTATATAGTATTTTTTAAACCGGATTAAACCAAGTCAAATAACTCAAAATCCGATTAAACCGAGTCAAATAACTCAAAATCTGATTAAACCAACTGAATAAACACCCCGATAAATGATGAATACACAGTAGGAGTATGGTGGTAGTATTAAAATACATGTCGGGCACAGGACACAAAGTCATTTTTGATACTATTTCGATCAGTCCGTCCGTCCGTCCAGTCGGTTCTGTCACGCTTCACATTTATTAACTTTTTTTTACAAGTGAATTTTACCTCAGACGCGTATGATGTGTGCTAATCGCACAACGAAAGGGTCCCGCACTAAGCGGATCTTAAATAGCCTTTCTCACCATACCACCTCCTTAATTGGAAAATACCGTCGAGAAGAACCTACCAAGGTTCGAACTCGAGACCTTGGAGTAAACTCCTCCGGAGCCCCGCATAACAGGTTTAGTGAAACACCCTGACCGCTGGGGTTTAACCCAGTGGTCAGTTCCTTTGTTTATTAGCTAGCGGTCGGTTCTGTCACGCTTCACATTTATTAACTGACATCTTTGTTTGCTAAAATTCTATCCTCACTTCCTTTGTTTCCTCACCACCGCTAGCTCCGCGCGACTACTATTTTTGATTCCTTTTTATTCTATTTATCATCATGGCCATCTTATTTTCAAACATTCTCTCAAAACCACATCACTGTTTATAATGACCCAGACATAGTGTAAGAGAATGTGACATATATATTATGGAAAAATGAATGGCTGTTTTTTAGTCTATGCTGGTTTTCATACTCTCTTTTTTACAGGTTAGAGTTTTTTAGTTTTAAGCTTCCGCTTTCTTTCCTTCTACTAGTATTTTTATGTTTAGTATTTCATGTGTTTTTTTGATAAACGGTTAAACTAATACTTAATGGACCGATACTCAAATGGAATCTCTTTTAAATATTTTACTAGTCGACACCGAATAGTTGATTGGCTCGATTCAATTGCATCCCTTTATTAGAAACATTTAGCAAAAATGTTGATTTTTTTTTTTTTATTATAGAATTTGCCCTAAAGTTTACCACAAATACTATGAATATAAAAACCGATTATAACCACAAATACAATGAGATAGTCTTAGTCATCATGTGTAATCCAAGTATTGTCTACATGTGGAGTCAAAAGTTAAGGTGCATTCATTACAATGTGGTTTCAATATCGAAAAACGTGGCTCTTTAATCTATGGATTATTTGAAAGTTAAATGACATAAGAGAAAATATACCAGGTGATGTTTAATTAGTAACAAGCATGGTGATCGTGAAAGAGTTTTCACCACTTCAACGTACTTCAAACTTCCTTTAGCGGCCAATAGTTATAGTGTATAATGATTATAAACGAATTTTGATCACAAAGTTATGTGCTACCGTTACTTTAAAGGAAGTCAAGTAATCCCTAATACAATTTGTAGTTTGTTTTATACTTATTTCTTTTATATGTGGTGGCCAGAACAAAAGATGGACCAGAAAACATGGCTTCAAGTGCAAAAATCTTTGGGAAGTTCGATTTCTATGGAAAACGACGTTGAATTTTCATTAAAAGGAACCGGAGAAGAGGTAGACTGAGAAATTCTTGTACTTAGTACTAATGTATATATACATACACCACCAATGCTTAATTGAAATTAGGCATATATCTACAATCTTGTCTTCATAACAGGTAATTTCTAGATTACTTGTGCTTATATTATGCAGAAGCTTCCCCATGAGAAAGAAGTAGGTTTAAAGGGAACTATAGGAAACCTCCATGAACATGTAGCTTATCTTCTCTGTGAATGTAATGCAAAAGATAGACTTGTGGCTGAACATGCAAAAGCAGCACAAGAAGCCAACACAGGTAATCAACTGTTTCTTACTCCTGCAATCCAATTGTAGAGGTGAAAAAGTGGGCGGGCTTGGATAATGCAGCAAATTAGCCTCTCGTCAAGACGGGTAACTTTGATGTGGGAGTCAAAACGGATGTGGTCAGGTTGGACCAGCTTGCCAAGGCTTAGTTTTTAAATATTACTGTTGTAGTAAGTAATTAACGGTTTAAATAACTTGATTTACATAGAATGATTTTTAATATTGTAACTATCTGAATACACTTCAAGAAACTTTTGACATGTTTAACCCATTGTACCACTTCAGGCAATTTTTGACCCGTTACTAATATAAATTAACCCACCAAAATGATTTTCTATTCAATTGTATTATGCATCCATAGCATAAAGTTTGCACCCCAACTTTAGATAGCTTTTCATTCGGATGTTTTAAATTCTTTTAGGCAGAAAAAGGGCTGAAGTATTACTGGCCACACAGAAGCAAGAACTAGAAGACGTTTTGCAGCAGAAAATAGCTACAAACGAAAAATTAGTTCACTTAAATACCGCGCTAATGAATTGCAGGCAGCAATTAAGTTCTTTAAAAGTAGAGCAACGCCAAAGGCTAAATCTCGAGAGAACACATAAAAAGCTAGAGACGAAATACTCAGAAGCAAGGAAGAAACTAGCAAATCTGACACTGGAAAATGCCCGGCTTTCTAAAGTCCTTGTTAAAAAAGAGGCAATTATGAAAAATGTAAGTAATCAAATTTCAGAAGCAAAAGAAGAGTTCAGTGAACTCATTTCAAGACTGGATTCCACCGAAAGAGGAAACTATGTTTTGAGATATGAGTATCGTCTTCTTGAGAAGCAACTCAAGATGAGAAGCCGGCATGCTGATGTGGCAAACAGACGACAGCTAGACGCTGAACGTCAGAAGTTGCGCTTGTTAGTGAAAAAGCGGGTCCCAGGCCACTCAAAAGCAAAGGCAACCAACCATCCTGAGGCAGTGGAACGAAGAATGAGTTTAAAGATAAAGCAGCTTTTTGAAGTGGAAGAAGAAAACAAGATTCTTAAAGAAAGTTCAATTAAAAAAGATAATGAAATTCATCGTTTGAAAGTAGAACTTGCTCGAATGAGTTCTAAAGAACAAAATTACGGCAACTTGAGTTTGGGTGTAAGGAATAATCATGATGAGATGGCGGCAAATCTTTTGGAATCAGACAAGAAAATTGTCTGTCTCAAAACCAAACTTGAATGCCTCAAAGAATCAAAGAGAACAACTGAAGACCACTTAGAGAATCTGAAATTAATCAACTATGAACTCGACAATCAACTTTCTACTGCCAAACTTAAAATAAAAAAAGCTTTTCAAAAGGTATCATTTCTAGAAATGGAGTTGGAGGATAAGAGTCACCACCGTGAAGATTTAGAGGCAACATGTCTAGAGCTACAACTCCAACTAGCCAGGTATACTTCTGTTTAGAACTGGAAGAATAATAGGCCTGCTGGGTTGGGCCAAGATGGGTTATATGTATTGTACCTGTGAAACGGCAATGTCCGGAAACACTTTGTCCAATTCTTTTGTTTTTTAATTCCGAAAATAACTAGTGTCTGAAATATCACACATTCATTTTCTTAAAGTATTCCAGTATTTGCTGATATCGAAAATTTGTCTGATTTGGGAGTATGTTCTGCACAGTTTCTCTGGTAAGGATGAGGTAACGGAGGATCTCGAGCAAGAAGGAAAGCCACTTGAGAATGTAAGTTGCTTTAATCAATGACTAGTTAGTTCTCCATAGAAATCGTCTTCCATATAAAGTACGAGTTTACAGATTGCATACAGACCTTAATACACATGATTTTGTAGGTATTGGAGATGACGGCAAACTTAAATGATAACAACATTTCGAGCCACTCTTTACGTGATCAAATGGCAGCAGAGGATGGCGTTAACGCAGAGTATCTTATAAAAACCCCGACGATAAAAGATATTATAAGCACCACGGACACAATAGAACCATCTGCCCCATATTATGACACTTGCAATACCTTAAACAAAGTAAAAAACATTGTACCTCGGACTTTTGTACCAAGTAAGAAGCGCCGTAAAGGTATTGCGTTGCTAAAGAAGCTTCTGTTTAGAAAGAAGAGGGGAAGTAACAAGAAGAAACTGCCTGCTATTGCTTTATACAAGATTTAGTGAAAAATGGAGATGGCCTTCGAGGTTAGTCTTGTGAATAATATATTGTATCTAATCATTTAGGATTAATGGTTTAAATGGTATATATGTCTTGGAATATGGTCATAGACCTTAATAGCTTATGCCAATGTCTACATATTCGCCGGCATATATTTTCTTCAAACTCGTAGCATTTTTAACGGATGACATTCTAACATGCGTGGACGCGTGGTAGCACCTACAAATCTAGTTTCCTACCTGATATCTAACATCATTCGTATACCCATAACTTTATGGGAGTTTAGATGGTAGATCGCCTCGTAGTTTCAATGCAGCTTCCTTTATTTCAAGAAGTGCATCTTCAAAACATTTTGCTAATTTTTCTGGGTGTGGAATGAGGTCTTTTGCTACAAGAATTTGCATGTCAGCCTTTCCTGCATAACTCACCATGTGCATAGTAATTGCCTGTATAAACACAAGCATCAGGCATATGTTAGTTCACTTCTTGTGAAGGGGTGTCAAAATGGTAAGGTAAAGGTGTTCGGGTCAGAACGGGTTATCTTTACTTATCAAAACGAGCTGACCTTGGTTGGTTCTTAGACACTTTTTTTTGATACTTTTTTATGGTATAAGTTATTAATATTGGTATTATTGAGTTACTTATGACTATAATAACAATAACAATATTGTTACAATAATAACCTAAAAGTTTGCATAGATTGGATCAGGAGGTTGTATCTATTAAGAATAGACTTTCTGCAACTTCCGAACGTTTGACCCATATGACAAGTTACCGTTTCAGTTAATTTTTCTATTCTGCCCATTTGCGATTAAACACAACCCGAATCCATCCGCTTGTTAGTAAACAGGTCAAATTTCCACCTTAAGTCGTGGGTATGTGGAGATCATAGATTCTTACATGTGCTAAGCTTGAAGATGTTGTTCTAATGTAGGTAACTGGGACACCTCCAATTGTGAACTCATCTTTTGGGCCAACCACATTTGATATAGTGAAACTAGTGTTGCAAATGATCCTGTAGTTAAGAAAGCTTGCAAACTGAAGACCAAAACTGTTAGCCAGAAAACATAATGTATATACGAGTTATGAAGTTATTTAACTGAGTGATACCTTTGCTCCAAAGCATTTCATAATAATATAGCCGATTTTGTATGATAAAAAAGCCTCTAATGAAAGCTTTTTCCTGTCAATCATCATCTTTGCTCTCTTTAAATACTGCAGAGGATCCGAGCTCTTTTTATGGTAGTAAACTGGTAAGAGCATCATGCCAAATTTGTTTCCCCACCTTGATCTTGATTTTCCCTTCATTAATTCTGTGAGATCCTGATCAGATTATCATTCATGTTATATCCAATTTATGTCAACTTTGGGACATTTTGCTACTACTGTTAAACATAAGTTTGTGTTAAAAATGCGAAGTGAAGTAAGTACGCAGAACAGCAAGTAACCTGGAGTCCTGGTGATGGTCTGAGATTAACAATGGCTGCACCAGTGATTCGAAGCCCTTCTTGAAGAGCTACAAGAGACAGGTAAATATTGATTTGAATAAATGTTTTTAAGTACTGAAGATACAAGGACTAGATCATAGAGAGTTTATTTACGTTTTGTGGAATGAGTTTCCAAATATCTTGATATCCCAAAGGATATAACACCAAAAAGGACGTCGTTGATCGTCTGCATTATCAAATTTGTATGATGATTAGCAAATTGAACAGGTAAAGAGGATCTTCAATAAAAAACTTCCCTGTCTACTCTTTTTTTATTTATTTATATAAAAGCTATTAGTCCCAAATCATAGTTTATATTGTACTCTTGTAATATTACATGATGGATTGATGATTGCATAGACAATTTTAGCGACAATTTATTTGTTGTTTAATATAGAACTCAATTGAAATGAGGCACCATTTAGCAAACACACCTCTTCTTAATTATTTATACCCCAATAGAAACGAACATTGCTTATGCCACTACAACCAATGGTCACCTCATTAGTTGGAAGTCACTACGTACCCATCGCCAACTAACTCCGTTGGAAGCGAGTTATTTAGGTGAAGGGATTACCCTGGTTAGATTTGTTGAAAGCTGAGTTGTAAGCAACTAAGTCTAAAATGGTGTAATCTTTGATATAACCATGGAGTATCTTTATTTCTTAAGTTCACTTAAACCCTAGAAACGATTGAGACGTCCCTCATCCATGGGCGTTGTATCTTTGCCACACCATTTATTTATTTAGAATATACTATCACGGTACCCGCGTAATGCGGCAGTGACAGTGTGGAGATGAGCGACTGTTGGTGGTATAGGCAGGGTCGAGTAGTCTAGATAATTGATGTAAAAATGATGTAAAGGGTTAATGGAAATATATTAAAAAATAAAAGACTGATAGTGTAATATAATCGTTAAGAGTATTTTAGACATTTTGCTCCATGTAACTTTCAATATGAGGTTATTTTTTTTACTCGTATAATATAGTGTAGAAGTGTAGATAGGTATATGTATATTCATGTTGGTGTATGGAATTTAAATAGCTAGTCACAATGAATGTTATGGTTCCAATTACCAAGTAATTGTATGGTCAATTCATCTACCTTATAAGTTGTACTTAAAACTTTCTGAAAATGGAGGAAAAAGCAGAGGCCATAAATTGGCATGTTGTACAATAAGAGAAGTTTACCGTTTACACCCTAAATCACATTATGTACAAAAAGCCAAAAAAAAAATAAAAAAAAATTGGCATTTTTATTTATATAAGAAAACACGGCCCATTGAGTTACATACAACATTAGTCGTATATTTACATTTTCCATAAGTTCAATGTATTGAATTCAATATTTTATACAATTCTTCTGCAATTCATACAACTCTTCAAAGGTTAGTAAAACACAAAGAAGATTTGTTTATTAAAATACTGGTTGTATCTAACCACACCGTTTTAATATATAGTATATGTGTATGTTAGTATGTATATATATGTTCGTGTATGGGATTTAGTAGCTAGTCATAATGAATGTTACCGTCAATGATGACTAGTCCAACTGGTCAGAGGCATCCCAGGTTTTACCCAAGGTCTTGAGTTCGATCCTTAGGGATGACAAGTCTTGGGGTTTTTTCCTCTGAATACTTGTAATGGCCCATGGTCAACATCTCGTTGTCTAGGGTCCGTGCAAGGCTTCACCATTATACGGTGAAGTTTTCCTGATGTCGCATACCGACTGAATGTTCGGAGAAAAAAATAATAATAATAATAATGAATGTTACCAAGTAATTGTATGGTCAATTCATTTACCTTCAAAGTTGTGCCCAAAGCTTGCCGAAAATGGAGAGAAAAAAAAAGAGACCAAAAATTGGCACATGTTGTACAATAAGAGAACAAGATTCTTTACACACACACACCCCCTAAATCACATTAATGTTTAAAAGCGGGAAAAAATTGCATTTTTATTATATACAATAAGAAAATCATGGACCATTGAGTTACTTTGAGCATTAGTAATGGTTAGATCTTTCAAGAGTTCAACATATTGACATATCAGCATTTGAACAATTTATTCAATCATTCACTTTTAACATTTTTAATCCATACAGCATGGCGAGTTGTATCTATACATAAACCGCCAAATCACCTTGATACAACTTCTATGATACCCTTACTTACCAAAGTTGCATTGGCCAAACTTATATTCTAGTTTCTCATCCTGTTGCATATAGTATAAGATGTATAAAAGGACATATAATAAAGGGATTAGTATCCTGGAATGTAACAAACTTTGGACGAATGTCTATAGTGGGAAATAACTAAAGTCGTGTGTATTGTATGTAAACAACTCGAAATTATGTTTATTGTATGTAAGAAAACATACGTGGCAACCATATATAGCTGCCACTTGTTAGATTTTGATTGGTCGGATACATTTTCTTACATACAATAAACATAATTTTGAGTTGTTTACATACAATACACAAGACTTTAGTTATTTCCTACTATAGACATTCGTCCAAAGTTTGTTACATTTCAGGATACTTATCCCTATAATAAATGGTTTATATAAATGCTCATGTTCTTTTGTTCGTTCGTATATTAAGAGGCTAAGAGCCTCACCTAAACTCTCTTGATTCAATATATGATCTTTTTTAGTACAGTGAGTTTGGTTAATTACAGTTTAGTTAATGATGATTACTTAGCTGATCATATGTCTTATGGACCCGGCCCGGCCATCACAGATGGGCAGATGGCCATTTTAAAGATCTTTATGGTCCATGTCTAGCTATCAATGGAAGTCTACTTTAATGATCTTATGTGTTTCAATTCATGATATGCCGAAGTGGGAAATTTTAAATTGAAATATTACATAATATACGGAATTTTACAAAATATAGTTTATGTAGTAGAACATATACATCTATTTGGAAAGTGGTAGATTGGCCCATATTGATTGAGACGGACAAAGACCATTGGTAAAAAAATGTCACGGGTAAAAGCAATTGGTCGTAAATTAAATTTCTCGTTTCACTTTTTTCTATCGACATATATATATGGGAAATGATATTCTGACCACAATTTTTGATGCATGTATCACAACGTAAAAGTTTTACAGCTGACTGTACAAACCAGTATTGCACAGTTGTGGTGAATCTATCAAAGTGAGTGGTACTAATATCACTTCCCTATATATATATATATAGATATTTTTAAATTTGCTGTGATATATGATTGTCCGACATATATAACATGTAAGGATTTCAATCGTATATTGTTTGCATGCATGAAATGTTGTAGGGCATGCATTTGAACATTTGATGTGTTTCTATAATGGTGTATATGGCGCTGTGCAATTTTTTTCTCAATGAGTTGAAGTGGAAATATGTAATTATGATTTTATGTTTGACATATTTGGAAAGAGGCCGAATAAGCTTTGAGACTTGACTCCGTCATTGGTGTATGTATATGATATACGTGTGAAAAATGTGCATGCACATCTTGTATTATTGCTAGTAATATTTTATAATTGGAATAAACAAATTAAGCAATTAATTTGAAGCAACAATATAATCTTTTACATGTATCGTATTTTGTATTTTAAAGGAATTAGTATTATTTTCCACAATTAGAACACGTATTAATTATTATATATATAATGCTTTTTACCTGAATGGCTGTATTATTATATATTCATAAACATGGTTCATTTTATTAAGAAGATAATAAGCATTAGTTGAAAAAAAATCAATATTTCTATATTAAGTTACAAAACTACTTTGTGTCTTTGTCAATGATTGAGCTCTTAGTAGTTAAAGGAGAAGATGAGAAACTTTGTAATTAAGTTTAAATACAAACTAAGAACATTGATATCTAAAAACTAACTTTATAACGTTAAAAACAACTAGAAACTTTTAATTTCTTAACATGTAATTAACCTATAGACACTTTTAGAAATATCTAATAAATTTGAAAATTTTCATATAAAGCAATAAAATTGTACATATTAGAGATGGAAAAAGTCACTTAATATAAACATATAGTTATAATTAGGCAATAGCCCGGGCATGAGATAGCTTTGCCGAATTTTAATACCACTGATCATTATTGTGACATCAAAGGTATGAACATCTTATATCTCTCAAATAAAATAATTATGATTTATATATAGTTGTATGTAATACTATAAGTAGATAGAATTAATAACGAGGAAATGGCAAAAAGTATCAAGGTGATGTTTTAGTCAAATCTGATACAAACCACATGTTTGAATATTATTTAGTGCCTCAAAACTTTGACCAATAATGTTTAGGGAGATAGTTTGATGGTCACATTGTTTAAGCATAAACTGGATATTCTAAGTTCATCAGGTTTCATTTTATCAAGTTTCCAAGTTCAATTAAACGACATAATTAACGAAAAGATAATAAAACTTTACCGTGTTAACGACGGTATTTTTAACCATTTTCATATCATCAAGGCTAAACTTAGCCGTGACTAGCTTCCTTGGCCATAGCTCGACCCCAGCTCCGCCTCTAACGTCCGTCTCCTTGTCTCGAACCCACAAAGTCCGCAAACAAAACTCGAACATATAAATCAAAGTAAACCACATCATTTTCAACAACTTGAAAAATCTACTTGCAACATGTTCTCTTCTATGATCATTTCTCGAAGATGATATCAAAGGCTCAACAACCGGCATCTTATCTCCATCGCTAACTTTTCTACACATAGTTAACATCAACGAAAAGAGCGAAACACCATCACCAAGTGCGTGATGCAAACGCATCACAACGCACTTGTGTGATGCTAAAATATGTACCTCCCAAAGAGGCTTATCATAGCTCAGTGGAGATGAAACAGTCAGGTCAGCGATATAATCGTTGACCGCTGTTTCATCATCGTTCTTACTGTCGTCCCTGTCCTTATCGTTATTATTGATAGGGCCAGGGACGAAAATGATGTGACGGTCAACATCTATATCGATTTTTTGCCAATATTCATGGCCTTTTTTGTCTTTGACTAAAAGGCTTGTAAATCTAGGGTGTTTGACGACAAGAGAATTTAAGATGACTGATCGTGTGAGTTCGGTACCAACAGGGCTGTCGAGACCAAGAACACAGTTTATGATTTGTTCGGTCGAAGGTTGTACGAACAGCCGGCCAGCCGGTGTTAGTGGTTCGTTAGATTCGATACCCATTATTAAAGAGAGAGAGAGAGACAGATATGATGAGTTGTGACTTACATATATATTATGTATTGGTTCTGAAATTCTGACTTTTAAATACGATGTGAAGAGTTTTTGTCATGTCACTTTACAAGCAATAAAGAAAACAAAATAATTATACGGAAAATCGGGTTAAATTTTGGGAGTAAATGGCTTCATATACAAATTTTGAAGTCATTTAAAAATAAGTTCATATAATTATTGGTAAAAGTATCGGTTTACATCAAATTTAAAAAATACGTGGTTGATATCAATTTTCGTTTTATGTTTAAGAATTAAAGTATTGAATAGATAACATATGTAATATAGTGACATTTTTCTCTAAAAGTAATGATAAGGATGTTCGATAGACCGTGCATTGTATGAATTTAATCTAGTATTTTTCTATGTTAAGATATCTTAAGAGATAAGCTCGTTTAAATAAGAGATAATTACAACTAACCATAAGTTCTAATTGTATAACTTTTATATCAAATTGTATTAGTTAGTGATGTATACAGTAGTCAGTAGTATATGAATCAAAACTTATGATAAGTTTTCTTATACCATATCTTACAAATGGTTTCATTTTTAATACTACATAATCTGGTTTTTTGCTTGTAGTTGTATGGATATTTTTTGCTTTCCTGTTTCGGACGGAAGTTTGGGTTGCTAGAAATGGGCCATCTAGTCATGGATCTTGGACTAATGGTTTACGTACTTGTAATGAATGACAAATAAATTACTCGTGAACTTGATAAGAAAAGTATCGAACGTGACTGGTACGTATGTTTGTGTAATATCCCTAATTTTTAATGAGAATCAAGATTAATTTCATTTGGTCCTGATAATTTGTTGTTTTTAAAAAAAATGGTTGTTTTCTTTAAATACAAGCTGCTTTGCTTAATCTGAACATACGATCTTGGTTACCAATCTTTTAATTTTTGATCTCTTTGTCTTTAAATTTGAAAGCTTGGAGTAAAGAGTTAAGTTAATCGATGAGAGTATATTAGGTGTCGCCTTTGTCGATTTAGATTGATTAGTCATTGATATATACTTGATTCTAAGAATGCTTACCAGGTGTTTGATAAAATGTCATAGTGAAGTATTTGGTTTGTTTTTCCGCCTTCTTATTTGGGTTTTAGATAAAAGTTCCGAGGTCTGATTTCTTATAGAGTCATAGACATGGATTTTTTTTTTTATAACTTATTTCATTTGTTTTTTTTTTTTTTTTTTTTTTTTTATTTTTTTTTTTTTTTTTTTTCAATTTATAGAGTCATAGACATGGATTTTTTTTTTTATAACTAGTATATTCAATCATGGTTGTACGGTTTGCAGTCGCTGCTGCAACTGAAATATACTAAGAATACTACAATAGATTAACACATTGGAACAAATATATCATAGAAATACAAAAATAAGGTACATCAAAAATATTATAAATTTTTTTTAAGAAAGTATTTCATCACCCCTTACACAAAACGAATTCTTCACATGTCTTTAAATAGCTGGCTATCAGAATGATGCCAATATAACTACAGACCATACCAAATCAACTGAAGAAACTTAAGAGATATACATAAACAAAGTAAAAAACTTGAAACCAGTTCTAGTTTTTGATTTATTATATATCTGATCAGATTATTTCTTGCCCAGTGTACTGATCACATTTCACTTTCCTTCGATCTTACATGTAGCGGCTTCTTTCATCTCAAGCAATGCATCTTCCAAACATTTGGCTAAAACTTCAGGGTCAGGTATAAGATCTTTGGCAACTAGAATCTGCATATAGGCTGTTCCTGCATAGCTTACCATTTGCATCGTAATCGCCTGTTAAGAAAAAGAAATTATTGAACTAAGTTTTACTAGTATCATTTTTCCTGAACAGTAGTAACTTTAAGCTCTAAGAAAGGTACGTGTGGTAAACTTGATTGAGTCGCTCTCATGCTGTCTATCGGATGACCTGCAAACGTTATTTTTTCTTTTGGACCGACCATGTTTGAAATTGAATACGTGGTTGATATCAATTTTCGTTTTATGTTTAAGAATTAAAGTATTGAATAGATAACATATGTAATATAGTGACATTTTTCTCTAAAAGTAATGATAAGGATGTTCGATAGACCGTGCATTGTATGAATTTAATCTAGTATTTTTCTATGTTAAGATATCTTAAGAGATAAGCTCGTTTAAATAAGAGATAATTACAACTAACCATAAGTTCTAATTGTATAACTTTTATATCAAATTGTATTAGTTAGTGATGTATACAGTAGTCAGTAGTATATGAATCAAAACTTATGATAAGTTTTCTTATACCATATCTTACAAATGGTTTCATTTTTAATACTACAATAGATTAACACATTGGAACAAATATATCATAGAAATACAAAAATAAGGTACATCAAAAATATTATAAATTTTTTTTAAGAAAGTATTTCATCACCCCTTACACAAAACGAATTCTTCACATGTCTTTAAATAGCTGGCTATCAGAATGATGCCAATATAACTACAGACCATACCAAATCAACTGAAGAAACTTAAGAGATATACATAAACAAAGTAAAAAACTTGAAACCAGTTCTAGTTTTTGATTTATTATATATCTGATCAGATTATTTCTTGCCCAGTGTACTGATCACATTTCACTTTCCTTCGATCTTACATGTAGCGGCTTCTTTCATCTCAAGCAATGCATCTTCCAAACATTTGGCTAAAACTTCAGGGTCAGGTATAAGATCTTTGGCAACTAGAATCTGCATATAGGCTGTTCCTGCATAGCTTACCATTTGCATCGTAATCGCCTGTTAAGAAAAAGAAATTATTGAACTAAGTTTTACTAGTATCATTTTTCCTGAACAGTAGTAACTTTAAGCTCTAAGAAAGGTACGTGTGGTAAACTTGATTGAGTCGCTCTCATGCTGTCTATCGGATGACCTGCAAACGTTATTTTTTCTTTTGGACCGACCATGTTTGAAATTGAAAACGTCGTGTTGCATAGAATTCTATAATTCAATATGCTTGCATACTGAAAATTAAAATAACGAATTGTTAGAAAATAAAGCAAGAAAGCAAAAAAAAATCAAAAGGAAATTAGAGACTTTTGCACTTGTTTATTTGTTTTGTCACTCAATTTGGGCAGAGATCATTCTGCCTATAAACAAGTTCATTTGCGGTATATCGTATTTCTAACTGATATAAAAACATGTCAAATGTGTATTAGGATGTCTTATATATAGAGTGTCGACTCAATTTGTGCGAATGCTTGACCCCAAAACACCTTAATTATGTAACTTAAAAAAAATAAAAAAATCACCTTTGCACCAAAGATGGTCATGACCAAGTAGCCAAAGTTGTAGGAAAAAAAGCTCTCCAGGGAAGACTTTTTTTGGTCAATCATGGTCTTTGCCCTCCTCAGATACTCCAATGGATCCGACCCACTTTTGTGGTAGTATGTGGGTAACACCAACATACCAAATTTGTTTCCCCATCCTGTTGATCTATCTTCCATCAACTCTTCCAAATCCTGTTAAAACAAATAAGTTTCATTTAATTAATTAGGTTTGGCAATTCTGTTATCTATGTAGTAATTGATTTATTTTGGTTTCACTTTATGTCACGCAAGTCAAATGTGAAGAAGAAACTTGCCTAAAACGAAAACCAACTCTTACACAAATCTGATAGGTCAAAACTCAAAAGGATGTTCAAATAATGCATATATGACACCTTGTAATAAATATAAGTATATAACTATGTAAAACAAACCAGATTATTATCATTTTATATTACATTATTACTCTGTAGTATAGAGGTTATATATGACGCTACACGAGTTAAGTGGTTATAATTTGTAAAAGTGAAAATAGAATATGGCCAACTGTAGTGCTCTAACCAAGCTTTGCCCGTGGCCGGTTCCAACCACTTCCCTGCCCACCCTAAATTAAATATGCCTAAGGCAGGATTTGAACCTGAGAGTCTGAGATCTCTTATGAGAAAACAAGACTCTTCGTCACTAGACCAAGTTGGTGATTGTTATTTCATTTAAGAAAACTAGGCATCAGCTAGCTTTAAGTTATATACGCCAGACATGGTTATAAGGCTAAGTATAACAACATAAATCCACATATTCAGTATTTGTTATCGAGTATGTGAAAAAATCCCGTAACTTCTAATATGTGTATTAAAAGTTGAAGTTTTATTTTATCCGTATTTACCTTGTCATCAAGGTACCCGTTACTTGGTTATCATATAAGTTGTCATGGGATCAAAATTTTCAGAGTTTAACGATTTATAAGAAATACTCCAAGAGATTAAAATAGTGTACTAAAAGTTTTATATGCACAATATATAGACGAATTAGAAGTTGGTGAGAAACAATAGCAAAGCTTGAGATATACTTAATGTTCCTTTATGATGAAGCAGAATATATTAACCTGGAATCTTTGAGGTCGCAGATTGACCATGGCCACTCCAGTCATCCGCAAACCTTCACGTAACGCTAAAACAGAAGGGGCCGGGTATAGATCGATTATTAGTTGACAACGTCTTTTTTCAGGTTTTTCAGGAGAAAATAGTCAAAGATACTTACATTTAGATGGTCGAGTGTCTAGATATTTAGATAACCCGCAAGAAACTACACCAAATAGAACATCATTTATAGTCTGCGTGATATATATAAAAACAGAACATTAGTTGCATTGTTTTGAGGGGAAAAAAGAACCAACATATCATCATTGTAAAATAAATCAAAGGCGTACATACTGTTTTAGGGATTGAATTCTTGATAGTTTTCATGTCTTCGATCAAAAATCTTGATGTGACCAATTTCCTTGGCCAAAGCTCCACCCCAGCTCCACCACTGACCACCGTCATTTCATCCCGAACCCACAAAGCTCTGGCTATAAAATCACACACAAACACAATAGTGAACCATACCACCTTCAACAACCTCCACAACTTCTTTCCAATGGATTCCTTCCCATGGTTGCCTCTAGGATCAACAACCGAAGTCATGGAAGGCATCTTCTCAGGATCGTCGGCTTTACGACACATTGCTAAAAAATATGATAACATTGACACCCCATCACCAAGTGCGTGATGAGCACGAATGATTGCAAATTTGTGGGAAGTTAACAGATGAACTTCCCACAAAGGCTTGTCTGTCCCCAATGGGGACGACACAGTCAAATCAGCCATATAGATGTTGACTGCATCTTCGTCGTCTTTGGCTCCTTCAATGGAGTCATGACAGACAATGACATGACGATCGACGTCAATCTCTATCTTTCTCCAATATTCATGGCCATCTTTGTCCACCACCAAAAGGCTTGATATTCGTGGATGTTTCGCTAGCATTGAGTCAGCGATAACGGCTTTAATGTCATCGACTCGGAGTGGTTCGTGAGTGCCTAAGCAGCCAAGGACAACAATGTTGGTCTCCGGCTGGATAAACAACCGGCCTGCCGGCGTCAATGGCTCGTCATCTAGCTCACGGCTCGTCATGATTCTAGTAGGTTTGCTTTTTAATTATCTGTTTCAATGTTTGTATGGTTTATAGTGTTTTTAAGAGGGAAACATGTTAATAACTATAACCACCAACCCATTTATTTGTATTTATAGTCATCTCCTTAATTCAACACAAAAAAATGTATAGTACCAGTTACATTTGGACATTCATTTTCACATTTATATATCTCTTCCATGACCCATTAATCAATGAATGTGTACTGTGAAAAGGCATATCATCGTAGGGAGGTGTCAACTGTCAACCAGTAGATAGATTAATTTGGTATAGTTAAGTGAGTTTAAACCCATATATTTTTTGAATAAAAAAGGTTCAAAAAGACAGCCCAATATGTCTATTCAGTATTCTCTGTTTCCGTATGTCACGAATATCACAAGAAAAAAGGTTCAAGTAAGCATATGCTTTATCACGACTCTCAAATTGAATATATAGGTACCCATACCGGCATACGTTAAGTGAGCCACTCAAATAACATTTTCCAAAAATTACAGTAGTCTTGATCATACTAGTCAGGTGCCCGTGCATTGCGATGGTGGTGGCTTTGGTGGCGGCGACGGCTAGTGATGACGGAGATGGGTGGTTTCGGCGGAGGTGGTGGCGGTAACGGTGTGATTATTAATGCAAAAACATTTGATGTAAAGGGGATAGTATAGTTATCTTAATGGTTGAAGGAAGGGGGATAACTTAAAATCAGGGGGCTTGTTTAACATGTGTGAAAATTGGTGTGAATGTAGCACCATGATGTTAACATCATGTAACATTTTTCCTATTTCATTAAGGTTATTATAGATATATTATGCGAAGATATTCAAATTAGTGAATAAAAGAGAGAGGTAGTTTGGGTAGATCAAATTCTTTTTTGAAAAGATGGGAAGGTCGAATGCTTTATAAAGTAGTATAGATAGATATAGATAGGAAAAGACAAGACAAGAAAAAAGCTACTGTATACTGATTAATCCTACATCCCTAATCATTTACATTTTGATACTTTAGGGCAACTCTTCCTAATATCGAATTGATTTATTTATTTATTATCCTCTATTAAATTTAGATATGGATCGATTAATAAATGTCAAAATATTACTAGCTAGTTTGGACCTCAAAAGAATCAACGAAAGTCAATAGAAGATGATGACTAAAATGATAAGTTGACTAGTTGATACCGAGTGAGGAATTGATCGATAAGATAAAATTCATTATTTTACGAGAGGTGATAAAACTACTCGTAACATATATTGTATATAAGTTATAAATTTACCATGGTTTGTATATATATGAAAACCTTCCCTTGTATTATCTATACTATCTATACTATATTACGGAGTATAAAGCAAATTCACTTTTGAACTTTCAATTTTTCAACATTCAACATTCATCTCAACCACTCATTTTTTTCTCTCTCCTCAAATCTCAACCACTTATTTTTCTCTCTCCTCCATAAATCATTTTATTCATCTAACTCATTCAAAATCTTTTATCTCAAAAACCGTACATCGATAAATTATAAAAATTATATGGGTGTTCTTAAAATTTTATGCTCTTTCATTAGAGATGTCATTCGATATACTTTTAACGAATTTTTAAATCCGAGGCGGAGCCCGTACGGCTAAGGCATTTGGTTATGACACTCTATGACATATCACTTCCTATAACATATCACACTCTATGACCTATCACACTTTATGACCTATCACCCTCACTATTTTACCGCCGCAACGCGCGGGTACTTGCTCTCGTATTATAAAGCAAATAAGGTTTCAACTTTCAATTTCAATAATGTACACATGATAATGCATGATGTACCCCACAAATTTCATCAATGATAATGCATTGATAATGCATCAATGCCCCACAACTTCCAACTTTTTACTTTCATTTTCATATCTCTCCTCAAATCTCAACTACTCATTTTTTTCTCTCTCCTGCATAAATCATTTTATTCCTCTAGTTCATTCAAAATCTTTTATCTCAAAAACCGTACATCGATAAATTATAAAAATTATATGGTTGTTTTTAAAATTTCATGCTCTTTCATTAGAGATGTCATTCGATATACTTTTAACGAATTTTTAAATCCGAGGCGGAGCCCGTACGGCTAAGGCATTTGGTTATGACACTCTATGACATATCACTTCCTATAACATATCACACTCTATGACCTATCACACTTTATGACCTATCACACTTTATGACCTATCACCCTCACTATTTTACCGCCGCAACGCGCGGGTACTTGCTCTCGTATTATAAAGCAAATAAGGTTTCAACTTTCAATTTCAACAATGTACACATGATAATGCATGATGTACCATACATCAATGCCCCACAACTTTCAACTTTCATTTTCATATCTCTCCTCAAATCTCAACCACTCATTTTTTTCTCTCTCCTCAAATCTCAACTACTCATTTTTTTCTCTCTGCTCAAATCTCAACCACTTATTTTTCTCTCTCCTGCATAAATCATTTTATTCATCTAACTCATTCAAAATCTTTTATCTCAAAAACCGTACATCGATAAATTATAAAAATTATATGGTGTTTTTAAAATTTCATGCTCTTTCATTAGAGATGTCATTCGACATACTTTCGACGAATTTTTAAATCCGAGGGCGGAGCCCGTACGGCTAAGGCATTTGGTTATGACACTCTATGACATATCACTTCCTATAACATATCACACTCTATGACCTATCACACTTTATGACCTATCACACTTTATGACCTATCACACTTTATACCTATCACACTTATGACCTATCACACTTTATGACCTATCACCTGCTATGATCTATCACACTCTATGACCTATCACCTTATGACCTATCACACTTTATGACCTATCACCTTATGACCTATCACACTTATGACCTATCACACTTATGACCTATCACACTTTATGACCTATCACACTTATGACCTATCACACTTATGACCTATCACACTTTATGACCTATCACACTTATGACCTATCACACTATGACCTATCACCTATGACCTATCACACTTTATGACCTATCACACTTATGACCTATCACACTTTATGACCTATCACACTTTATGACCTATCACACTTTATGACCTATCACACTATGACCTATCACACTTATGACCTATCACACTTATGACCTATCACACTTATGACCTATCACACTTATGACCTATCACACTTATGACCTATCCACTTATGACCTATCACACTTATGACCTATCACACTTATGACCTATCACCTTATGACCTATCACACTTTATGACCTATCACACTTATGACCTATCACACTTTATGACCTATCACACTTATGACCTATCACACTTTATGACCTATCACACTTATGACCTATCACACTTTATGACCTATCACACTTATGACCTATCACACTTTATGACCTATCACACTATGACCTACACGCACTTTGGCTATCACACTCTATGACCTATCACCTTCTATGACTTATCACACTCTATGACCTATCACACTTTATGACCTATCACACTTATGACCTATCACACTTTATGACCTATCACCTTATGACCTATCACCTTATGACTTATCACACTCTATGACCTATCACCCCACCATCTCACCGGCGCTAACTCCACGGCCGCCGCAACGCGCGGGTACCGTTCTCGTATACTCTAACAAATGAGTGGCCAACAAACCATATTATATGCCTAATTTATTAGTGAAAGGCCAAAAATTTAAATTAAATACGAGCACCAACTCACAAAATGAAGTCGCATGACTAGCGGATCTACTTAATTATGGGTTTCTCTGTCATGAATTCGACGTTTATGAGTGACATGCGTATAGGGTTTTTTCATGTTAAAATATGATGTTACTTTGCAATATCTTAACCCCAGTTAAGACAATCCCTTAATAGGAAGTAGAACTAATTGCATTTTTGGTCCCTGTGTTATCATACTTTTTGCACGTTTGGTCCAAACTTTTCATTCGTTGCATTTTTGGTCCCAAAAGAGTGACTTTTTCGCAAGAATGGTCCAAACTGACGGTTCTGTCTATTTCCTCCGTTAATGAGGTCATGTGAGAGGCACATAAAGGACAATATCGTCTCTTTACCCATAAGGACCATTCTTGCAACTAACTTACTCTTTATTTGTAGATCTTCTTCCCAAACACATAGACATACATAAATCAAATCAACACCAACTTATATATCTAGTCTAATTATATATTTAGGTTTTTAGGTAAAATAAAACAAGTATTAAAGTTTAATAAAAATTCATATTACTTGCACATATCTCTAAATCTAAAAACTAATATTAAAAAATCAATAAATATTCATACATAATTTAGATTAGGCACAAAACCTTTCTTTTCATTGTGACAGAGCCACGTAGCTAAAGAAGCTCATATCCAAATTCTAGAAACTCTTGTTGATCTTCCAACTTCTGATTCTTTTTAAGCACACCATATCCTAATCGTCGTATGGTACTCAATTTTCAATCTAATCGTTGTTTATATTCCAACTATTGATTCCTTTTCTACCAGTATCTCATTCGTGATTGTGTCAAGTGTTAAATATTATTATGTCGATTGCTTCACATTCTTCCTTGCTGAGAATAATTCAGTGGCAGCAGGCGGCGGGTGGTGGGTTGCGGATTTGACCGGGTTACGGGTCAAAGTAAACAGTGATGGTTTCCTGTGGTGGTGTGTGATGTCTTAAGAATTGGATGTTAAGAATTGGGTTAAGGTTTGTGGATTCGGGATTACATAAATTGGTTCACAAGTGGTGGCCGGTGGTGTGGCGGTGGACGATGACGAGGTGGTGGAGGTGGTGTTTGGGGAATGGTTTCTTGGTGGTCTTGAAAGAAAAGCCATCGAAGTTTTTTGATTGAATCTTGTCAAAGAAATCTGCTGGTGTAAGGGATCTTTAACCGGAATGATTTTTAAAGGTTTGTTTCTGGATTTAATTAATTTGGATTTTGGAGGTTTTGAAAACCTGGAATAAGGAAGTGGGTGAATTGGGATGTAACCAAGAAGATAAGGAGGATGATGAAGAACAATAAAATGACAGATTTACCCCTCACGTGACACTCACATGACCTCATCAACGGAGGAAAATAGACAGAACCGTCAGTTTGGACCATTCTTGCGAAAAGTCACTCTTTTGGACCAAAAATGCAACGAATGAAAAGTTTGGACCAAACGTGTAAAAAATATGATAACACAGGAACAAAAAATGTAATTAGTTCTAGGAAGTATTAACACAAATAGTACCAACAATAATTTGCAAGACAAAGGTAACATGCCGCATGCATAGAAATGGAAGGCATTTAATAGGAAACTTGTTTCTGTGTAGTGAGTAGTGAGTAGTGAGTAGTGAGTAGAAGTATATGTTTCAAACCATGCAATTATACTTAAATATCTTTTATTATCTTTCAAACAAAGAATCCAACACACATAACCAAATCTCTATCTATCTCATGTTAAATATCTAACTTTAATTTATTACGAGTAGTTTTTTACTTTTAAATTTGATCATCATATTTTTGTTGTGTTATATATTTAATAAAAATTATATCAATGAAAAGTATATTTAAACTCAATTTGTCCATATATATTTTATATGAAATGTTATATAATACAAAAAAAAATTTACGGTCAAAGTTGAAAGCGAAAGACTTGACAAGTCAAAATTGGACATTCAATATGGGACGGGAAGGAGTATAACATATACTTGTTTTTTGCATTTTAAGTTTTCAAAAATAAAATTCTTTTTTTGCCAAAAAAAATATAAAATTAGATTAATAGAGAAACTCATTCAAGATTTAGTTTAAGCAGCGTGATTTGGATTAGTGGTAAACACCATTGTCTATCGTTTAGGTTGAACCTGAAAACAACCTCTCTATCTAGGTAGAGGTCAGGTGTGTCTCAATATTAACCTCCCCATACACCTTCGAGGTATTGGGGCCTAAAACTCGCAAAAGACGGTAATGACGGTTTCCTTTTTTGTTCAAGATTTAGTTCAAATTTTATAAATGGGTTTGGGGTTCGGTTGAGAATGAATGGGACATTAAAGAGTGCGTATAAATTTGTATGAGAGGACAAGTGTATTAGGGTTCACCCACAATCCCACATACTGTTGAATGGACTATTGGTTGGTTTCAAAATTAACTTCATAAGACCTACTTCTAATGGTCACATTTACTCAACCATCATTGTATAAGGTCCCAATCTCATCAGGTGTAGTATGAGTTTTAAGTGTACTGGAATCTTCCCTCCTTTTTTGTCGTTACACGGAACAATCGATTAATTACATGTAAATTGAACCTTCAGCAAAAGTATTCATTACCTTTAATCAGCTCAATTTATTTTTGTGTAGGTTTGTTTATTAAATGACAAACATGAACACAAAAATCATATGCCTTCTTTAATTCAATTATTTAAGTTTGTTCATAAACTTCTAATAATTCGTTCGTGAAGGTTTGTATTGTATTGATTGACTAATCATGAATGTTTTACGTACATACACTTTTTTTTTTTTTACACACATACACTTGATCTTAACTCTTAAGGGTACCTAGAAAAAAAGAAACCACAAATATTAGATTATCTTTTTTCCTTCTCATTTAAAACTGACAACTGATCATTTGCTCAATGCTCACCATGAAAACTCAGATTCCAAGATTGATTATTAGACCTATATATCGAGATGAAACATCTAATAAAGACACTTGTACTCTGAAATACCTTTTGCTTCAAATACTTTTGTACTTTTATTATAAGACAAAAAGCCTATATTATTCATCAACTCTAACTTTAGCATGATTACCACGTCAGTCCACCCCTAACAAACACTTAGTCCAGAAGATAACTACTCCGTATTAGATAGTGTTTGTTTAAAGTCTTAATAAAAAAGTCATGACTTAGTCAAAAATACTTAATGTATCAAGCCATCGAAAGTGTTTGCTTTTTTGACTTAATAAACAAAAATAACTATATCGACTTAATTTATACCGACTTTATTTATTCATTTATTTACTTTATCAATTCATGATTTAAAAAACAAATGGGCTTAAGATCTCTATGGGGTTTTTTAAATTGACATTTGCATAGGTTTTTAGGGTGGAAACGCAATTAGCGAATAACCGACAGCTAGCCCAACATTCAAACGTAAAGTAAACCCAATTCAAGTTTAACAGTAATGGACTATTGGTCCAACCCCGATTCCTAGCGATTAACCCAAACACTGATTTTTATTCCTCAATTTTTTACTAGTAACTAGTAAGTAGTAAGTGTTTAAAATCCAGATTCCAGAAAGGGAAATATTCCTTCGCATATACAAGATGTGATGTTAGCTTAGTATGATTTAATTTGGTTGTCTAAACATGTTAGGGTCTATAAGGAATTTATGATCCTTTTAAACTTGAAGCTATGTGAGTTACATATATGGTTGCATATAATCTTCTTTAATAAATAACTAGATGCATGTCCGCGTGATATGGCAGCGATAATGATAGTGACGGCGGTGTGGTGGTGGCGGCAGGGGTGATGATGGCGTGGGAGGCGGTGGCGGCAGTGGTGGCGACGGATGGTGAAGACGGTATATCGGTGGGCTAGATACAAGTTTTTCATACTCGGACTAAAAATTGGTCACATCATACACTCGGATCAACTTTGGTCAAACTCGGCCGGATCGTGGGTTATTTGATGATTTATGTTATTATTTCTAGAAATAATGTTTGAATTGAAAATTTGTATTCACGTTTTTAGACAATTATGTTTGAAGTTTTCTTTTTATATTTATTATTTTTCTATCACATATACCTTTAAAAGTTGTATTTTAATAAAAAAAAAAAGTCAATTTGAAATTTTTCTCCGATCCGATTTTTCAAAAAGTCATGCCGCCTCGCCGATCCGATCCCTAACCTTGAGTTTTGTGTTGGGATATAGCCCGTATAGGAATACAAAACTTTAACAAAGTCTGACTCCAGTTTAATTAGTAAATCATTTGATATGCCATGTTTAGATGAGCTGGTCACATGTCTTTTGTTAAGCATCAAGTTTTGGTGGATAACTTAATTCGAGTCTATATGTAACATTTGTAAAATTTGACCCGTTTGATTTTTATTAAACGTGATTTAACGTGATTATTTGATTCTTGAACCGTTGACCTAAACGTGTTGAATGACTAATTGTTCTAGTAGTTTAAATAATTAATTCATTTAAATATGAATTAAAGACGTGCTTTTATGCTAAACGAGACTATGTGAACGTATTGATCGGGTTAGAACGTGAAACGATTTATATGATAACTAAAATGTATTCGGGTGATCCATGGGTCGACCCATGACCCATGAACCACCCATGACCCAACTCCATCCTAAACCACCCAATCCCACCCTTCCTTTCCCTTATCCAATCATTTCTCTTTTCTTTTCCCTGTTACCACATTCATTGCAAGAAACATTTCCACCCTCTCACTAAATTCTTACACCATTAAATGTTGCTCAAATTAGATTAGCATTAAATTCCTCATCTTTATCATCATTGGGTCATCATATCGAAAATTTGA
>CM067170.1:35646108-35663608 GCA_034093135.1 Erigeron breviscapus | reverse complement strand
GTCGGGATATCACCATGGCTTGTCGAATTGACGTTGACGTGTATTCTTGAAAATTTTAGAATTGTTGACCCTAGCAAAGTGAAATGATGGCATTAATGGAGTATGACACTCGGTAACCCTAGAGGCACCTGATCAACAAATTTATGGTTACCCTATGTCATATAAAGTTAATGACCTCGTGGATTGCGCATTGTGGATAAAATATAGTAGGTAACCCGGTATGTTTGATGAGTGTTGGTTAGGTGGAGGGTTAGCCGCTGGTACACCCTGTACACATACCCGACCAATACTTAGAAAGCATAATGGAACCGAGTCCCGACATCCATTCAACATATTAACGGTGTGGAGGGTTAGCCGCTGGTACACCCTGTATACAAACACCTTTAATGTATCGAATGTTGAAGTTAAGATTCGGACTATGCTTTACCCGCCTTGTTATGACTTGACCCCTTTTATATTGTGTTAATCGACTTGTGAATTGTGTTGATTGATTATGAATTGTATGATCGATGAAGCCTTAGATTATTGCCATGATAAAATCCCCTTAGAGTTATGCATGTTAGACGGTCTAGGGAAAACCTTAAATATGAAATGATTGTTTTGTGATGATTTATTTGGTTAACTCGTGTGTGTGAATCGTGAGAACTAACTTGCTAATCTAACACGTGTGCTCAGGACAATGGTTAGGCCAAAGAGAGTCGTGAGACGTCCCCGAAATCAAGATGAACAAGAGGAGAATGTAGGTGGCCGTGGTGGTAGAGGTGGCCGTGGTGGTAGAGGAGGTCGAGGAGGTCGTGGTGGCCGGGGTGGTGCAAATCCTCGGGTATCAACCGAGGTTATCACTCAAGCTTTAAATGATCTCATGCCGGATCTCGTGGCCCGAATCTCGGCGGCCATGGAAGCTAACAATGAACAAGAGGAACCGGAAGATGAAGCGGTTCATGTTGAAAATGAGAATGAAAATGAGGATGTGAATGTGAATGGTGCTTATGTCCAACAAAGAAATGATAATGCCTACCGCCAAGGTTGTATTTTCAAAGACTTTAAGGCTTGTGGAGCTCCGGAATGGAAGGGAGAAGGTGGAGCCACCGGTTGTTTGGAGTGGCTAGAAAAGATTGAAGCCGTTATTCCTAGGAGTGGGTGTACTCAAGATCAAAGGGTTTCTCACGCCACCGGTATGTTAGGAGGTGATACTCTAGAGTGGTGGAATGTGGAGGTGGATAATTTGGGGATTGATCTTGCAAACTCCATACCTTGGGAGAATTTCAAGCAAATGATTGTTGCTAAGTATTGTCTACCATATGAGATGAGGAACTTACAAGAAGAATTTACAAGCCTCTCCATGAAAGGAGCCGATCATGTGGGTTATACCCGTCGGTTCAATCAACTTTCTAGACTCATCCCTCATCTTGTAAGACCCGAATATAAGAAGGTGGAGAAGTATGTTGTCGGTTTGCCTCATAAAGTGAGAGTGCTTGTCTCTCATCCCACCATGCCACTAACCATCAATGAGGCCATTACCCGAACCGCGAGTGTCACCATGGATCTTGTGAAAGGTGGTGAACTAGGCAAGAATGAAGTCAAGAGAAAAGATGTGGCCGAGTCAAGTGGCACCAAGAGGGATGAAAGGCGTGACTACAAGCGCCATAATCGTGGTGGTAAGGTGTATGCAGCGGTTGTGCCACATGTTGAGCCCCCGAAAGGTGGTTATGCCGGGGCTAGTCCCTTGTGCCCTAGGTGTAACCGTCACCATTGGGCTAATGTGAGGTGTGATGCTTGCTTCCATTGTAAACAACTGGGTCACACTTCAAAATTTTGTCCTACTAACCGCCGTGTTGCTCCTTTGAATGTTGCTCCTCTTAACATGAGACGTCCCCCGATGGCCCCGGGTACTTGTTATGAGTGTGTAGCCAAGACCACTATCGTAATCGGTGCCCTAATCTCATTGGCCAACAAGTTCAAGTGACCGTGCATCCTAATCAATTGCAAATTGCCGGTCCAAATCAAAACCGGGGAAATCAAGGTCAACAACAACCTCAAGTTCCACAACAACTTGCTCCCCGTGGAAGAGCTTTTGCCGTGAATGCGTCCGAGGCTCGTGTTGATCCTAACGTCGCTGCAGGTACATTCCTCCTCAACAACCAATATGCTACCGTATTATTTGATTCCGGGGCCGATTTTAGTCTTGTCTCCAATGATTTCATACCGTTGATTGATGCTAGCCTTAGTCCTTTGTCGTATTACTTTGAACTTGAAATGGTAAACGGTGGGTTAACAAAAATTGATCAAGTGGTTCGTGATTGTACCTTAGAGTTATGTGACTACCCATTCCTTATAGATTTGATTCCTTTCGATATCGGTAGTTTTGATGTAATTGTGGGAATGGATTGGATGTCGGCAATGAACGCGGTTATAGATTGTGATAGTCGAGTAGTGAGAATTCCGTTAGAAATTGTCCCAAATGCTACTCCCGTGGCTAAGGCACCTTATCGCCTAGCCATCACCGAAATGCAAGAGTTGGCCGCCCAACTCAAAGAACTTCAAGAAAAGGGTTTTATTCGCCCTAGTCAATCACCGTGGGGTGCACCGGTTCTCTTTGTCAAAAAGAAAGACGGTTCATTCCGAATGTGCATCGATTATCGAGAATTAAACAAACTCACGGTGAAGAATCGTTATCCCCTCCCAAGAATTGACGACTTGTTTGATCAACTCCAAGGTGCTCGTTTCTTTTCTAAAATTGATTTGCGGTCGGGTTACCACCAATTACGTGTTCATGAAGATGATATTCCCAAGACAGCCTTTCGTACACGTTATGGGCATTTTGAATTCACGGTTATGCCATTTGGGTTGACCAATGCACCGGCGGTGTTCATGGATTTGATGAACCGGGTGTGTCGGCCCTACTTGGATGAGTTTGTCATTATTTTCATTGATGACATCCTTATCTACTCCAAGACTAAAGAAGATCACGCCGAACACTTGAAGAAAGTCTTAGAGTTGCTTCGGGAAGAGAAATTGTATGCCAAATTCTCCAAATGTGAATTTTGGCTTGAAGAGGTCCACTTTCTTGGTCACGTGGTGAGCAAGGAAGGAATCCACGTGGATCCAAGTAAGATTGAAGCGGTGAAGAATTGGAGACGACCCGAGACGCCAACCGAGATTCGCCAATTTCTTGGTTTGGCGGGTTATTATAGACGATTCATCGAAATTTTTTCCAAGATTGCCCAGCCTTTGACCTTGTTGACTCAACGAGAAAGAAGGTTTGATTGGGGCGAAAAACAAGAACATGCATTCCAATTGTTGAAAGGCAAGTTATGTGATGCACCCATTTTAAGCTTGCCCGATGGAGCCGATAGTTTGGTTGTTTATTGTGATGCGTCCGGGCAAGGATTGGGTTGTGTCTTAATGCAACGGGGTAAAGTGATTGCTTATGCATCTAGGCAATTGAAGGTGCATGAGAAGAATTACCCGACTCACGACTTGGAGTTGGGAGCGGTCGTATTTGCTTTGAAATGTTGGAGGCATTACTTGTATGGCACTAAAAGTGTGATCTACACCGATCACAAAAGCCTTCAACACATTTTTGACCAAAGTGAATTGAATATGAGGCAACGGAGATGGCTTGAGCTCTTTAGTGATTATGATTGTGTTATCCGGTATCACCCGGGTAAGGCAAATGTTGTAGCCGATGCTTTGAGCCGAAAAGAGCGTATAAAGCCAAGACGAATTAAAGCCATGAGCCTTGTTGTGATAAGGAGTGTTCGTGACTCCATCATTGAAGCACAAAGGTTGGCAACTAGGCCGGAAAACTTCATCAATGAAGCATTACACGGCTTAGAAGAACAATTTGATAGAAAGGATGATGACGGCTTGTACTTTGTTGAACGATTGTGGATTCCCGTTCTTGGCGGGTGGCGATTGAAATTGATGAATGAAGCTCATAAGTCGGCCTACTCGGTTCATCCGGGTTCCGACAAGATGTATTTTGGCTTGAGAGACTTGTATTGGTGGCCGGGAATGAAGAAAGACATTGCTAGATACGTTAGTGAATGCATCACGTGTTTGCAAGTAAAAGCCGACCACAAGAAACCACCCGGTTTGCTAGTTCAACCGGCGACACCGAAATGGAAATGGGAAGATATTGCCATGGACTTCATCACGAAGTTACCCTAGAACGAGTCGTGGTCGGGACACCATTTGGGTGATAATTGACCGGTTGACTAAGTCGGCTCACTTCTTAGACATCCGGGAAGATGATAAATTTGACACCATGGCACGCTTGTACATCAAATAAGTGATATCCAAACATGGAGTGCCGATTTCCATCATAACCGATCGGGATGCCCGATTTACTTCAAAATTTTGGAAGGCGTTCCAAAAAGCAATGGGTACTCAACATAAGTACGACGTTCCACCCTCAAACCTATAGTCAAAGCGAAAGGACGATTCAAACGCTTGAAGATATGTTACGAGCTTGTGCCATCGATTTTGGTGGCAATTGGGATGCACATTTACCGCTAATCGAATTCTCCTATAATAATAGCTACCATGCTAGTATCCAAATGGCTTCGTTTAAAGCTTTGTGTGGGAGAGATTGTAGATCACCTTTAGCTTGGGCGGAAATTGGTGAAAGCCAACTTATTGGGCCCGAAATTGTCATTGAAACAACTAAAGTGATCTCACAAATTAAAGAAAAATTGAGAGTAGCCTGTGAAAGACAATTGAAGTATGCAAACGTGACACGACGCCCTCTCGAATTTGAAGTTGGTAACTATGTGTTGTTGAAGGTATCCCCGTGGGAAGGCGTGGTTCGATTTGTGAAACGTGGTAAGTTGGGCCCGCGATATATTGGCCCATTTAAAATCCTTGAACGTATTGGCCCGGTGGTGTATCGATTGGAACTTCCCCAAAATTTGAGTGGAGTTCATAATGTTTTCCATATTTGTAATCTCCGGAAGTGTTTGGCCGACCCAACACTTCACGTGCCCCTTGAAGAAATCCGTGTCGATAAAACGTTGAAGTTTGTAGAAGAGCCAATAGAAATTCTAGACCGGGAAACTAGGAAGCTTAAGAACACTCGGTATACACTCGTTAAAGTGAAATGGCGAGCTAGATGTGGACCCGAATTTACTTGGGAACGAGAATATTCTATGAAAGCCAAGTATCCTCATTTATTCAACGAGTCAAGTTAGAATTAGAATTTCGGGACGAAATTCCTTTAAAGGGGGAATGATGTAACATTTGTAAAATTTGACCCGTTTAACTTTTATTAAATGTGATTTAACATGATTTAACGTGATTATTTGATTCTTGAACCGTTGACCTAAACGTGTTGAATGACTAATTGTTCTAGTAGTTTAAATAATTAATTCATTTAAATATGAATTAAAGACGTGCTTTTATGCTAAACGAGACTATGTGAACGTATTGATCGGGTTAGAACGTGAAACGATTTATATGATAACTAGAAATGTATTCGGGTGATCCATGGGTCGACCCATGAACCACCCATGACCCAACTCCATCCTAAACCACCCAATCCCACCCTTCCTTTCCCTTATCCAATCATTTCTCTTTTCTTTTCCCTGTTACCACATTCATTGCAAGAAACATTTCCACCCTCTCACTAAATTCTTACACCATTAAATGTTGCTCAAATTAGATTAGCATTAAATTCCTCATCTTTATCATCATTGGGTCATCATATCAAAAATTTGGGATTTATTGTGCAAGGAATCTTCATAAATAGCTAAATTTCGGATTTGAGCTCTAGTGGAAGAATTAGGTAAGCCAACTTGTTTCAAATTCATTGTTTAGTGTTTATTATCATGTTTTTAACCAAAATAAAGTGACTTTGGGTCAAATTGAGAGTCAAACCCGTTTTTAGTAGAAATTAGGGTTTTAAATTATTAAATGGGTCAAAAACTAAATTTTTAGATTCGGGTATGTTATGGATCAAAGCTTTGAGTGGGTTAAGTTTGAAATCATGTTTATAATCTAGCTTAAGCTATTTGATGTCGAAATTCAGATTCAAAACTCACAAAAATTGAAATTAGGGTTCCATACTTAGAAAATTAAGTCAAATAAATGTTTAATTCGAAAATGATGAATCCGGGTCGGATATGGAATGGAAATGAGTTAAATTATGTTCATCTAAGTTTGACAAGGCACAAAAACGTTTTTGAGTCCTCACCAATCGTCTCCTTCATTGCGAATTAGGGTTTTGAATGTTTTGGATCGCGTTGACTTTCTGGTCAACTTTGCTTACCCAGTTTGTTCATCAATTTTCTGCCCAGAAAAATTACTCCTTCCCGCCCACCGAACATTACGCCCATCCTGGCGTATCATACGCTGCCTACTTTGATTTTGGTGTAAGCTACGATCGACTGGCCGTAGTTTACGGTGGCCTCCATCTTGCAAATAAGTCTTACGGTGGAATTCTTCTGTTTACGCCATGATCGAGCCATCCAGACGCCTGATGTGTCCAATTTATATAGATCGCCCACTTCATTATTGGCCTTTTTCGTATGTGTTTTTAGTCTATTTTGTATGCATTTGGCGCGTTTATGGTGTTTGTTAGTGCTTTCAGGTTCTTACCAGGTTGTGCGTCCATTTGGTGCATTTTGTAAAGAATTTAGGCCAAGATGTTGATCCGAGTGTTCAAGAGCTGATAATAAAGAAGCCACAAGAATTCCAGCAAGTTTACACTGCGCCGCAGTGGGAAGAGTGAAGCCCCACTGCGCCGCAGTCAGAAGAGTGAAGCCCCACTGCGCCGCAGTGGGAAGAGTGAAGCCCCACTGCGCCGCAGTGGGAAGAGTGAAGCCCCACTGCGCCGCAGTGGGAAGAGTGAAGCCCCACTGCGCCGCAGTGGGAAGAGTGAAGCCCCACTGCGCCGCAGTGGGAAGAGTGAAGCCCCACTGCGCCGCAGTGGGAAGAGTGAAGACACTGCGCCGCAGTGGGAGGGGTGTTGCCCCACTGCGCCGCAGTCAGTTGGTACCAAAGACATAAGCTTTCCAGAGGTTTAACACTGCGCCGCAGTGGGAAGAGTGAAGCCCCACTGCGCCGCAGTCATCGAGTGCCAAAAAGTAATGAGTTTCCAGTGGATTACCACTGCGCCGCTGTGGGAGTATTCACACCCCACTGCGCCGCAGTGACTGCACAGGGAAATCAGGGTTTCAGCTTGTTTCCATCAGATTTTGGGGGAATATATAAAGAAAAATAAACCCTATTTTCCCAATTAATCAAGTTTTCTTTCTAGGAGCTGTTCTACACGAATTTCTTCGAAGGATCGGCTCAAGATTTCATCATTCGATTCATTGAAGATTCAAGAACACCCATCTAGATCGTATCTAATTTTCTGTCTTGCAATTTACATTCAAAAAATATTGGTACAATATGTTCTCTTTCTATTTCGTTTGTTATTTTCTATTTAGCATGAGTGGCTAGATTTATAATCATCCACTTTGATGAAACTTGACGAATGATATGATTGCAATATTTTAATTAAAGAGTTGATTCAATTATCGTTGTGTCGTGATCTTTATCAATTAATTCCTTGTGATTTATTCTTTTGATGTTGATGGTTTATGTGTTTATCATTAGTGGTACTAGGTGAATATGTTTATCATTGCAATTCGATTGTCTATGGTCGTTTGTCACCGGTTCATGGTATGACGGTGAATGTCAAATCTATAATAGGAATTAATCGGTAAACGTGTTTAGAAACGGTTGGTGGTACCACGTTTTCATTCACATAGGCATAATTGGTAATTGGATAATCAAACAAACTAATTGTTGGGGAGAGTTTCTAGGCATTGGTGGTACCGGCTTGGGTAATTAAACTAGCAATTTAGGTGTTTGGGTGATTTGCGAGCGGTTGATGGTACCACGTGAGCATTTCTATCCTTTCACGGTTATTTTGTTAACTCTAAAGAATTGGTTTTTAAACGTATGCAATCATAGCTGAAGTCAAGTAGATTCGAAGTGGATGATCTTTATTTATATTGCCTAAAACTTCTTTACTTCTAATCGTATTGTCATTTTGATTTCTTTAATTTAAGTTCGTCAAAGTTAGGTAGCTATTCGGCTACGGTTTCACCCTTTCTCTAAAACTACTTTAGCTGACAACTATTTCAAAACCATTCCCCGTGTTCGATCCTGGACTTACCTTCTAGCTATACTATATACGAACGGGTCCACTGCTCGCAAGTGTGTAGTAGTCAGTTTTAGGGTATTTCTTGTTTATAAATTTTAAACTCGATTTCACACATCAAGTTTTTGGCGCCGCTGCCGGGGATTGTGTGCCGATTTAGTTGTTAATTTAGTGGTTTGATCCTTTCTCACGCGTGAGGAAGTTACTTGTTTTATTAGTTTAGTTTTCTTTTCTTATCACGGGTGCATTTGACGTGTTTGTGTTAGTTGTGTGTTTGCAGACATATTTCTTTAGTTGATGAACTTGCGTTCTTCGGGTCTACCTTTGAATAGTCCTTTGTCTACTCCGAGAAGACCAAGAGGGCGTCGGTTTAACTTCACTGAACCCACAACACCAATACCTACACCGTTCTCACCTATAGCTAAACCCACTCCTGATTCAGACGAGGAAGGGTTTTATTTAGACGAATTCTTCAATTTAGAAGTTAAGCAAGAAGAGATGGGTGACGAACAACCTAGGGATCCAAATGACACTCGCTATGGCGAGAGGGTTCGAACTATTCCAACTAGCCGTGGCTCCGCCATTAGACCACCGACCATTGATCACACTTTCAATTTGAAAGGGAATCATCTTAAGAGCATAGAAGAGCACCAATTTGATGGAAAAAGGAAATGGGATCCTTACCAACACTTGGATAGGTTTGAAAAGTTGGCTCGGCTTTATCAATATGGTCAAAATCAAATGAATGCCGTGAAACTTGAGACATTTCCCATGTCAATCACCGGAGAAGCACTTGATTGGTTCAATGATCTCCCAGAAAATTCAATCACTACTTGGAACCAACTTAAGGAGGCTTTCATTGGTGAGTTTTATTCACTTAGAACTCAAAGAAAGTTGGAGAATATGATTAGGTCGTTTGAACAAGATGATGGAGAAGATGTTGCAGATGCTTGGGTTCGTTTCAAGGAGATGTTGACAAATTGTCCAGGTCACAATTTGACTAAGGAACAATATGTGGAGCTTTTCTTTGATGGGTTGAATAAGAAGTCTAAACGAGAATTGGGGTATGCTTTTGGCGGTAGTTTCAATAACATTACACCCAATGAAGGCTATCAAATCTTGGAAGACATGGCAAAGGATAACTCAAATATGGATGATGAAAGGTTCTTGAAGAATGAAAGAAAGATGAAGAGAGGTACTAACCAAGGGAGAGTTGCTAAGGTTGAGGCGAGTAATGACTCAGGGGTTATTGGAGAGATTAAGGCGCTATCTGAGCGCATGGATAGCAGCTTTGCTGCTCAAGAGACTAGGTTTGTAGCAATTGAGAGGGATGTTAAGGTCGTAGCCGATGGGTGTGATCATTGTGGTGATATGCACTATTCTGATGAGTGTCCAAATCGGGCACCCGAAGATGTGAACTATGTTCAGAATCAACCCCAAGGGAGCTACCACCGCAACACCGGTTTCCAGAACCGGCCTTCAGGTAATTCTTCTTATAACTCTTCTTTTCAGGCTAATGCTCCTCATTTTTCAGGTAACAGGTGGCAAAGAGATAATTATCAGAATCAGCCACAACAGCAGACTCAACAAGGACAAGGATCAGGTTCTTCTTCTTCTAATACCGATCCTAATGCCGATTTGAGGGAGATGATGAAGTAGTTGGCTAGTAATCAAGTTGAAACAAACACTAGCATTCAAATGATCAGAGATGATACTAAGGCTTTGAGTGAGAGGTTGGATCAGATAAGCGGGAAGGTGGAGATAAACATGAAAAATCAGGGTGTTAATTTCAAGGATCTCGAAAGTAGGATGGCCACTCTTGCTAGGCCCACGGGGACTCTTCCTAGCAACACACAGCAGAATCCTAGACCTCAGTTTAATTCGGGATAATTTAGTCGGGGACCAAAATACACCCCACCTCAATCCCGTAATGAGCAAGCTAATGCCATTACCACTCGTACCGGTAAGTCTTATGACCCACCTCCTATTCCTAACTTTGTTGTTTCAGATGTGCAGGATAACGGGGGTGATGATACCGATGTTGATGAAGAAATAGAGATGGAGGAAGATTCGACCGTGAAGACTCTGGTCACTCCACCAAAACCGGATGTGGTTCCAGAGGTTAAAGCATACAAGCCAAAGATACCATTTCCACAAAGGTTCAGGAAAGCAAAGCTGAAGGAGCATTATAACAAGTTTGTTGACATGATCAAAAATGTTCATATTAATGTTCCTTTAGTTGATCTTATTCAGGGGATGCCCAATTATGCTAAGTTCATTAAGGAGCTTGTGACAGACAAAGGGAAGTTTGAAGAGGCAAAGGCTACTTTTATCAATGCCGAGTGTTCTGCTATCTTGCAGAACCGCATTCCACCAAAGCTTGAAGACCCAGGTAGTTTTCTTATCACTTGCTCTATTAGAACTATTATTTGTAAAGCCTTAGCTGATTTAGGGGCTAGCATCAATTTGATGCCTTACTCGGTTTATGCCAAGTTGTCATTGGGAGTCCTTCGCCCTACTCGCATGAGTATAAGACTTGCTGACCATTCTTTTCAGTATCCCATCGGGATTGCTGAAAACATTAGTGTCAGAGTTGTCCACATTGTTTTTCTTGTTGACTTCGTTATCCTCGAGATGGAGGAAGATACGAAGGTCTCTCTTATTCTTGGACGCCCATTCCTTAATACCGCGGATGCTATCATCCGTGTGAAGGATAAGGAAATTTCCTTAGGCGTAGGAACTGATAGGATTGTGTTTAATGTTGAAAAGTCTATCAAGCATTCTTATTCTAATGATGAGACTTGTTTCAGGATTGATGTCATTGATGATGCATTGGATCAAGAATTTCAGGAGTTCATGGAGACGGATATTGGAGAGGAAGAGATAGCTAATTTAGGATCTGGAGAAATTACTGATGAAGCCTTGTTTGCAGAGGTCATGGCACTAAGCTTGGATGAATCACCTCCCGAGGACGAGACTTGTCTGTTCTTAAAGCCCATAAGCGGGCTTTTGCTTGGAAGACCACAGATATTCCAGGTATTAGTCCTAATTTTTGTCAGCATAAGATTGATTTTCTTGATGATGTTAAGCCCGTTGTCCAGAGACAAAGGCGGCTGAATCCTAATATGAAAGAGGTTGTTAAGAAAGAGGTGATTAAGCTTCTTGATGCAGGAATCATTTTTCCTATTGCTGATAGTCCATGGGTAAGTCCTGTCCACTGTGTGCCCAAAAAGGCGGGCATGACGGTCATTGAAAATGATAATAAGGAGCTTTTGGCCACTAGGACTATCACGGGTTGGCGGGTTTGTATAGATTACCGTAAGCTTAATGATGCCACCCGTAAGGATCATTTTCCCCTTCCTTTTATTGATCAAATGTTGGAACGTCTTGCATGGGAATGAATACTTTTGTTTCTTAGATGGGTTCTCCGGGTACTTTCAAATACCCATTGATCCCAAGGATCAAGAGAAAACTACTTTTACTTGTCCATTTGGCACTTTTGCTTATCGACGTATGCCGTTTGGTTTATCTAATGCCCCTGGCACCTTTCAAAGGTGCATGATTGCTATTTTACAGGACATGCTTGAAACTTCCATGGAAGTTTTCATTGATGATTTTTCAGTTTTTGGGGATTCTTTTCATTCATGTTTGATTAATTTGGATAGGATGTTGGAACGGTGTGAGAGGGCACACCTTGTTTTGAATTGGGAAAAGTGTCATTTTATGGTGACTGAGGGTATTGTGTTAGGTCATAAAGTGTCCAAGGCCGGGATTGAGGTTGATCGGGCTAAGATAGATGTAATTGCCAAATTACCCCCGCCTTCCAATGTGAAAGGGGTAAGGAGTTTCCTTGGTCATGCAGGTTTTTATCATCGATTTATTAAGTATTTCTCTAAGATTACTCGTCCTATGACCCACTTGTTGGAGAAGGACGTTCCTTTTGTTTTTGATGATGCTTGTTTGAGTGCTTTTCAGGTATTGAAGGAGAAGTTGACTGATTTTCCTATCATGGTAGCTCCAGATTGGGAATTGCCTTTCGAGTTGATGTGTAATGCAAGTGACTATGTTGTTGGAGCTGTGCTAGGGCAAAGGGTTGAGAAACATTTCAAACCCATCTACTTTGCTAGTAAAACTTTGAACCCCGCCCAGCAAAATTACACCACCACAGAAAAGGAGTTGCTTGCAGTGGTCTTCGCATTTGATAAGTTTAGATCATATCTTGTTTTGAGTAAGACCATAGTTTTCACTGACCATTCAGCCCTGTAAGTCCCAACTTGATAGATGGTACTACTGAAGACACCTCTATGTCGATGGTGGAGTTACTTTGCAATATATGCACTGAACTGGAGACGACCAGTTGCAGTGTGTATATACCAAGTTCTAGATAGATTACTTATTTAAATGACAATAAGTAAAGAACAATGCAATAATACAAATAACTTGTAAGATAACTTGATGAGACAATATGTAATTTTCAATGTGTAATTTATTTATTGATGTTAAATAAATTACAAGGTTGTTGCGGAACCAAGATAATACAAGAATGTAAATATCCTAACAACCTATGAAATACAATTGATCTACTCTCGGAATTTCTCAAGACAATCGAAACACTTAAAGTTGTGAAATGTTCCTTTTAGCGATTGAGAGAATATTGCACAAGTTCACCAAGAATATTGCAGGTTTGCAAAGTGTGAATTCTATCAAAGTGTATTCGAAGAAGTAATATTCTTGTTGTGCAATGACTTATATTTATAGGAAAAGTTAACATTGGGATGTTAACTTTGGCCGTACAAATGTGGTTGAGATCATTTAAGGAATAGCATTTAATTCCTTAAAAGGCAGTGTAAAGTCGCATGTTAAAGCAACTTTACTCAACCACCTTTATGTACCTTTTATTACTTAAATAATAAGATAAGGCTTATTATTCGGGTAAAGGTACATAAAGCATAAAAGTCAATTCCTCGTAATCAGTGTAAAGCTTTGTAAGAGCTTTCCACTGATGGTCTCCAGTTTGTAACTGACTAGAATGTCAACTGGGCTTCGCTGCCATTGCCATTCTCTATCTTCCATTTGTTGTCTTCGACTTCAACAGTTATGATTCTTCAACTGGTCAGTTCTCAACTGGAGGAAGTCTTCAGTTGCGTTAACTGTACGATGCAACTGGACTTCAATATATTTCTCGACAAATCATCTAGGTCTCCAGTTCACGGGCCAGTTTCACTGGGTCTCCAGGTGCAACTGGAGACTAGCCAGTTTACCAGGTGAACTGGTCCTAACAAATTCCCCCTATTTGTCTAGAAATATTGCCAAGTCTTTTTCTAGTTCTTGTATCTATACAAGTGTGAACTGAAGAGACTTGTTCGATTTAAATCTATCTAAGTTTTCTAAGGCATTTTTATAGATCAATAAATGCCTTAGGTTTTTCTTTTAGGTTTGTTAGATTTTAATCTATTATCTACCTTGTGGTTACAAACTGGTAACTTCATTTATACAAGGAAAAGAAATTTATACAAGTTACAGAATGTAAAACAAAATACAAGTAGATAACTGGAAAAAGAACTTAATGAGATGGCCCTTCGCCAGTTCTTCTTCTCTTGGTCACTGAAGAGATAGGCTGAGAGTCTTCAGGATCAATATTCAACTTTTGCTCAAGATTTTTTTTATGTTGAATTTTGCCCCTTAGAAAGTTCACCCATGCTTTCTCAAACCTATTCTTTTGTGCCTTCGCATCCAACACATTCACCATTTCCACCCATTCGCTGAACCCATATTGCATAGCACCAGGATTGTCAGTTTTAACCAGTGGCCCTCTGGTATAACTAACTTCAACTTGAAAGACTTTGGTGCCTGGCTTGATTGTACATTTACACCATTGATAGTACCACTATGTCTTCTGGTTGACATGATCTGGGAGTAATAGCTTCTTACTTCAGATTCATTTGTTATTTTTATACTCCCAGCACCAGCAGCCAGTACAGCGGACTTGATGTCTTCATTGGATACCTCGCCAGTTGGTTCAACAAATGTGCTAAGGTCAACATCTCTTAACAATGGTCTTCTTGGTTGTGGAATCCTTCTTGGTGGATTCAAAACCTTCTTCACAACCTTCTTAACATTTGCAATTCGTTTAAGAATCCCACTGGCCCTAATCTCCTTAGCCTTCTCCACTGAAATGTTCAAACTTCTGGCATCAAATTCAGCTTCATCCTCAGGATAGTGTCTGTCCAGTTCTACATCCAGCATTTCTTTCAACTGGTCAACTATCCTGGGATCATTCTTGATCCTGACATACTCCTCCTTAGTGATACCCAAAAGATTGGCATCACTCATATCAAGCAACTTGATTTGTGCAAGATGTGCCCTGGCTTCAACTTGGTTTCTTTGTTTCATCTTCTTTCTTTCTTTAATATCATTGCCAAGTCTAGCCAGTCTTCTGCTATCACTATCTGAAACTGAGGAAGTATATCAGCATTGCCAGTTTCTAACATTACATCAGTGGCCGGCTGGGCATCAACAGCTAAACCTTTTCCCTTATCCAACACATTCCCCCTATCACCTTGCTCACCAGCTTCAGTACTGGTAGCTACAACCATTTCCAAACCAGTTTGTCTTCCAGATGAAGATCTTCCAGGTGCAACTGGTGGAAGGACTGCACTTCTTTCCCCCTTGGCAGCATCTAGACTTGCCCGAATACCTTCCCATTCAGAGGGGTGAGATGGCAACCGGTCAAGAGGCTGCCATGATTGCATGTCCTTACACTCTTTGAAATTCCACACATCATCCTGAAAGACCTCCATAAATGGTTGGTCTCCTTTGACTGGGTCAAAACATTGGCAATAACTTGTTCTTGACCAGTTTTTAATTCATTTAGGATCTTGGAGTCTTCATCCAAACCAGAGACAACCTTTTCCTTCACTTCATCATCCTTCTTCTTCAAATTCTCTATGCTGCCTCTTAACTGGTTGATCTCACTGGTGAGTGAGGCCAGATCAACCTGAGGAGTGGCCAGCTTGGTGATCTCAGACATCACCCTTTCAATCAATTGTGCTTCTCTAGCACCCAGCGTATCCTCTATCTTCTGACCAACTGAAGTCATCAACTGCTGTCCAAGTTCAGTTACATCTAGGCCAGGTTTTTCAATCAGTTCCTTTACCTGCCTTTCAATCTCTTTCAAATCAACTTCTGATGTTCTGACAGTGTTTCCCAGCAAGTTGGAGATTGATGTTGTAACCTTGGACTGAGTAAGGTCAAAGGCTTCTTTCAAAGTACCAGCCAGATTATTGCAGCCAGTGACCAACTCATTTAACTTTTTAAACACCAAGTCTTCATTAGATGAAAACTTGTTAATCCCCAGATCAACCACCTTAATATTTGTCAAGTGATCTTTGTGGTATCTGGAGAAAGACTTGGTGTTTTTTTCAAGTGTCTTCTAAATCTCCTCCACCCTGGTTAGAAGGTTTTGGAGATCGGCTTGAATTGAGACAACTTGACTGTCCAGTGACACTGTCCAGTGACAAAGGAGAAGGTGTCACTGGACCAACAGCAGTTACTACTGGAGCAACTGGAGGAGGCAAACTTAAAGAAGTCTCCCCAGTTGTCATACCAGCAGTTGAAGATATAATAGGAGTGGTGGATGAAGAAAGGACTGGAAAATCAAAGTGTTGTTCATGCTGAGAATGCTCAGGTGTGAACAACGGCGGCGGTGGGGGTGGTATTTCTCGAGCAAATGAGAATTGCCCAGTTGGTGAAGGAGCGGTATAAGTTTGGAAAAATATATCAGTAGGCACATTTTCTTGGGTGGGTGAAAGTGAAATTGATGCGTCTGGAAGTGAGACTGGAGATGAAGGGTTTTGAGCTTGTACAGAAGCCTCAAAAATCTCCAAGTCTGTTTCAGTTCCTTCAGAATCCGAAGACTCTATCAGGATTTCCTCGTCATTAACATTCATGTCCAGATCATGAATGTAACTGAGGGCTGACCAGAAGGGTCAGTCTCTAGATGACCTTCCCCAGTTTCCTGGATGGGTGCATCTGTTGGTGGATCAGATACCGAAGTATCTTCACCAGGGATAAATGTAATTGGAGTTGCTTCAGTTATGGTTGCTCTATCCTCAACCACAACATTAGACGAACTGGAGGGTCCCTCATTATTTTGAGGCCCGCCTAGTTGCCTTTCTGACTCACCTTCAATTGGTGCATCAGTTGAAGCGAATGCCAGTTGCATTCGTTCTGGAATTTTGACCTCTCCAGCTTCAGATACCAGAGAGTCTAAATTCCTCAACATATTTGGAGCAGTGTACGGTGAATCTGTACTTAAATATGCTTCTCTGCCCAGAATATGTTTAAAACAGAGAGAGGAACCTTGAAAAGGGGATACACACACCCCTGGTGCCCTTCAGCTTTTGAACTAGGCTTCTAAACAGAATATCTGCAAAGTCCACTCTCAATCCATTCCACAAGCAGTAAGTCATTTCTGCTTGTGAGGAGTTGATCTGGTCAAGTCCACCAGAACTCCCACCCATACTCTCCACCAGGTGGATGAAAAAATACCTCCATGAAGGTGTAAGACCATTCATGGTCATCGCACCTTTAGTCTTCAACACCCCATTCTCCAAACACTCCTTGTGTCCCATTTCAAGAAGGACTTGGCGAAAATTAATATTTGGGGGCAAGACGACTGGAGATTCACCCTCTCTCCAGTAATTGAGGTGTAAGGCATCCCTCAATACGTCGGTGGACAAGGTACATTGGATTGTTCCATCCTTTAATGTGAAACTGATGGAGGAACAATCGGAAGAAAGAACGACAGTGTACCAAAACTCACACAAGTAGTTGTGAAACAACTTGCGTGGGTTTAGAGAGAATGAGGGTCCTATTGGAGAATCCTTCAAAAACTTTTGGATTCTACCAATAAGGGTATTGGACCCTTGAGATCCTTGTAAGCTTGCCATCGGATTATTTGGATTTAGTTTGATGACAGAAGCATTACTAGGAGCACCAGGTGCCGGTTTGACATCTGGTGAGGGAGCATATGGAACAGTCAAGAGATTTACATCTCTTGAACGGGATGATCTAGGAGCCATTTGAAAATGAAATTGAAATTTGGGAATTAGGGTTCTTGATTTGTGAAGCAGAGAGAGAAAGCTTTACAACTAGCACGATTTCCCACGTCTTAACTTTTAGGAAAGGCAAAGCCATTTCCATAGTATCCCGTCATGCTTTTAACATTGGTGGTTAGTCACTCCACCCGGAAATACTAGTCCCACGTAACTATGCCGCAAGGAGCCACTCAAGCGACCACGTACGCACTAGCTTTCAACTAGCACGGGTTAAGCTTAACACTTCCCA
>CM067170.1:35596613-35645108 GCA_034093135.1 Erigeron breviscapus | reverse complement strand
CTATTCCCCCTCTTGCTTATGTATATTTTTACCTTTAGTATACATACTTTTATACATGTACCTTTAGCATATATTTTCCTTTCTTTGTAAACCTTTGTTGCACTCATCTTTAGTGCAAGATACACTTAGACACACTTTTTGAACTTAGCCTTTTCCTTTGTATAAATCCACTCAAATATGTAAACTTTACCTTGCCATACTGATAGTCTAATTTTGGGGGGCCATTGATTGTCATTGGTTTGTTTGGACGGTTTGGGAGAGCTTCAATGGGTTATCGGTTGGAATATTCTTGGTCTTTGGGAATACGTCGATTGGTCAAGTTATTTGGGGAATGTCTTGGATTGTTCAAAGGAAGTATATTGTTATAGACATTGTTAATCATTGTAAGAGGGTGCCTACTAGTAGAGTAAAAATGGTTCATGAATAAAGAAAAAAGTGAAGTGAAAAACAGAAAAAAAAAGAAAAAAAAAGAAAAAAAAAGAAAAAAAAAAGAAAAAAAAAGAACTTGGGCTACTAGTAGGTACTTCTCATTTTTTTTATATGTCAAAAGAATTGTTGTATCATGTGGTTCGTGAATAGAATGGAAGATTTGGTTGTTCCTAAGTTGTTTGAAGTTGATACACCATAATGGTGTCGGGTTTGCTTGTTACTTTTGAGGTGTGTTCAAGGGATAGCATCTTATGGGTTGGTGGCAATCAATGGTAAGGGTTTGATTAGACTATTTTGTACATAACTTATACTTTTGTTACTTCCTATCACTAACCTAAATTTCCCAAATCCCATTGTAAATACCCTTAGCCTAACTTTACAACCGACTTATATGCCAAATTTTGATGATGTACTTGGTGCTCACGCCATGTCGGTGAAGCTATGATCCTTGTTCAAGCCTATGGTAAGATATGCATCACGACCGAGCAATGAGTGATTTTTCATATATATTCAACCCCAATAGTAAGTTCGTTGGAGTAGGATGATTTTGATAGGCTCATTTGTTTCACTTTTGCTTAGTCGTGTTATTGAGGCTTGTGGATTGTTCAGATATTGTCAAACATTTTGGATTTTCATTTAAGATTAAAACTGCTTCACCAAAGTCCTTGTCATCGACATACTTGGTTTGGCTTCTTTTTGGAAATTTGTAATGTGTTTTATGTAGCTTCGTGCCAAGGAATGCTTTTTGCTTAATTTCCGGATTTGCTTGAGGGCAAGCAACACTCAAGTGTGGGGGGATTTGATGTGTCCAATTTATATAGATCGCCCACTTCATTATTGGCCTTTTTCGTATGTGTTTTTAGTCGATTTTGTATGCATTTGGCGCGTTTATGGTGTTTGTTAGTGCTTTCAGGTTCTTACCAGGTTGTGCGTCCATTTGGTGCATTTTCTGACGAATTTAGGCCAAGATGTTGATCCGAGTGTTCGAGAGCTGATAATAAAGAAGCCACAAGAATTCCAGCAAGTTTACACTGCGCCGCAGTGGGAGGGGTGTTGCCCCACTGCGCCGCAGTCATCGGGTGCCAAAAAGTAATGAGTTTCCAGTGGATTACCACTGCGCCGCAGTGGGAGTAAGCCCCACTGCGCCGCAGTCATCGGGTGCCAAAAAGTAATGAGTTTCCAGTGGATTACCACTGCGCCGCAGTGGGAGTATTCACACCCCACTGCGCCGCAGTCACCATATGATCAGAATTCCAGGGACTCTTCACTGCGCCGCAGTGGGGGTGCACCATGCCCACTGTGCCGCAGTGACTGCACGGGGAAATCAGGGTTTCAGCTTGTTTCCATCAGATTTTGGGGGAATATATAAAGAAAAATAAACCCTATTTTCCCAATTAATCAAGTTTTCTTTCTAGGAGTTGTTCTACACGAATTTCTTCGAAGGATCGGCTCAAGATTTCATCATTGGATTCATTGAAGATTCAAGAACACCCATCTAGATCGTATCTAATTTTCTGTCTTTCAATTTACATTCAACAAATATTGGTACAATATGTTCTCTTTCTATTTCGTTTGTTATTTTCTATTTAGCATGAGTGGCTAGATTTATAATCATCCACTTTGATGAAACTTGACGAATGATATGATTGCAATATTTTAATTCAAGAGTTGTTTCAATTATCGTTGTGTCGTGATCTTTATCAATTAATTCCTTGTGATTTATTCTTTTGATGTTGATGGTTTATGTGTTCATCGTTAGTGGTACTAGGTGAATATGTTTATCATTGCAATTCGATTGTCTATGGTCGTTTGTCACCGGTTCATGGTATGACGGTGAATGTCAAATCTATAATAGGAATTAATCGGTAAACGTGTTTAGAAACGGTTGGTGGTACCACGTTTTCATTCACATAGGCATAATTGTCAATTGGATAATCAAACAAACTAATTGTTGGGGAGATTTTCTAGGCATTGGTGGTACCGGCTTGGGTAATTAAACTAGCAATTTAGGTGTTTGGGTGATTTGCGAGCGGTTGGTGGTACCACGTGAGCATTTCTATCCTTTCACGGTTATTTTGTCAACTCTAAAGAATTGGTTTTTAAACGTGTGCAATCATAGCTGAAGTCAAGTGGATTTGAAGTGGATGATCTTTATTTATATTGTCTAAAACTTCTTTACTTCTAATCGTATTGTCATTTTGATTTCTTTAATTTAAGTTCGTCAAAGTTAGGTAGCTATTCGGCTACGGTTTCACCCTTTCTCTAAAACTACTTTAACTGATTTAAAAATCCAAGATGGATCTTTCAAGTTCTTAACCGCTTGATCTTCTGATGTTGACGTTTTAAAGGAAAGATCAAAGTCCTGTTGGACTTGGTCTGAATTTCCAGAATCAATCTTGTTGTTGGATGTAGAGGTCTCCGTGTTGTTGCGTTGAATTAAGCGACGTCTGACTTTCCCCGGATTTGACAAAGGACTAACCAAAGGTTTGCCAGAAGCTCTTGTGTTCATCAACTACAAAGACCCTGCACAAGCACCACAAGACAAAACGTCAAACGTACCTGGAACAAAACGAAACAAAACACAATTAAAAACCTAAAACAAAAATAAAATCTATCTAATAAAAACAAAGAACTTCCCCACAAATGAATGCAAGGAAGGATCGAATCACAAAACAAACAACTACTTAATTCAAGTCCCCGGCAGCGGCGCCAAAAACTTGATGTGTACTTTCGAGTCTTAAATTTATAACACGAACTACCTAGCTACTGTCTACTACACACTTGCGGGCAGTGTACCCGTTCGTATGCAATATAGTTACTTGGTAAATACGAGGTCGAACACAAGGACTTTTATAAGCAATTGTTAAATACAATGATACAAAAATAAGGGGTTTTATGGCCGAATTGCCACGTTGCAAAAGTTAGTTAAGATTGTTAGTAATCCCGTAGGATTAATCGCAAGAGAATTTTGTTGTTTAAAACAAGAATTTAAAAGATCATCTACCTCGACTCCATGACACATCTCATTTTGGTTGCATTAAGGTTAAAGACAATTCAACTATGTTGATTCCGATAACTAAGTTAAGGTAAGGAACTCACTAGTAGGCCTCCTAGCTCATTACCCTACCCGAACTCATTAACCAATTAATTCGATCCTAAAGATCCGGCTACCACCTTCCCTATTAAGATCTCCCTATCCGATTAATTTGTTTGTTATGATTAAACAATTTCACCTATCGATTCTACCAAACCGTTAACACATTGAATTCTCTTACCTATTATTGTTTATCAACTCGCTACCACGAATTAACACCTATTGATTCTACCAAATCAACTAGAACAATGCACTCCTAGAATTAACTACCATTAAAACCATTTATACATTATCAACAAACAATAGAATAAATAATAAGAATTCAATACATTAAGATCTTGATGAAACGTTTAATAATCAACTTGAATTCAAAATAATATGCAACCAATATTCATTGTGTCATTTCATCTCAGTAGATGATGAAGTGTTTAGCCTGACATAATTATAAATAAATCACAAATAGCAAAAGAAAGAATAGACATCTTGTACCAAAGTGGGAAAGACAATGAAAAGCTAAAGAAATCGATGATTGAATGCCTCGGAACTCTTGAGCAACCCTTAGATCTTGGAGAAGGTAAAAGTTGCTGAATATTGCCTCAAGAAACCCTAAAATCGCCTGAAAGTCGAAGTCTCTAATGGGAGGGTTTTTGTCTTGTATTTATAGTGTTACTAAAAAGCCCTTCTGAACCGACCTACAGGTGTGGCGCACCAAGTGCCAGGTGCGGCGCACCTTCCTTGTTTCCAAATTTCTTCCATGCCCGATATGCGGCGCACCAGAGGATTGGTGCGTCGCACCTCGCCTCTTTCTCAATTGTCCAATTTTTCTGATCAACTTATGCGACGCACCAAGGTATTGGTGCGACGCACTCCTTCATTTTTCACCAAAACTTGTAGTTTTCAACTCGTTTCTTCTCATACACGTACACGAACCATCCAAATGCATCTTTTAGCCATCCAAAAGCCATTTCTCACCATTTTACCTGTTCTAAGCCTGCAATCACTAACAATACCATCAAAGCATCGAATATACATGTAATTTGCATACAATTAAGCTTAAAACGACTTAGAAACAATATGGGATTATACATATAAATGGACATATCAAATTCCCCCATACTTAAGCTTTGCTTGTCCTCAAGCAAATTCAGATTTCAAAACAAACTTTCCCTTGGTTCTCAATTGCAGAAACATGACAATAATCAAAAAGAAGCTAAACCACGAAAGTAGGAAAACAAGGAAGAGTGGTCAAGCAGTTTTAATCTTAAATGAAAATTGAAATGTTTGACAATATTCGAATGATCTACAAGCCTCGAAAACACGACTAAGCACTTTAATCAAATGAAAGAAGAACATCTCAACTAACTTTCTCCAACTAACAAACTATTGGGTTGAAATATTATATCAATCACTCGAAGCCTAGTCGTGATGCATATATTTTAACCATAGGCTTGTACTAGAATCGTTCCTTCATCGTCACGGCACAAACACCATAAACGTCTATCAAAAGAGGTAATTAAACGGTTGTAATGTACATTTCTGAAGGCTTACAAGGGTCATTAACAATTGTGTATGGAAATTTGGGGTATAATCGGTGTTAAAAAGAGATAACACAAACAATTAACAAAGTTTTACAAATAGTCTAGTCCAACACAACACATATCACTAGTTGCCATCTATCCAAAGCCCAAAAGACGTTCTCCCGACACTACTCCCCCAATAGACCGATAAAAACCGACACCATTGTGGTGTACTACCTTCAAACGACTTCTAACCACCATGTCTTACCAATGTTGGCTTAAACGAACATTGCCAACTTCAAACGAAAATATGAACAATTCAAGAATCCTTTTGTTGGTTTTAAACTAACTACCAACTTAACTTGATTTGACAAAAATGAGGGGAATACCAACTGACAGTCCAAGTTCGTTTTTTTTTTTTAATGAACTACTTTTACCCTGCCTAATTGGTATCCCCTTTTTATAACTTTGAAACATGTTGACAAATCAAAACTCTTATTAATTAGAATAATCTAGGCTTCATCCATAATCATGACGACATCAATCTACCCCCAATAAACGGAAATATACCACCCCGACACAACCAAGACAACCCCAAACCATCCAACTAGCATGGGCAACTAATGATCAACCAAGGATTTCGACTATCGGTATGGGGAGGAAAGGTTAAATATTTAAGTGAATTTAACACAAACGAAAAGGTGAGGCGCAACAGGTTATCTAAAAGTTTCTTGCACTAAAAATGAGTGCAACACGGGTTTAAACAAAGGAAGTACACTAACCGATGTGATTAGCTACAAAAAACACATGCACACAAACATGGTTTAACAATAATGACATAACAAAGGGTGAATAAACAAAGAAAACATGGTTTTAATCCTAATTTACCTCTTTATCATCTAGCAACCACGGAACGATCAACTAGGCCAAGTTCTAGAATCAACGCAATCACCGGCACACTCATATCAAAGAAATAATAAACGGAAATGGAATGAATTAACCTCAAACTTGCACATCATAGCTCAGAGCTCTAAAAGAGACCCTTACTTCCGGATAAATCCAAAAGCCTACGAGAGGGACAAATTTACAAGACTAACCAAACTAAAACCGTAACACCTAACCAATCTATAAATGAATCAAGATCCTTACATATTTGGTGTTTTGGGACAGAAGTGTGCTAGTCATGTAATCAATCCAGAAAGGATTTGCCTAATCGATCACTCAAAACACATTTCACGAATTTATAGTTCAATTACTAGTATGATTAAATCTTAAGTGACAAAAGTAATTCAACTATATGGACAAGCAAGCAAAAGTTCAAAAATGTCTCAAAATTCATCCGGCTTTCGCCTATTTGCCTCCCCCCCATACTTAAGTTGTACAATGCCCTCAATGTACAATGAACTAAAGACAATCTATGGGAAATAGGTAAAAGCAAAAACAAAAGAAGGAAAAATCATGAGAACTTGCCGGATGTTTGGTAATGTTCTTATGCTCGGTAGAATCGTCTCAAAATGAATGGACGCTGAACTTACTGCCAGCGTATGCACATGAATCGCTACCTTTCTAAAATGCACAAAACAAAACCAAAAGAAAACTAAAACATAACCATTAGACATTAGAACATAATTATAATAATTCACCAAGCCCTCCCCCCATACTTATTGTTCAACCATACAAAACCAAATAACTAAGCTAAGTACGGAAAAGGAAATTGTCGTAACGCCAACAAAGGCAATTACAAACCAAACGAAAATAAAAACTAAAATGAAACATGCAACCAACAATGTCCGAAACGCCAAGATCAAACCAACATAAACACGATGACTCAATGCCCAAGGTAACCGGCACCGCCATCAACAAACTCACCATCATCAACATCAAGATATCATGGAGGAGGAAAACAAGAAGGAACACTATCTGCTCCATCAGGATTACGGGCCTCTGCAAACCAATCTCCACTAGGAACAATGTTAGGAATACCCATCGTGGAACGACCTCCAGCCTCGTCTCCCTGTGGCGTATGGTAACTAAAGAAATCACCTCCATATCGAGGTGCACCGGTATAAGTACCAAAACCTGTAGCCTGGGTGGAAGGATCAAACTGGGGAGGCTGGTAAGTATACTCCTCCTGCCGATACCCCTGCTGAGGAAAAAGGTAATCAAAAGTACCCTGACTAGGAGGTACTATCTCTCGAGGAGTATAGGTAGGAAGCTCAGGGCGCTCATCCTCCTCCACATCTCCGTACTGTTGCTCATACTGCCTCTGCCACATAGGACGAAAATGCTCCTGCTGATCCAAAACACGACCAAGCATACTATTAACCGACCGGGCATTATCAAGCAACATGTCCGTAGTACTCTCCAAGCCAAAAATCGATCCCTGCATAGAAGAGAAATCAAAAGCAGATGATGAAGAAGAACCTCCCGCAAACTTAGGTGCACTAGAACCATCCTCCCTACGCCTTTTCCCAACAGGCCTCTGATCGTCAGGCAAATCACCAACAAAAACATCCTTACCATCCACCTCATAAATCAAACCAAACCCCGCTAAATCATCCAAACCAAAACGAGCACAAGGAATCCTAACCACAGCCCTAGTATTCCTTGTTGTATCATATCCCAACATATGAGCAATGAAATTCCCACAAACTATCACCCGATCCTTATGGGAAACAAGATACTTAGCCAGAACATAAGGCGCACAAGCATAAGTGTACGGAGAGCCCTCATAGAATAACCTCATTAACCAGACATCAGTGGGCGAAACTTTATCATTATGATCAGAACGAACCAAAAAACAATGAGTAATCATACGATGAATGACCTTCAGAATAGGTACCTGAATTTCCGATACCTTGCTAACCGTCATAGCCAACTTACCACTACCCCCAATCTCAAACCAAAAATCCTTAGTGCTCTTATCATTACCAAACCCAGTCACATCCTTATCATAAACTCCTTCCCGCAAAAACTCATAAGCATTAATCTCATTTAACTCATTCCCCGAAACCATCCCAGTCAAATAGGCAAACTCAGGCACTGTGCAATGCCTTTGAGTACCCCCAGCACGAAAGTGAAGTACTTTCCTTGTAAAAAAGTCATCAAACTTCAAATTTGTATCAACCCGAAGGGTACTCAAAAACTCAAGACACCACTCTCTAACCGGTGTCATATCACAATTGAAAACCTTTTCCCACATCTTGTAAGTCTTAATCTCACCATTAGCATTCCTATTCTTACAAGTTAACATTTTCTGAATTGGTTCTTTCAAATTCACTTTTTCGAAATCGGTCCACGATATAACCTTTGGTTCCATAACATGTTTATACCTCAAATCCTGAAGCCGGTTCAAGTAATGCACTCGTTCATTCCCCGTCACACCAGGAAATTGCAACCATTCATGCGGCTCCACCGGGTGGCTTTTCACACCCAAAACAACTGAACCGTCTCGGTATTTGTAGTTGTCATTCGGGTCCGGTTCGGTAAAATTGTATCCACGTGGAATTCCCGGAACAAACTCATTGCCACTTGACTCTTCAACGGCCTTTCCTTTCTGTTTCTATAATACAAAACATCAAAAGAGAACAAACGTGAGACACACGAAACAAAACAAACAAGATCTACCATTCTGCAGCCTTGGTGCGGCGCACCACTAAAAAGGTGCGGCGCACCTTATCGATTTTCAGAAAACTTTTGCCCCCCGATATGCGACGCACCTTCCAAATGGTGCGGCGCACTCAACTGATTTTCAGAAAAAAAATTCAATAATTTTAGATTTCTTGATTCACCAATGATCAATCTTCCCTCGAAAATTTAAACAATATATAAAACTTAAAACATCATCAGGGGTCAACCCAAGTCAACTCTCAAAATCCACAAACCCTAACCACAATTTGGTCCAAAATCATAAAATTAATCCAGATCAACACTAATTTTGACCAATTTAAACATCAATTAACCTTCCCAAACCTTTTACAATCGAAACCCCTAAATTAAATTCAAAACCCTAATCCGAATTTCTTAATTTTAGCAAAAATTACTTGTACAAATTAAGTATCCTCAATTACAAACAAAACCCATTCATAAGATTTAAGTAATTTTGCTTTAATCACATCAATTTTGAAAACCCACTTAAAGTCGAATTACATACATGAACATTGATAGATAATGGGAAAGAAACATACCTTTGAGAAGAATCCTCTAGGCATCTTGGAAGATTAACAAAGAAAAAATAGAAATTAAAGATTTAATTTAGGTTGGGAGGTTTTTGATTTGAGAGAAAATAAAAACTCCATGAAGTGCTTGTGTGTGTGGGTCGTTCAAAACAAAGGGGGAAAAAGATTCAGAGTATAAGGATCGGCCCTACACAAAATCTCAACCCAATCCTCAAAAGTCAACAGAAGTCAACAAAGTCAACTCGGTCAAAATACAGGTGGTGCGGCGCACCCCCATACTTGGTGCGGCGCACAGATCACTCAGAGAAATCACCAAATTTTGTAACACCCCATGTGCGGCGCACCTCTTACATGGTGCGGCGCACCTATAACTTTTTCACACTTTGTACTTACCTTGGCTCATTTTAACTTACCGTAACGCATCTCAAACACTTCTGGGCCTGCACATCTCAATTAAAAGCTATAAAAAAAAAACTGAAAAATAACAAAACCTAACTAAGAAAACAAAAATCTTTTTGGTTTTTTCGATTTTTCAAATGTTTTTGGGTTTTTTACTATAAGAAACAAAATAAAGAAAAATGAAATGAGAACACACGGGTTGCCTCCCGAGAAGCGCTTAATTTATTAATGAGTCTTTAGCTAGACTCCATGCCATACTTATTGATTCATTTCGAAAAATGGAAGCTCGTCAAAGATGACTCCCACATTTTCCTCTTCTTCATGATAAGTCTTCAACCTATGACCATTAACAATAAAAGTGGTCCCATCCGATTTAAACAATTCAACATAACCAGACGGATAAACATGTTTGATCACATAAGGCCCGGTCCACCTAGATGTCAACTTGGGTTGCTTAAACCTATACTTGGAAAGGAACAACAAAACTTTGTCTCCGGCTTGAAAATCCTTCTTTCTAAGCCTACGGTCATGCCACACTTTGGTTCGTTCCTTGTAAAGTCTGGAATTATCATAAGCATGCAACCTAAGTTCATCTAGTTCATTTAATTGCATTGATCTCAACTCACCGGCCTCCACTAGGTCCAAATTGCAATTCTTGAGCGCCCAAAAGGCTTTATGCTCAATTTCAATAGGAAGATGACAAGTCTTGCCATAAAGCAACCGGAATGGGGTAGTCCCAATCGGTGTCTTGTAGGCGGTCCTAAATGCCCATAGAGCATCATCAAGCTTGGTAGACCAAGACTTTGGGTTATCTCCTACGGTTTTCTCAAGAATTCTCTTTAATGCCCTATTAGTATTTTCAACTTGCCCACTCGTTTGCGGGTGATAAGAGGTTGAAAAACGGTGAGTGACACCATACCTCTTTAGCACCTTAGCGAGTTGGTGATTCGCGAAATGACTTCCGCGGTCACTTATTAAGGCCTTGGGCACTCCAAACCTACAGAAAAGCTGTTTCAAAAAGTGAATGACAACACGTGCATCATTTGTTGGCAAGGCTTTAGCCTCGGCCCACTTAGAAACATAATCGACAGCAACAAGGATATACAAATTCCTATTCGATGGAAGAAAAGGTCCCATAAAGTCTATGCCCCAAACATCAAAAACTTCACATACCTGAATAAAGTTTTGAGGCATTTCATCACGTTTGGAAATGTTACCTTGTCTTTGACACACATCACAAACCTCAACCAAAGTATGCGCCTCCTTGAAGATCGTTGGCCAATAAAATCCAGCATCGTACACTTTCTTACCGGTGACAGACGGTCCATAATGACCACCGGTTGGCCTGTGGTGACAAGCATCTAGAATTTGTCGAGTTTCATCTTCCGACACACATCTCCTTATCATGCCATCTGCACATACTCTAAACAAAAATGGTTGATCCCAAAAATAATGTTTAATTTCAGAAAAGAACTTCTTCTTCTCTTGCTTTGACAACTCCTCGGGAAGCACACCTGCACTAAGATAGTTAGCAATATCGGCATACCAAGGTCCTTCCTCAATCTGCATCAAAAACTCATCAGGAAAATCATCATTAATCTCATGCTCTTGCAACTCCTCACGGTGAGGGTTTTCGAGCCTACTTAAATGGTCGGCTGCCACATTTTCAGCCCCCTTTTTGTCCTTTATCTCGATGTCAAATTCTTGCAAAAGCAAGACCCAACGGATGAGACGGGGCTTGGCATCTTGTTTGGAAAACAAGTACCTTAAGGCAGAATGATCCGTATAAACAATGGTCTTGTTAAGGACCAAGTAGGGACGAAACTTATCAAAAGCATACACAACAGCCAACAACTCTTTCTCAGTCACCGTGTAATTTTGTTGGGCTGGGTTCAAGGTCTTGCTAGCATAGAAGATAGGGCGGAAATGTTTATCCTCCCTTTGGCCTAAAACGGCCCCTAAGGCATAATCGCTAGCATCACACATCAACTCAAATGGTAATGACCAATTAGGTGGAATCATAATAGGTGCATTGGTCAAATTTTCTTTAAGCAAGTTGAATGCATCAAGACACTCTTTATCAAACACAAATGGGACATCCTTCTCTAACAATTTAGTCATTGGCCGGGCAATTTTGGAGAAATCTTTTATAAACCTTCGGTAAAAACCGGCATGACCCAAAAAACTCCTAATCGACTTAACATTGGTGGGTGGAGGTAATTTAGATATCACATCAATTTTAGCTTTATCAACCTCTAAACCCGCCTTAAAAACTTTGTGTCCCAAAACAATACCTTCTTTAACTATAAAGTGACACTTTTCCCAATTTAAGACCAAGTGTGCCCGTTCACACCTTTCCAACATCCTATCAAGACTCTCTAAACAACTCTCAAAAGAACTACCAAATACCGAAAAATCATCCATGAAAACTTCCATGGAAGTTTCAATCATGTCTTGAAAAATTGCAATCATACAACGTTGAAAAGTACCGGGTGCGTTACAAAGACCAAATGGCATCCTCCTATAAGCATACGTGCCATAGGGACAAGAGATAAGAAAACTCCCTGGATCTTCCAACTTAGGGGGAATCTCGTTCTTGATGATGGCGGAACACTCGGCACTCATGACTGCCGTCTTCGCCTTTTCCAACTTCATTTTATCCGAAATGAGTTCTTTGAGAAACTTCGCATAGTTAGGCATACCTGCAAGAAGATCAACTAAAGGAAGAGTAATGTTAACATTTTGAATCAATTCAACAAACTTCTTAAAATTCTCCTTGTTCTTCGCTTTCTTCAATTGTTGAGGAAATGGAATATGCGGTTGATACGGCTTAACCTGTGGTTTCTCAACGGTTGGTTTCTCAACTATCTTGGATGGAACGGCCGGTGTTTTCACGGCTGGGTTCGGCTCCATCTCAATCTCATCATCAACGGAATCATCAGCTTCTACCTGCACAAGAGGAGTAACATCATTAGGTAATGGATTAGCCGAATTATAAGTATTACCTGCTCTTGTTGTGATCGCGTTCACTTGCTCATTACGAGCGTTCGGAGGATTGTAATTTCCTTTATCGTTTGACGGAAGCCTTGGATTCTGTTGAGGCTTAGGATTTTGTTGAGTATTGCTCGGTAATGTCCCTAGCTGCCTATTTGAATTTCCTAGCCTCTCGAGCTTAGCTTCTATATCCTGAAATGTAGCTTGAGTGCTCTTAGTACTTTGATCCAGCTTATGACTCAAACCATCCAAACGAGTAGTCACTGAATCCAATGCCGAATACATCTTCTTAGTTTCTGCAGCTACTTGCTCGTTTGTTTGTCTCTGAGCACCGATGAAATCCTTAACAATATCTCTCAATTCACCAGTCATGCTCTGCTGACTGTTAAACCTGCTGAACCTGTTGCCACCATATCCAGAATTATTAGCATTAAAAGAAGACGAGGGATAAGAAGTACCTGAATTCCGGTTTTGATAACCGGTGTTCTGACCGAAATTTCCCTGCGGTTGATTCTGAATATAATTAACATCCTGAGCTGGCTTGTCCGGGCAATCCTCACTGTAATGCAACTCTCCACAATAATCATACCCATCCGCCATAACCTTAACATCTCTCTCAAGACTCTTGAACCTGTTATCTTGGTTGTCAAACCTCTCATTCATTTACTTTGAGAGTGCTTTGACTTCAGCAACTAGTCTTGATTCTTCACCATCTTCAATCCGAGCAACTGTTCTTCCTCCAGATCTCCTATCCCGAGTTTCTTCACGAACAGAGAACTCCTTAGCCATATCATCGAGGATCTTGTAACCTTCACTTGGAGTTACATTGTTCAAACTACCCCCGAATGCACCTGCAAGTTCCCTTCTAGTTTTCCTAAGCAACCCATCATAGAAAATCTCAACTACTGCTTCAGTATTCATATTATGCCCTGGACAATTTCTAAGCATTTCCTTGTACCGTTTCCAAGCATCAACTACATCTTCTCCCGCATCTTGAGTGAATGCCCTTATCTTATGCTCCAATTGTCTTTGAGTTCTTATAGAATAAAACTCATCAATGAAACCTTCTCGAAGTTCAGCCCATGTGGTGTACAAATCATCCGTTGTTCCTTGAGCCAAGCTTTTGCCTCTCCAAAAGAGTAAGTGGAAAGAGCTCAAGTTTCACTATGTCATTCTGTCCTTCGCCATAATTGTAGAACCTACAAATCTTTTCGAACCTTTCCAAATGGCCATAAGGATCACTGTTTGTCACACCATCGAACTTCTCTTCCTCCACACTCTTCAAATGATTTCCTTTAAGATTAAAATTTATTTCGGTGGTTGGAGCAAGAATTGGAGTGCCACGGTTTGCCGGTACTTCCCTTCTTCTTTGTCCGTAAGGACGGTTGTTGGGATCAACTGGTTGTCCTCCTCGATCACCCATTCCTCTTGGTTGTTGATTGATATTTACCTTTGGAATGGGAGAACTGTTCGGTTGAGGAGTTTGAATTTCCTCTTCTCCGTCTGAATCTAAATCTTCTCCTGATTTAAAAATCCAAGATGGATCTTTCAAGTTCTTAACCGCTTGATCTTCTGATGTTGACGTTTTAAAGGAAAGATCAAAGTCCTGTTGGACTTGGTCTGAATTTCCAGAATCAATCTTGTTGTTGGATGTAGAGGTCTCCGTGTTGTTGCGTTGAATTAAGCGACGTCTGACTTTCCCCGGATTTGACAAAGGACTAACCAAAGGTTTGCCAGAAGCTCTTGTGTTCATCAACTACAAAGACCCTGCACAAGCACCACAAGACAAGATGTCAAACGTACCTGGAACAAAACGAAACAAAACACAATTAAAAACCTAAAACAAAAATAAAATCTATCTAATAAAAACAAAGAACTTCCCCACAAATGAATGCAAGGAAGGATCGAATCACAAAACAAACAACTACTTAATTCAAGTCCCCGGCAGCGGCGCCAAAAACTTGATGTGTAATTTCGAGTCTTAAATTTATAACACGAACTACCTAGCTACTGTCTACTACACACTTGCGGGCAGTGTACCCGTTCGTATGCAATATAGTTACTTGGTAAATACGAGGTCGAACACAAGGACTTTTATAAGCAATTGTTAAATACAATGATACAAATAAGGGGGTTTTATGGCCGAATTGCCACGTTGCAAAAGTTAGTTAAGATTGTTAGTAATCCCGTAGGATTAATCGCAAGAGAATTTTGTTGTTTAAAACAAGAATTTAAAAGATCATCTACCTCGACTCCATGACACATCTCATTTTGGTTGCATTAAGGTTAAAGACAATTCAACTATGTTGATTCCGATAACTAAGTTAAGGCAAGGAACTCACTAGTAGGCCTCCTAGCTCATTACCCTACCCGAACTCATTAACCAATTAATTCGATCCTAAAGATCCGGCTACCACCTTCCCTATTAAGATCTCCCTATCCGATTAATTTGTTTGTTATGATTAAACAATTTCACCTATCAATTCTACCAAACCGTTAACACATTGAATTCTCTTACCTATTGTTGTTTATCAACTCGCTACCACGAATTAACACCTATTGATTCTACCAAATCAACTAGAACAATGCACTCCTAGAATTAACTACCATTAAAACCATTTATACATTATCAACAAACAATAGAATAAATAATAAGAATTCAATACATTAAGATCTTGATGAAACATTTAATAATCAACTTGAATTCAAAATAATATGCAACCAATATTCATTGTGTCATTTCATCTCAGTAGATGATGAAGTGTTTAGCCTGACATAATTATAAATAAATCACAAATAGCAAAAGAAAGAATAGACATCTTGTACCAAAGTGGGAAAGACAATGAAAAGCTAAAGAAATCGATGATTGAATGCCTCGAAACTCTTGAGCAACCCTTAGATCTTGGAGAAGGTAAAAGTTGCTGAATATTGCCTCAAGAAACCCTAAAATCGCCTGAAAGTCGAAGTCTCTAATGGGAGGGTTTTTGTCTTGTATTTATAGTGTTACTAAAAAGCCCTTCTGAACCGACCTACAGGTGCGGCGCACCAAGTGCCAGGTGCGGCGCACCTTCCTTGTTTCCAAATTTCTTCCATGCCCGATATGCGGCGCACCAGAGGATTGGTGCGTCGCACCTCGCCTCTTTCTCAATTGTCCAATTTTTCTGATCAACTTATGCGACGCACCAAGGTATTGGTGCGACGCACTCCTTCATTTTTCACCAAAACTTGTAGTTTTCAACTCGTTTCTTCTCGTACACGTACACGAACCATCCAAATGCATCTTTTAGCCATCCAAAAGCCATTTCTCACCATTTTACCTGTTCTAAGCCTGCAATCACTAACAATACCATCAAAGCATCGAATATACATGTAATTTGCATACAATTAAGCTTAAAACGACTTAGAAACAATATGGGATTATACATATAAATGGACATATCACATGGCCACTCTATTATGATGTTATACTTGTGACGTATGACGTATATTATATATTATGTATTGACGTGACAGTGGATTGACGAATCCACACCCGGCATGATCATACTCGGGATAAGGGTTTTTGAGCCCATATTATGACGTTTATATATATATTGACGATTATTGTGACGTGACGTTATTATGTTGGCTTTGACGTGATTAGGTATTCTAATCCTCACTTATCGATAACGGTTGATATCCCGACACTTGATTTTCGTTACTTAAACCTACGAACTCACCAACTTTATGTTGACACGTTTTAGTACACTTTTCAGGTGAACAGGTTAACCAAAGGCGGATTGGATGATTGCTTGATTATTTGCATGCTAGGATTGGACTTGGACTAAATTTTGGATCCGTGATTCATAGTTTCCCGCTTATGGGTTATGCTTAGGATCATATGCCATCTTTTGTACTCTTTTGTAAACGTTTGATGGTCGTGCTCCTTATGCATTTTTGTATGATTATGGTATTTGTAATAGATTGAATTGTATGGATTTCCAATCCTTTTAATGCATTTAGACTTGTCCCTACTTAATTTCCATGTCATGTTGTGCTTAGTATGTAACCCTCGTGATTCCGCCTTGTCGGGGTGTTACACTGATGTGTCGTATTTTATACCATTTCCCACGTGATTTTATTACCAATTATTCGTAATTTCTATGGTTTTATATCCAACTTTCGATGCTTTGAGATAGTGTTGAGTGTTTTCAGGTTGGAGAATGATTATACGGATAAATTGGTTGATTTTGACGATCCATGGAAGAAACGGGAGAAAGGTTCGGTTGGAATCAAGTGAAAGACAAAGAAAACGAAATCTGAAGCATGTAACACCCGTTACATATGTAACGCCCGTTACGGGTGTCATCACTGTAACGGGTGCATAACTGCCGTCAGAAGTCCTTTAGCATGTAACGCCCACCCGTTAGCCAAGTAACGGCCGTTAGGAGTGTAACTGTCGTTAGTCATTCTAATGGGCGTTACACGAAAGGACTGATGGTGCAACAAAATTCTGACGGGCGTTAGAAAAAAGGACCAAAAGTGGACAGAAGTGCCAGTTGACCCGTGTAACGGCCGTTACACATCCTAACGGCCGTTAGTCTTGTGAAATCATATATATACTTCCTTTAGTTGCTTATGGACGGGATTATTCACCTTTTTAGCAACCGGAAACCCTAGAAACACCAAAAACGGATTGGAGGCTTTTGGAGGTCGAATTCTAATCATCCATCATTCAAGATTATCAATATTTGTTTAACGATTCATTATTGCTTTCCGAATTCATCAAGTTTGTCGGTACAATATGATTTCTTTTAATATTGATTGTGTGTTTTTAGTTATCATGAGTAGCTAATTGTCTTTGCACCCGCTTGGGTAGTGAACAACCGTGCATTTTGACTTTTGACTATGGGTACGTTTCCTAAGTTTTTGATTTAATCGATATATGTTCAAATGCAATTTGAGGTTCATTTAAGTGCAATGTGTTCATATGGGTCAATTTATTGTACAATTAGAGACTTATGTGCAAGTTGAGACCATTAGTTAGTGCAAATCGACTTTTACTTAAATAACATCTAATTTAAACTAGTAAATGATATGGATCCTAACCATGGGTTATACCCAAACCCATGACCCACCCAAGTAAACAACCCTACCCTCCCTCACTTCCATCATTCTTTCATTCATAATATTTACACTTTCTCTCTTCCATCTCACTAACACTCATACTCTCTATCTCTCTAAAATTCTTGGTTCATTTATGTTGTTTCAAGTAGAATAATAACAAAATCACCATCCTTACTATCATTCTTGCATCATATCAAAAATCCAAGTTTCAAAGTGCAAGAAAAAGCTTCATTTAGGTCAAAATCGGGTTTGATTGCTTGTGGAAGTTTTGGTAAGTGTTTTCTAGCTTAAATTCATCATTTCTAGTTGTTAAACTTGTATTACATCTAAATCTAAGCACTCTTGGTCCTTATAGCTTCAAAATCCGAAATTAGGGTTTCTAGTTGTCTAAATTAGGTCAAAATCGATTTGGGTCAAAAGCCGTGTTTTGGAATGGAATTTGTGAGTGGGTTATGTTCAAATGAGTTTGTTATGTTCAAAAATGAGTCAAGGAACTTCTCAAAACGATTTCTAAGCCGAAAACTAGGTTTTGGGTCAATTTTGGTTCAAATGGGTCAAGATCGAATTTTAGTAAGAAAATGTGTTTGAGATTGATTTTGGATGATGAAACTTGCTTAGTTATGTTCAATTATGTTTAACTATGTTTGAAAAATGAGTCTTGGAGTTGTGCAAGTCGATTTCATGGCGTAAATGTTGAGATTTTGGGGGTTTGTTCGTGGTTCCTGCATAACCTGCAGGTGCTGGCTGCAGTCTGTGGTCACTGCGGCGCAGTGAGCCCTCCTCTGGCCCACTGCGGCGCAGTGCCATGTTACTGGCCCTGGCCCTGGTCCAGTGCCATGTTACTGGCCCTGGCCCTGGTCCAGTTTACCCACTGCGGCGCAGTGGGCATGGTCCTTGCTCACTGCGGCGCAGTGCATTGTTTCGGCCCTGGTCAGTTTAGCCACTGCGGCGCAGTGGGCATGGTCCTTGCTCACTGCGGCGCAGTGCATTGTCTCGGCTTTCTGGGCTGCCCAAGCCACTGCGGCGCAGTGAGCTTAGCCCTGGCTCACTGCGACGCAGTGAATTGTTTCGGCTTTCTGGTCTGACTTAGCCACTGCGGCGCAGTGAGCTTAGTCCTGGCTCACTGCGACGCAGTGGATAGTTACTATGTTTAAATACGCGTTCAAATCCCGGGTTCAATTCTAAAGTTCAAAAATGCTAAATGAGGACGTGGTTCTATATATATATATTGATGTGTACATGTACATTATGATAGGTTGTGATCGTTTGGCAATTAATTGACGTTCTAGATCACTTTAAATTCGGTAAATCAAGGCAAAGGTGAGTTTTCGTAGCCTCCCCTACTCTTTAAGAGTCGGGCTGAAAAGTGTACTTCGTGCATGATGATATTTGGGACGTATATGTTGTGTGACATTTGTTGATGTGCAATTATGTGATTTGTTATATGGTGACTATATTGTGTATATTGAGTTGTTTTAGGCTAGTTGTGTATATATGGAGGACGGTAATGCCTTTGAAAGGTTGGAGATGTGGTGGGAAGGCTGCGGGTGACCCTATATATAAGCATCAAAGGCCTTTCAAAAGTAGTATCGTACAAAGTATATGCATATGATGTTTGGTTATGTGTGGACATTGATGGTCATGGATGAGTTCATTACGTGCAATTGAGTACAATGAGTACATTTACGTGCAATTGAGTTCAATGAGTACATTTACGTGCAATTGAGTTCAATGAGTACATTTACGTGCAATTAGTACAATGAGTACATTTACGTGCAATTGAGTTCAATGAGTACATTTACGTGCAATTAGTACAATGAGTACATTTACGTGCAATTGAGTTCAATGAGTACATTTACGTGCAATTAGTACAATGAGTACATTTACGTGCAATTAGTACAATGAGTACATTTACGTGCAATTGAGTACAATGAGTACATTTACGTGCAATTGAGTTCAATGAGTACATTTACGTGCAATTGAGTACAATGAGTACATTTACGTGCAATTAGTACAATGAGTACATTTACGTGCAATTAGTACAATGAGTACATTTACGTGCAATTGAGTTCAATGAGTACATTTACGTGCAATTGAGTTCAATGAGTACATTTACGTGCAATTAGTACAATGAGTACATTTACGTGCAATTAGTACAATGAGTACATTTACGTGCAATTAGTACAATGAGTACATTTACGTGCAATTGAGTACAATGAGTACATTTACGTGCAATTGAGTACAATGAGTACATTTACGTGCAATTGAGTTCAATGAGTACATTTACGTGCAATTGAGTACAATGAGTACATTTACGTGCAATTGAGTACAATGAGTACATTTACGTGCAATTGAGTACAATGAGTACATTATGTATATATATATATATATATATATATATATATATATATATATATATATATATATATATATATATATATATATATATATATATATATATATATATATATATATATATATATATATATATATATATATATATATATATATATATATATATATATATATATATATATATATATATATATATATATATATATATATATATATATATATATATATATATATATATATATATATATATATATATATATATATATATATATATATATATATATATATATATATATATATATATATATATATATATATATATATATATATATATATATATATATATATATATATATATATATATATATATATATATATATATATATATATATATATATATATATATATATATATATATATATATATATATATATATATATATATATATATATATATATATATATATATATATATATATATATATATATATATATATATATATATATATATATATATATATATATATATATATATATATATATATATATATATATATATATATATATATATATATATATATATATATATATATATATATATATATATATATATATATATATATATATATATATATATATATATATATATATATATATATATATATATATATATATATATATATATATATATATATATATATATATATATATATATATATATATATATATATATATATATATATATATATATATATATATATATATATATATATATATATATATATATATATATATATATATATATATATATATATATATATATATATATATATATATATATATATATATATATATATATATATATATATATATATATATATATATATATATATATATATATATATATATATATATATATATATATATATATATATATATATATATATATATATATATATATATATATATATATATATATATATATATATATATATATATATATATATATATATATATATATATATATATATATATATATATATATATATATATATATATATATATATATATATATATATATATATATATATATATATATATATATATATATATATATATATATATATATATATATATATATATATATATATATATATATATATATATATATATATATATATATATATATATATATATATATATATATATATATATATATATATATATATATATATATATATATATATATATATATATATATATATATATATATATATATATATATATATATATATATATATATATATATATATATATATATATATATATATATATATATATATATATATATATATATATATATATATATATATATATATATATATATATATATATATATATATATATATATATATATATATATATATATATATATATATATATATATATATATATATATATATATATATATATATATATATATATATATATATATATATATATATATATATATATATATATATATATATATATATATATATATATATATATATATATATATATATATATATATATATATATATATATATATATATATATATATATATATATATATATATATATATATATATATATATATATATATATATATATATATATATATATATATATATATATATATATATATATATATATATATATATATATATATATATATATATATATATATATATATATATATATATATATATATATATATATATATATATATATATATATATATATATATATATATATATATATATATATATATATATATATATATATATATATATATATATATATATATATATATATATATATATATATATATATATATATATATATATATATATATATATATATATATATATATATATATATATTTGCTTAGGATCATGAGCCATCTTTTGAATTGTTATTTTTTTGTAAACTTTTGATGGTTGAATGCTCCTTATGCTTTTGTGACATTGTAATTTAATTGTTGGGTTCCCGGAATCCTCTTATTTTCATATAGTCTCGTTCTACGATAATTCCATCTTGTGTCATGCTTTCGGTACATTTCGAGCCTAGCTCGGGCACCCGCTTGGGTAGTGAACATGTCATAGGGTCGATTGATGTTACTTGCAATTGTTGAACAAGATTTCTATGTTTAATCGAAGATCTGCATTTATTTGAGTTTAAATATTGTTTTTCTCTTTTATATTAAGTGATTGACGATTGTAATTAGAAGTTCGGGAGAAATCTATGTCATTATCAATTGATTTATGAAACGGTTAATCGGTCTTTAATTAACCTAAAGTCGTTGGAGTTCGGGAGAAACTAGCGATAAAGATTTTAAACAATAAAATTCATTTTGAGTGTGTAAACGCTTATGATAGAGGGATCTGATTAAGCGAATAAGCAGTTCGGGAGAAAGCTTTTAAAGATTAAATCATAAGATCAACTTAGGTTCTTAATGCTTAATTGTTTTAAGTAGAAATTATTTGCGGGAGCGATAACTATATTTCGAGCAGTTAAAGTTTCAAGTATAACGGGAGTTCATCTTGACTACCTTTTAAGTCGTTCAATAATGCAAGTAATGTTTAGACCCGATGATTGACATGTAAGCTGATCCAAGTGGGTGTCTTTTAATATTATTGTCTTTAAAAATCATTTTTACTTTCGTCTTCCGACGAACCCTGCCCCGGTCATACCGGATTCTTTTTTCGATTAATCTTTCGGGATTACTAACAATTTACTAATTTTGCAACGTGACAATTCGGTCACAAAACCCCTTCTTTTACTGAATTACTTAATTTGAACAATTGCTTACAAAGTCCTTGTGATCGACCTCGGATTACCAAGTTTACTATACTGCATGCGATCAGGTTCACTGCATGTGAGTGTGTTGTAGTCAGTTTTCTAGTGGTTCGTGTTTTATATATTTTATAACTCGATTTAACACATCGTAGCTTCTTCTCGAAATTTTGACATGTTTTTCGATTCTATTAGATAATACACATTCACTTCCTATTCATGGAAAGAAAGTCGGTCACATCAATACATCATGTCATTAGTTAAGCCTTAAGTTTTGGTGGATAACATGGTTCGAGTCTTGGTGTAGCTAGCTTCTTCTCTAAATTTTGACATGAGATTTAATTCTACCCGTTTTATTATAAGTCCGGGCTTATTAAAAGGGATATTTGTGAAAAAAGGAGACACATTTACTTATGAACAGAGGCGGAGCCAGGATTTATCGTTGAGGGGGGCTCAACCGTATTTTTTTTCCTGATCGTCGTATACAATATAATGTAAAAGACATAACCATTTAAAAAAGTGTCAGTAAAATACAATTTTATGACGATAGTTTACTTTTATGGGCCCAATGTAAAAGTTTTACTTGCACTGCCATGGCTAGAAATCAAACATTCATAGATTGGGGGTGGCTTGGTTCGAAAAAACCTTTGTACTAGTCGGCTATGAGTTAGCCTTGCAATGGAAAGCATGGACGGTTGGCGGGGGCTAAGCACCCGCCAGTCCCCCTACTGGCTCCGCCCCTGGTCTTCTGAAACGGTCTCCATCCTTAGTTAAATTATTTTAGGTTAGAAATAATAATATTTACATCACAGTATCACACCTATCTAATACCTTGTTTATGTCACATATATAATGTTGTTGTGTTGTAAACATGAAAAAGGAATTGAAAGGAAGGGCTGGTTACTACGTGTTCCAAGTTTCATTTAAGAGAAAGGAAGGTTTTGAATCAGTCTATAGAATCATAGATAAAGACCTCCCATACTTTCACACTAATCTAATTAGTTAAAGTCATATTATATAGAACGAATTGCATTTTTGGTCCCTGTGTTATCACACATTTTGCAAGTTTGATACAAAAGTGTGAAAAGTCGCAAAACTCATCCCTGTCATATCACACCTGTTGCAATTTTGGTCCAAAACTAACGTGCCGTTAGAATTCAGTCGTTAATGCCCCCATGTGCTTGTCACATGGGGTAGTTTCGTCCATTTATTGCTCATAGGACCATTTCTGCAAAAAAAAAAATTTTGTATAAATCTAAAAAAATTATTTTGTATAAATCTAAAAAATTATTTTTATATAAATCTAAAAAAATTATTTTGTATAAATCTAAAAAATTATTTTTATATAAATCTAAAAAAATTATTTTGTATAAACACAATCGAAATAAACAATCTGATCTCATTCTTTTGTTCCTTTTAGGCATGGTTTGGATCGGAGTTGAAAAAGGAACAAGAGAATGAGATCAGATTGTTTATTTCGATTGTGTTTATACAAAATAATTTTTTAGATTTATATAAAAATAATTTTTTAGATTTATACAAAATAATTTTTTAGATTTATATAAAAATAATTTTTTAGATTTATACAAAATAATTTTTTAGATTTATAAAAAATAATTTTTTAGATTTATATAAAAATAATTTTTTAGATTTATACAAAATATTTTTTTTTTGCAGAAATGGTCATATGAGCAATAAATGGACGAAACTACTCCCCATGTGACAAACACATGGGGGCATTAACGACTGAATTCTAACGGCACGTTAGTTTTGGACCAAAATTGCAACAGGTGTGATATGACAGGGATGGGTTTCGCGACTTTTCACACTTTTGTATCAAACTTGCAAAATGTGTGATAACACAGGGACCAAAAATGCAATTCGTTCTATTAGATATATATAACATTTAAGGTTTGGCTTATGAATAGTAAGCCAAGCCTTGAATAGTAACCGGCTCGGCGGCTCGGCTCGGCTCAGCGGCTCGAGCCATGAACAGTACCGGCTTATTTTGTCTTTTTCTTTTTTTTCTTTTTTTTTTTTCTTTTTTTTTGCTCTTTTTTTTTTGCTCTAATTTTTTCCCCCCTTTTTCTACAAAAAATATTTATAAAAAAAAAAATTATACTTTTTGCCTCGGTGATTAGACAGCTAACTAAAAGTCTAAAACTTTTGCCGCTAGAGTTTAATCTTAGCTACTTTTTTTCGCATAACTTCGAGTTTTTTAACTTTATCCACCAAAGTTTCATAACTTTTGCCACGAAAATTTGGTTTTCAACTTAATGTTTTTTACCTTTTATCACGAGAGTTTTGTTTTTCTCCCGAGGCAACGCCTGGGTAGAAATGATTTTTTTTTTCTCTATTTTTTTCCCCTTTTTCTACAAAAACTATTTAAAAAAAGAAAAAAATTTATACTTTTTGCCTCCGTAATTAGACAGCTAACTAAAAGTCTAAAACTTTTGCCGCCAGAGTTTCATCTTAGCTACTTTTTTCGCATAACTTCGAGTTTTTTAACTTTATCCACCAAAGTTTCTTAACTTTTGGCACGAAAATTGGGTTTTCAGCTTAATGTTTTTTAACTTTTATCACGAGAGTTTTGTTTTTCTCCCGGGGCAACTCCCGGGTAGAAATGCTACTTTGAGTAAAAAATGTTGTCCAAAACAACAAATCAACAACTATTACCATTTTCGAAGTTAAACTTGTTAGATACAAACTTTAGTGACACAAGTTACACTACTATTACAATTGAACCATCAATAAATGTGTTTGACTTTTTGGATTTGCATTTGGTATAAGTAAAATGTTTTAAAAAATGAAAATAAGGTTTTTTCAGAAAAAGATTTTTATTAAATTGGAGTTAGATATAAGAAAGACATCCGCTAAGCCCAAAATTACATTTATTTTTTAGAACGACATTATAAATGTAACCAATTTATCTATATTAGTAATTGTTTCAAAATTACTGTTTAAAAGAAATAAACTTTATTTATTTAACTTAAAAACAGTAATTCAAACATTATTAGATAACAAGAGTTAGGGCTTAAGAGATGTTCAAATTAAATGAGTAATATTATACGGGTTAATTTGTCTTATTTAACCACACTCAAATTATACAAAAAGAAAAAAATATATATACTCCATAACTTTAGTCGAAACAGAACTTCTGTTTTTCACTTGATGATACATCTCTTGCCAAATAACAAATTAGACTTGAATGATAAGCTCAAAGATTCAGTGTTTTCTCATAATTCGGGTTTGTGGTTATATATACTAGTTGAGTGGTCCATATCGATTTGAAACCTCTAGCTGTAGAACCCGAATGAATGGTTTAATGGCTAGCGACTATCTAATCATAGGACTATTTTGGTTAGTTACATCGATCCGGCCATCAATAACACACGTACATCACTAATTATAATATGGAATCTTCCCACAAATCATTATAATTACATGATTGGAAATAATCAAATAAGTTGTGCTTAAGTTTAAAGCTACTACCTAATTAAAACGTGTGGATTAATTCAAGATAACACAAGACTTCAAAAATGATTAAGAGACCTAATAAATACACTTAAATATTAACCTAATGCCAATATGCCACCTATGCCTATATTCTTGGAAATCCATTGATTATTTTGTCATTACTATATAACCCCTAATCTTTAATTTTGTACAGCCAATTCAATGTAATCGATCATATACTTAGGGGGTGTTTGGTAGGAGTGAATCAAAGAGAATGAAAATGTAATAGAGAATGAATATAGTGGGAAAGAGAATGAGTATTTGGAAAGAGAATAGATTCCGTCGTTTGGTACAAGCAGAGAATGAATATATGAAAAATACAAAAATTTAAATAATAATTAAATTTAATACATATAACATCATTAAATTTAAAAAAAAATAAATTTCTATTCCCATCCATTCTCTACAATTTATAGAGAATGGAGGGAATGGAATCGATTCCCACTTCTCGATTCTCTTTCCCATTCTCCATTGCAACCAAACATGAGAAGTCTTTCTCATTCTGTAACACCCCAAGCCGAGGCTCAGAATATCACGGAAATCACATAGCACCAGGCGGAATTACAATAGAACAAACTAAATGCAATTAAAGATTCGGTGAATCCAATACAAAACGAAGTAAGTAACAAAATACAACGGGAGCAAATAGCCATCAAAGTTAACAAAATAACAACCAAAGATGGCAAACGATCCTAAGTATTTTGCAAAAGGCAGGCCAATGAATCCTTGATCCATGAAGTCCATAGTCCGGGTTTACAGCGAGCAAAGCAACTAAACTCCACGCCCTGGGAGAACCTAATTTCCTGAAAAGTGTACTAAGCATAGTCAACACAAGGTTGGTGAGTTCGTAGTAATGGCCCACAAGGAACCATAGACAAAATCATAAAGCACGAAAGGAGGCTAAACCTGACATACAGTGAGCCTCTACGAAACACAATAATGTCCAACAACAAGATTGCACAAGCGCAACGCGTGAAATGAGAAATGCATAAATGATATGAGTATCAATGCAAATGCCGGAATGCATGAATAAGCCAATATGCCTATCCTATGCGTGAGTTCAAGTCACCAATGCAACGATACCCTTCTGTCATCGCAATGAACAAGGCTGTATCTCAAAATCATCGAGATATATATGTCTATATACTCGGAGTCAGGTCTACATCCAAAATGGGTGCATACATCTATGCACCAGGATGTCGGCAATCCCCTGCCGAGGGTCATCAACAATATATGCAATGCTTACAATCGAATGTAAATGCATAAATCATGAACCAACAATCAATATACGATAAACCTGCGCCAACAATCAATATTCGTCAAACATAACCCAACAACCAATATACGACCATCATACGCCAACAATCAATAATCAACAACATAAGCCACTAATCACAATTTAAACCGACTATACGTACATATACTTCAGAGGATTCTACTTTCTTCAAGTCCCAGATGCTTATATATAGGGTCACCCGCAGCCTTCCCACCACATCTAGAACCCAATGAAGGCATAACCGACTTCCATGTATGTACGTCTATCCTAATATAAAAGTAATACTTAACTAAAACATAAACCAAGTCATTCAAGCGTAATAACCGTCTCGACAATTCAACATTTAAACCAAATCACTCAATCAATCAACAACGAAAAGAACCATCATATCAATCCAACAATCAAGCCCATCAATCAATAAATCAATAAAAGCAAGTAAACAAGCAAGGTTTACACTTTTCAGCCCGAATCTCAAGCGAGTAGGGAGATACGAAACTCACCTTGGCTTCCAAGCTACGATTACGAGTTAATAAGGAGTTATAAATGCTCAACAACCGCTACGAGTCCGCAACCTAGCAATAAATATCATATTGTCATCAAAGTCAACTTCTATAATCCTAAACAAGTTGGTTTAGTAAGATTAGGGTCGAGTCACAACTCTTAGACGTCTAACCGCTTTCCCGCGTAAGAACAAGACACATTCGACTCGACATTTTTGAAAATGGAGAAAGATTCATGAAAAATGAATGTTACCAAAAGAAAGTAGACTCTTATACGATTCCAACGATAGGTCATATGACTCGATTGGACTTACGGATCAAAAGTTATAAGCGTTTGAAGTTGACGAAGAATCGCTTGACCAGTAACTTTTCACTGCGCCGCAGTGGGATCTGGCACCTCCCACTGCGCCGCAGTGAGCCCTTTCTGCAGCCAAACAGCATCAGGAACGATCCTAAACGACCCAAAACACCTCCAAACACCATTTTAGTCCTAGGGATCGACCAAAAGACCTTTCCAACTCGATTTTGAGCATAACTAAGTATCAATAAACATAAATACACATAACCCAATCCACCATTTCGACCAAAACATCAAAATCATCACTAAATCATTCAAACCCTAATTAAAACCCTAATTAACCCTAATCGCGTTTTGACCCGATTCGTGACCCGAATTTACTTGTAATCAACTAGAAGCAAGTTAATAAACATAAAATGATGATTAAGGGATGAGTTTCACTTACTAATTCTTCTTCCAAAAGCTTTACCCAAATTTGACCCAAAAGAGGATGTTCTTGCACTTTTTGATGACCCAAATCTTGATATGATGCAAAGGAGATGAAATAGATGATGTTTCTAGCACTAATCTAACTTGAAACCATAATCTTGGTGTAAGAATCTTAGAGAGAGAGAGAGAGAGAGAGAGAGACATTTGTGTGTGTGGGTGCTTTGTTCTTGAAGAAGAAAGAAAGAAAAGATAAGGTAAGAGAAGGAATGGGTGGGTGTGAGGATGGGTTGGAAGGGGGGCCGGCCTAGACACCAAAAGGGTAGGCTCCTGCTCCGCTAAATTCGACAAATAGCTAATCGTTAACCCCTTAAATGCCAAAACGAACCCGCAACATAATTTAACTTAACGTTTTACCAATTCGCTTAATCGCTCCAGTTTCTACCTTTATTTACGAAAGTCATTTACATTTAGTTGTTTTTAGATTGCAAGCATCGATTAGCACGACTAATGAACTCGACTAGCGCATAAGTCCCAAATTGTACGACAAATTGATCTATATGTACACATTGCACTTAAATGAACCCCAAAAGACTTAAATTTATATTACTAACTAAATTGTTAGCCAAATGGCACAAATAGTCAACGGGTCAAAAGTCACGGTTGTTACACATTCTCTTTCCACCCTTTCCATTCCATTGTACCAAACACTTTTGTGTCTACATTAAAAAACTCTTATGCCTATTTAATATGATCTTTTTTTCTAAACCTTTCAATAGAATATATTTAATCTGGTATATTTATATAAAAGAACATATAAACTTTCATGTAAGTCTCGTTCTCTGTTGATAGAATTTTTAATTATATAATTATTACTACGTAGATTTCAATTGTTATGTCCCATAAACGTAGTGCCCTACAACATTGCCCTATTTTTTTAATTGGTTATTTACTACATAGATTTCAATTGTTGTAGATTAATCATTATCTTATTATTTTTTTCAATTGAACTATCATATAGCTGTTAATGATGTGGTCTTGCGTTCGATGAAATGTTATCCCATGGCTCAATGAGTCAAATGTTTTAAGCAATATAAAGTAATAATTTTGAAGTTGTCAGTTTTTAGTTATAAAATCGTGAAGAAACATGTTTGATGAAATAGATAACTAAAAAAAAGAAAGGGAGAAAAAATACGTACAGTAATACTAAGGGTAAATTTGGAAGACTTTCCTTTGAGTTTTAGAATAATTAATTATATGTACAAATGGCAATTTTACGTGATTAGGTTAATTAATAGGTTTATTTAGTAGGCTTTTCTATCAATACTCTACAAGACTTTGTGTGACTTTTATTGAGTAAGGTTGAGTTTATTTTAAATTTTAACATAAACCTGATATAGTAAATAGAGTAAATATAAAAAGAAATTAAATTTCTTTCTTTTGTTTGATTTTTAATCAAGACCATTACTAGACTTATGCCCGCACAATGCGGCAGCGGTGGGGTAGTGACGGTGGTGGGGGCGACAGTGGGGACAACAGTGGGGACGGTGATGGGGACGACGATGGTGGTGAATGTAAAAGTAATTGATGTTAAAGGTGGTATTGTAGTTATTTTAAGTGTTGGGGATTTATACTGTAAATTATTTCATTAAGGGTATTATAGGTATATTAGATGGAAATGTTTAAATTTGTGATTAAAGGAGAAGGGTATTTTTGGCTTTTCAAAGACAGAAAGTTTAAGGAAAAAAAGATGATTTGTTTTATTAGATAGTATAGAATAGATATCGTAGCAAATATGAAACGATCTCAATTCTTTTTCTATTACGTGCATCTTATATATATATAGAGAGATATTTTAATTTGAGTGGGAGTAATTGGAAATGTGAGTCACCTCATACAATCATATCGTCTTTTATGTGGAACATCAACAAAGGTACCAAAAACGTGTTCCAGAATGTATATGGCCGGCCATAGGATATATCAAATGTCCAAATTTGTTAAGTTTGCAACGAGCGATACAAACTTAAAATGCAGACGAAGAAACACAAATATACTTTGGGGACCCCATCGCATATCACATCGATCGATCGTAAAACATAATACCATAGACATAATAATATCACATGAATCTCTTTATATTGGGGCCAACCCACAACATACATTGGGTGGACATGTAACAATATAAAAATAAAATCATATAATATAGTATGCAGAAAAATTAAATCAGTTGATCCGACGACAAAGGGTGATTCCGTCGCCAACAGGAAGCATACAAATTTCGATCCTTGGATCAGCAGCCAATGCTTTGTTGAGCTCCAACACAAAATCTCGATAATACCTTACGTACTTTCTCATCGGTGCATCTGGAGGGGCAACCACGGAGCCACTCCATAAGGTGTTATCGTAACCTATCAACCCGCCAACCTTAACCAAATCGATTAGTCTTTTGTGATAGTTGATGTAGTTGTCCTTATCAGCATCCACAAATATGAAGTCAAATGTTCCATGATATTTTCCCTGATCAATATATATATATCATTCATAATTACCCAAAAACAAATTAAAATGCTTTTAGATAGAGGTAATTAATTTATCTAAAACATGATTTATATGAAAGATATATGAATAACGTATAGCAAGCAAAAGATACAAATGAAAAAACTTAATTTGTAAGCATACATCGGCAATCATTTCATCAAGAAGGGGCAAGGCAGGGCCTTCTTTAAAGTCGATTTTGTGAGCAACTCCAGCCTTTTCTATTATGGGACGTCCCAAATCATAGTTCTCTCTGTTTATATCCATAGCTAAAATCTGTAATCATAATAATAATATTTATATTTTGTACATGTCGATATAATAATTCTTGAAAAAGTACTTGTATATACAGCTGCGCGTAATGTATACTATATGTACCTTGCCATCCTCAGGAAGAGCAAGGGCAGTTGCGAGGAGAGAGTAACCGGTGAAAACACCGATTTCCATGGTATTTTTGGCATTTACGAGCTTCAATAACATGTTTAAAAATTGTCCTTCATCGGCTGATGTTATTATATTCCTGAGTGGTTGAATATATATCCATTATAACTAGCATGGTATAGTACCCGCGCAATGCGGCGGTGGTGGCGGGGACGACGGTCTAGTGGTGTCGGTGACGGTATTATTGGTGGTGGCAGTGTCAAGTGGTGTAGGTTGATGTAAAGGTGATAGTGAAATATTTTAGAAGATAAGAGCTTAAAGTGTTAATTAATAAAATAAAGGTTTAAAGTGTAAATTAATTCATTAAGAGCAAATTTGGTAATTTATAAAAACTCTTTCCATAATGGGTATTTATTAAGGGTAATCTAGTACTTTTGCATCTAACCATTTTCTAACACTTTTCAAAAATAGGGGGTTGATAATTATTATATAAAGGAATATAGATAAACGTTATCTTTTGAGCCCTTGGTTTAAATTCTAGACGAATGTGTATGTGTCAAGTAGCGAGTGTGTCACTTGTTTTGTCATTCACTCATTCAAAGAGGGAAAAAGTGATTTATACTTTTTCATGTTATACTTTAAAATCTTTTATGCAACGATTCAACGAACTACATGATCAAGAGAAAACTTTATTTATTTACCCATTTTCAAACCTTTTTTTTTTCTTATTTTTGTTTTAAATACAAATAAGTTAGAACTACTAATAAAGTTTCAAAAACATCATTTCTATATGTGTGATGTCACGATTTTTATAAATATGAACTTTCTTTATACCATGCATACATATGTACAAGTTTCAGAGAGCTAGCTAGCTAGACTTACCATGGATGTTTTGCCGTGACCTCTCTAAGCTCTTTCATAGGTTCTGGCTCCCTTGGATACACACTCGTTTCAAGTATATACTACGAAACACAAATATTCGAATAGCTTTTATACATCCGTACTTTCAGTTTTATTTTTTTTAGAACGGCAGAAATACTTTCATTATTATCTTCATATTAAGTTGTGTGTGTCATATCACGAATAAATGAATAATTTACGCGTATATAGTACGTACCTGGTAAAGAGCATCACTTTGCAAGAGACTCTTGTGACCAACTTCTTGGTGCCGACTCACGTGCTCTCCATTTGTTGGCTCGGTTTTAGTCTCAACGTTACTCGTTTCATTTTTCGTCTCTCCATTATTGGTTGCCATTTTTTGGTTAGATTTTCAGGTCGTGTGTGTTTTTTGTGTCTTGTACGTAAGAAAAGGAAAGTTATTCTTGTTTTAGGATTTTCTACAAGCTGTCCAACCACTAATCTGAGTTACCAAGGCAACATTAGGGAGGGGGTATATATAATGGACGTGATAGACCGGTTTCGTCGATTATGTTAAAAGTAGACCCGGTCAGCAAACCGGTTGGGGTTGGTGTGTTTGCAGTTGGACCCAATGCGTGGAACCCCAAACCCCATCAACTAGTTGCTTTTGGATACTTTTGTTGGACGGTCTTGGTAAAAGTATTCTCCTTTTTTTTAATTTGTTTTTAAACTATTTAACCCGGCCCTTTGGCCATGAGTATTACTGTATTTGGTTTTAATTTAATGATGATCTCAAATGTTCAGATCTGACTACCTGTTAAGTTTACAACAAGTGATACGAACATAAATGTAGACGATGAAAAATGCATTATATATATATATATATATATATATAGTCAAAAGTTAAAATGAGAACCACACTTTTGTCCAGAATCGCGAAAACTGATATATAATTAATAAATGTAGGGATAGTATGGCAATTTTATAAATACAATTAGATTAGTTATTAAATGAATGATAAAAACCCCTTATTACTCCTCCTGAATCGCATACCAAATAACATGTACAAAAAGTTATCCTTTTGAATTTCATGGAGTCGACCATATAACAACATGATTTACTTTTAAATTAATTAACATATTAAATCTAATAATTAATTTTATTAATATTACTTCTAACACGGCTAATAGATTCTTATTATTTTTAGAACAATTAAATATTTTTAAATATACTTGCGAATTTTGTTAAAAGAATAAATATCTATACACGTTATAAATTTATACGTACTTCATATATGTGTTGTTTATATATACACTTGTGAACTATGTTAAAAAAATATATATATTTACTAGTGAATAGGGTATTTACATGTGTACAACTCAAAATATTTTTATTTACAATTGTAAACTCTGCTAAAATAAATATCTGTATACTTGTGTACAAGGGCAATCACATGTGTACGACTCGAAATAATTTTATATACACTTGTGAATTCTCTCAAAATAAATATGTATACATGTGAATAGAGTCATTTATATGTGTACCAGTAAAAAAAAAATATGTACACATGTGAATAGGGTTACAAATCATTTTTATGTTTGTATATCGAGTTGTTTATGTGTGAACATAATTCAGTTTTTAAATATATGAATAAAACAAATGATAACAATTATCCGCACAAAATTTTTTCAGCTAAAATTTAGTTATAATGGCCAAAATTATACTTTTAATCAATTTACTCAAATAATTAATTGACTAAAAACGGTTGACAATTTTCCAAATGTGAAGATCCATTATTCTCGTGCATGCCGTTTTTTTTCATATCCATATTCCTATAATGCTTTCTTATTATTATTTAGAGTAAACGACATAAATCGTCCCTGTGGTTTACTTAAATAGTCACCTTTCGTCCCTGAGAATCAAAAACCTCATGGATCGTCCTTATTTGGAAAATAAGCTTCGCCTTTCGTCCTTTGACTATTTGACCGTTAACCTCAATCCGTTAACCCCCACGTGCCTACCACGTGAGGGGTATTCTTGTCTTTGCGCCCACTATAAATAGAGTAAACGACATAAATCGTCCCTGTGGTTTACTTAAATAGTCACATTTCGTCCCTGAGAATCAAAAACCTCATGGATCGTACATAAAGCTGGTTGAATAAAGTTGCTTTATGCTGCAACTTTACACAGCATTTTAAGGAATTAAATGTTATTCCTTAAATGTTCTCAACCATATTTGTACGGCCAAAGTTGACATCCCAATGTCAACTTTGCCTATAAATAGAGGTCTTTGCACAACAAGAAAATAACTTTGCAAACCTGCAATATTCTTGGTGAACTTGTGCAATATTCTCTCAATCGCAAAAAGGAACATTTTACAACTTTAAGTGTTTCGATTGTTTAGAGAATTTCCAAGTATAGATCAATTGTATTTCATAGGTTGTTAGGATATTTACATACTTTGCATTATCTTGGTTCCGCAACAACCTTGTAATTTATTTAAAGTTAATAAATAAATTACACTTGAAAAATACATATTGTCTCACCAATTTACTTTACAAGTACTTTCTATTATTGCATGGTTTTTCAAGTGTAATTTATTTATTAACTTTAATAAATTACAAGGTTGTTGCGGAACCAAGATAATACAAAGTATGTAAATATCCTAACAACCTATGAACTACAATTGATCTACACTTGGAATTTCTCTAAACAATCGAAACACTTAAAGTTGTGAAATGTTCCTTTTTGTGATTGAGAGAATATTGCACAAGTTCACCAAGAATATTGCAGGTATGCAAAGTGTGAAATCTTTCGAAGTGAAGAAGTGTTATTCTTGTTGTGCAATGACTTGTATTTATAGGCAAAGTTAACATTGGGATGTTAACTTTGGCCGTACAAATATGGTTGAGAACATTTAAGGAATAACATTTAATTCCTTAAAATGCTGTGTAAAGTTGCAGCATAAAGCAACTTTATTCAACCAGCTTTATGTACGATCCATGAGGTTTTTGATTCTCAGGGACGAAAGGTGACTATTTAAGTAAACCACAAGGACGATTTATGTCGTTTACTCTATTTATAGTGGGCGCAAAGACAAGAATACCCCTCACGTGGTAGGCACGTGGGGGGTTAACGGATTGAGGTTAACGGTCAAATAGTCAAAGGACGAAAGGCGAAGCTTATTTTCCAAATAAGGACGATCCATGAGGTTTTTGATTCTCAGGGACGAAAGGTGACTATTTAAGTAAACCACGGACGATTTATGTCGTTTACTCTTTTATTTATTTAGAAAATAGTTTTTGTTCAAATTAATTACAAAAATGCCACCAAATTATCTTAACATTTGATCTAGTTATTCCAATGAACAAGAATACTTCTCGTAGTTCTCGACAAATTTTTAGTTCTCGTAATAACCCAACTCTCTCTCTCTCTATATATATATATATATATATATATATATATATATATATATAGTAAAAAGTTAAAATGAGAACCACTAAATTGTCGAGAACTGCGAGAACTAATTTTTAATTAAAAGGCATAAGGATAATATGGTAATTTTATAAATACAATTAGATTAATTCACAATATAAATAAAAATCTCCATGAATCTCTCCATCAATGATCTCCAAGATTTAACTTACAGTTACAAAATTCAAAAGTTTTCAATTCACATGCAAGTTTCGTACACTGTTTTTCCTTAACTTCATCAATTTATAAAAAAGTGTCGTCTATTATAACTAACCGAAAATTGCATAGCATATTAGTTTTTTGTTGTTATATATATATATTATATATATATATATATATATGTATATATATATATATATATATACATATATATATATATGTATATATATATACATAATAAAGTATATATATATATATTATATATTATATATATATATATATATATATATATATATATATATATATATATATATATATATATATATATATATATATATATATATATATATATATATATATATATATATATATATATATATATATATATATATATATATATATATATATATATATATATATATATATATATATATATATATATATATATATATATATATATATATATATATATATATATATATATATATATATATATATATATATATATATATATATATATATATATATATATATATATATATATATATATATATATATATATATATATATATATATATATATATATATATATATATATATATATATATATATATATATATATATATATATATATATATATATATATATATATATATATATATATATATATATATATATATATATATATATATATATATATATATATATATATATATATATATATATATATATATATATATATATATATATATATATATATATATATATATATATATATATATATATATATATATATATATATATATATATATATATATATATATATATATATATATATATATATATATATATATATATATATATATATATATATATATATATATATATATATATATATATATATATATATATATATATATATATATATATATATATATATATATATATATATATATATATATATATATATATATATATATATATATATATATATATATATATATATATATATATATATATATATATATATATATATATATATATATATATATATATATATATATATATATATATATATATATATATATATATATATATATATATATATATATATATATATATATATATATATATATATATATATATATATATATATATATATATATATATATATATATATATATATATATATATATATATATATATATATATATATATATATATATATATATATATATATATATATATATATATATATATATATATATATATATATATATATATATATATATATATATATATATATATATATATATATATATATATATATATATATATATATATATATATATATATATATATATATATATATATATATATATATATATATATATATATATATATATATATATATATATATATATATATATATATATATATATATATATATATATATATATATATATATATATATATATATATATATATATATATATATATATATATATATATATATATATATATATAATAATATATATATTATTATATAATAATAGATCGATATTGTAACACCCGTCATTTTAAAATCTGGATTTTCAAAAACTTTTGTCTAACGGCGTTTAGAAATGCGGAATACAGAATCCTTAGAACATAACTAACCCTTAATGGATAGTTCATTTATAAAAGTGGTGTTACAGCATTCATATCATTAAAATAGTGTAAGATAATCCAGATGTGGCACCAACATAAATGCCAATAAAAACAATACATAAGTCATATTAAAAGTAGCCAATCATCAAGGCTAACATAAATGACTAAGCGGGAAACTAGATGTCTTCTTCATAGAAACTACCCGTCTCACCAAGCTAAGTCTTTCACTAGCTCAACCTGCTTAACCTGAGGGAACAACGTTTTTCAAAAGAGCAAGTGTTAGCTTTAAAAGCTAAGTAAGATAACATGAGTTTAAGAAAACGTTGCCAATTCTTTATATATTAACAAAAACCTTTCATAATCGTTAATATCACATATTAGGCATAGCACGTTAAGATCACCACAATACTATGGTGTCTATCATATCACACGTCAATAAGAACATATCATCAACATTAAAGCAACATACATAAATTAACACATTAGGAATTCATCGTAATCCTAAATGTGCCTAACATCATAGATCCTTACGTTTCGTCTTTCTTTTCTTACATTTCTTTACTTTCTTTTCTTTTCTTTTCTTATCTTTCTTATCTTTCTTTTCTTTTGCCTAGACATAGGCTATGTGACATAAGCCACACATACTTAGGGATGTGGGGTTGTGTGTAGGCGGTCATAAAACCTTACATGGAGTCCTCACACCCGACTAGATGGGTAGACCTTACGGTGGTCCATCGTCGTTGTTAAGGAAAGACAAAGTCAATCCAACTGAGCATACCGTTTGAACTTTGCGCGTGTAGTGGTTAGTTACTCCACCCGGATACACTCATACATAACTATGCCACGGGGAGGTATCTAGATTCCCACACCACGTGACCACGTACACACTAGCTCCGAAGAACTAGCATGGGTTAAGCTTAACACAAGACTTTACATATGCTCGAGACTTCTTTATTATATTAGTTTAGGCTACACTTTCACCTAAACTAACCACGTGTATCTTTCTTTACTTTTTATTAGCTTAGGCTACACTTTCACCTAAACTAATCACATATCTTTCTTTACTTATATTAGTTTAGGCTACACTTTCACCTAAACTAACCACGTGTATCTTTCTTTACTTTTTATTAGCTTAGGCTACACTTTCACCTAAACTAACCACGTGTATCTTTCTTTACTTTTTATTAGCTTAGGCTACACTTTCACCTAAACTAACCACGTGTATCTTTCTTTACTTTTTATTAGCTTAGGCTACACTTTCACCTAAACTAACCACGTGTATCTTTCTTTACTTTTTATTAGCTTAGGCTACACTTTCACCTAAACTAACCACGTGTATCTTTCTTTACTTTTTATTAGCTTAGGCTACACTTTCACCTAAACTAACCACGTGTATCTTTCTTTACTTTTTATTAGCTTAGGCTACACTTTCACCTAAACTAACCACGTGTATCTTTCTTTACTTTTTATTAGCTTAGGCTACACTTTCACCTAAACTAACCACGTGTATCTTTCTTTACTTTTTATTAGCTTAGGCTACACTTTCACCTAAACTAACCACGTGTATCTTTCTTTACTTTTTATTAGCTTAGGCTACACTTTCACCTAAACTAACCACGTGTATCTTTCTTTACTTTTTATTAGCTTAGGCTACACTTTCACCTAAACTAACCACGTGTATCTTTCTTTACTTTTTATTAGCTTAGGCTACACTTTCACCTAAACTAACCACGTGTATCTTTCTTTACTTTTTATTAGCTTAGGCTACACTTTCACCTAAACTAACCACGTGTATCTTTCTTTACTTTTTATTAGCTTAGGCTACACTTTCACCTAAACTAACCACGTGTATCTTTCTTTACTTTTTATTAGCTTAGGCTACACTTTCACCTAAACTAACCACGTGTATCTTTCTTTACTTTTTATTAGCTTAGGCTACACTTTCACCTAAACTAATCACATCCATCTTTCTTTACTTTATATTAGTTTAGGCTACACTTTCACCTAAACTAACCACGTGTATCTTTCTTTACTTTTTATTAGCTTAGGCTACACTTTCACCTAAACTAACCACGTGTATCTTTCTTTACTTTTTATTAGCTTAGGCTACACTTTCACCTAAACTAACCACGTGTATCTTTCTTTACTTTTTATTAGCTTAGGCTACACTTTCACCTAAACTAACCACGTGTATCTTTCTTTACTTTTTATTAGCTTAGGCTACACTTTCACCTAAACTAACCACGTGTATCTTTCTTTACTTTTTATTAGCTTAGGCTACACTTTCACCTAAACTAACCACGTGTATCTTTCTTTACTTTTTATTAGCTTAGGCTACACTTTCACCTAAACTAACCACGTGTATCTTTCTTTACTTTTTATTAGCTTAGGCTACACTTTCACCTAAACTAACCACGTGTATCTTTCTTTACTTTTTATTAGCTTAGGCTACACTTTCACCTAAACTAACCACGTGTATCTTTCTTTACTTTTTATTAGCTTAGGCTACACTTTCACCTAAACTAACCACGTGTATCTTTCTTTACTTTTTATTAGCTTAGGCTACACTTTCACCTAAACTAACCACGTGTATCTTTCTTTACTTTTTATTAGCTTAGGCTACACTTTCACCTAAACTAACCACGTGTATCTTTCTTTACTTTTTATTAGCTTAGGCTACACTTTCACCTAAACTAACCACGTGTATCTTTCTTTACTTTTTATTAGCTTAGGCTACACTTTCACCTAAACTAACCACGTGTATCTTTCTTTACTTTTTATTAGCTTAGGCTACACTTTCACCTAAACTAACCACGTGTATCTTTCTTTACTTTTTATTAGCTTAGGCTACACTTTCACCTAAACTAACCACGTGTATCTTTCTTTACTTTTTATTAGCTTAGGCTACACTTTCACCTAAACTAATCACATCCATCTTTCTTTACTTATATTAGTTTAGGCTACACTTTCACCTAAACTAACCACGTGTATCTTTCTTTACTTTTTATTAGCTTAGGCTACACTTTCACCTAAACTAACCACGTGTATCTTTCTTTACTTTTTATTAGCTTAGGCTACACTTTCACCTAAACTAACCACGTGTATCTTTCTTTACTTTTTATTAGCTTAGGCTACACTTTCACCTAAACTAACCACGTGTATCTTTCTTTACTTTTTATTAGCTTAGGCTACACTTTCACCTAAACTAATCACATCCATCTTTCTTTACTTTATATTAGCTTAGGCACTTTCACCTAAACTAATCACATCCCTTGGTGCGCCGCACCTGGGGTGCAGACCAGCAACTCAATTTTCAACTTGTTCCAAACTATACCCATTCGATCTCAAACCCTTAGCCCGACCTGGGGACATAAAATTGACCTTTTTTAATGATACTTTTGATGACTCAAATCAATCAATTGATCCTTTAATCCTTTACCACATGAATCAACCATTCAATCAACCGAATAACATGAAATCGGTAAACGTTTAATCAAATAACCCAACCCAAACCCCATGGCCTGGATTGAAAACTCAACTAAGACTCATAAGATCAGATTTCAAAGATAATATTACCTATATTACCTGTAGATGACTTAGAGGATCCAAGATCTAAACAAAACTTGATCGAATCGGCCCGAAACAATTAGATCTTGAGAGAAACTTGCTTGGAGAAGGGAAGGGGGCTGCTTGGGGGTTTTTCTCACACACTCCAGATCTGGAGAATGACAATTAGGGTAGCCTAATTGTCATACAACCCCTGGCCATCCTTAATAAATTCCATCTTAAGCCCCTCGACTCTTTAAACGTTACTTTGTTGGCTTAACTTTCTCACCGGAACACTTAACGACTTAACGAGCACTTAACTTTCATGACTTTCCTTTAATTACTTTCATTTAACATACTTTAATCATATTATATTAAACGCATAAGCATTTAATCACATAATCCCATTTAGGGCACAAAAACTTAACGAACCTAACGTTGACTAACGGTCAAGTCAATAAGTCAAACTCGAAAAGTTTGGGATGTTACAATTACCTCCCCCTTAAGAGGATTCTGTCCTCAGAATCATTTCGCCACTCATACATGAATAACTTATCCGTATCCTTAACTTTATCATATCATTTCAGGATTTCCTTGAGTTGTTCTTTAACTTTCATGACTTTCCTTTAATTACTTTCATTTAACATACTTTAATCATATTATATTAAACGCATAAGCATTTAATCACATAATCCCATTTAGGGCAAATAAACTTAACGAACCTAACGTTGACTAACGGTCAAGTCAATAAGTCAAACTCGAAAAGTTTGGGATGTTACAATTACCTCCCCCTTAAGAGGATTCTGTCCTCAGAATCATTTCGCCACTCATACATGAATAACTTATCCGTATCCTTAACTTTATCATATCATTTCAGGATTTCCTTGAGTTGTTCTTTAACTTAGCATAGCCAAACTCATTCGGCGTTTTACATAGTCTTTTCCACCTTTACTTTTCCATTTCAACCGTTTCGTCATTTCTTGGTTCAATCTTTAAATCAAACCAAGTAATCAACTCATTTCTTCAACCTTCATAAGTAGTACCCACATTACATTTGGCGAAGGCTATTCATTTGGCGTTTAAGCCCTTCATACAGGTATCCTTATTAAATTGCTACCATAACTCACATAATTCATTTGAACAACGGGTCGACTCGCCATGGCTTTCGATGCATAACATATCCCTCCATAGAGTCTTATGGTTAAACCATTATACTCACTTGTTCAATATAAGCTTTCTTTGCTCACCACAAAACCTTCAGTCAATCTTGAGCTAAACAAAACACTCATTCAATAATTTTTAACTTTATGAGCTGCTATTTTCATGTCATTTGGCTCTACAACTTTCCTTTCAATAACAGGTCATAACATGAAGTGACCTCCATACTTACATCGTAGTTGTCCTTATATGTGAACTCAACAATGGAATGTGAAAATCTCAACGCACTTTCGCACGATCATATGACTGTTCCAAGTTTCTAAATCATCATTTCTCTTTCCCATCAATCTAAGGGTGATAGGCATCACTTGAGTTCTCCATTTCTTTCATACTTTGACAAACATCTTTAAGAATTAATTACCTTACGGCCGTCTCGATTCGAAACATTCAACAATTAACTTCCACACTTTAAGATCACTTCTTTATCATACATCCTTTCTTCCTTGTCCAATGAAATAGTGTAATATCTCACCAAGAGATAAGCATTCTTGAACAACTTTCCTGCCAACTACTCATGTCATATCATTACCTTTAACTTCCACACTTTAAGATCACTTCTTTATCATACATCCTTTCTTCCTTGTCCAATGAAATAGTGTAATATCTCACCAAGAGATAAGCATTCTTGAACAACTTTCCTGCCAACTACTCATGTCATATCATTACCTTTAACTTCCACACTTTAAGATCACTTCTTTATCATACATCCTTTCTTCCTTGTCCAATGAAATAGTGTAATATCTCACCAAGAGATAAGCATTCTTGAACAACTTTCCTGCCAACTACTCATGTCATATCATTACCTTTAACTTCCACACTTTAAGATCACTTCTTTATCATACATCCTTTCTTCCTTGTCCAATGAAATAGTGTAATATCTCACCAAGAGATAAGCATTCTTGAACAACTTTCCTGCCAACTACTCATGTCATATCATTACCTTTAACTTCCACACTTTAAGATCACTTCTTTATCATACATCCTTTCTTCCTTGTCCAATGAAATAGTGTAATATCTCACCAAGAGATAAGCATTCTTGAACAACTTTCCTGCCAACTACTCATGTCATATCATTACCTTTAACTTCCACACTTTAAGATCACTTCTTTATCATACATCCTTTCTTCCTTGTCCAATGAAATAGTGTAATATCTCACCAAGAGATAAGCATTCTTGAACAACTTTCCTGCCAACTACTCATGTCATATCATTACCTTTAACTTCCACACTTTAAGATCACTTCTTTATCATACATCCTTTCTTCCTTGTCCAATGAAATAGTGTAATATCTCACCAAGAGATAAGCATTCTTGAACAACTTTCCTGCCAACTACTCATGTCATATCATTACCTTTAACTTCCACACTTTAAGATCACTTCTTTATCATACATCCTTTCTTCCTTGTCCAATGAAATAGTGTAATATCTCACCAAGAGATAAGCATTCTTGAACAACTTTCCTGCCAACTACTCATGTCATATCATGACCAGATGAGACAAAACTCAGTTCTTAACAAATGTAGCAGACTCAAAGACCTTTCCAAAAATGTAAGGTTTGACTCTTGAAGAGCTCTAATGAATAAGATATGACGTTTGCAATACAAGTCTGCAGAATTCGTCCGTAACCTGACCACTTCTGGAGATCGACGTTTTTTTGCATATTTCTGGGCAAAATCACTGGAAACTTTGTTCATACAGAATTTAGGGGACACATAGAGGTTTTCAAAAATGTAAGATTCATCTCCTAAATCGTTCATATGAGGAAGATATGATTTTTGCAAGATGACTGAATTTTCAGACCTAATAAACTCTTTGTTTTGCAAACATATTTCCTCCATCAACATCCATGTCAAGCCACCACGACCCCTACAGCTTATACACATCAAATTATGACATAGTTATCATTATGAAATCTTCATTTGATTCGTAGATTCATTATACTCATTTTACAATCGGTTTGACACCCGAATGACCTTAATCGACTCATAAACGCAATCGAATCCATATCAAACTTCAAGACCAGATGTGAACCCTTTATTGGTTCTATTTGAACATTAAAATGACACTAGAAACAACTTCATACCTGTAGGAAATCTCATGACACACATCGATTGCAATAACATTCGCCGAATGACCCGAAATCGCTAATTTAACAACAAAACGTTTATTATCCATCATTACCCAACAAGTCCAGGTATGGGCAAAATATATGGATGGATATGACTCATATTCTGCAAAGATTTCGTTCTTTACCTTGGAGGATGGTAAACGGATCGTTTACGTGCACCGATTGATCTTTAATCCACCCAAAAACGCAAGAAATCGCACGAGGATCATTCCAGAAAAAGAAAGCGGTTTAGGGTTCTTAGGAGGAATAAATAATCTGAATTAGGGGATAATAATCTTACCTAATTACTCCCAATCATGTTTTGAAGTTCCAAGAATGGCAAGAATGGTCCCTAGACTTCTATACGACACATATATAGCTTAAATCGTCCTCCGGGAATTCTATCGACATATTAAACACATCTTGGCATCTTAAACACATAAACGTATATATCTTTAAGGCATTAAAGCCTCTCACATATAGCATATTAAACCCACGTAAGCATTAACTCGTTAAGAGACTTAACGGTAGCAAGGTGTTGACTTAACGACTCAAGTCAACCGTTACACAAAAATTTGAGATATAGCAATTACCTCGCCCTTAAGATACTCGTCCCGATCGTCACATATTGTCCCGTAGCGAAATCAAAATTAAACGGGTCATAAATCCAAAACAGGCCAGAATATTCGCCGCATGGATGGTTCATGCGTCGCATATCATCTATCATCAGTAAAAATAATTTCAAACGAAACCTAAACGTTTTCATTACACCCAAGCACAATGTTGACACTTCACAGTCTGATTGTAGCTTCACATCATATCATAGCGTTCATAGAATAGAAGAGCTTCATGGTTAAAAGGTTCAATCAACCGTAGTGTTAACTTCTTTACTTGCCTCAACTTCATCCTCCTTTATTTCATTCATCCGTGTCTACTCTTCGCGTGGTTAAATATGATACCATTCAGTGATTCCATCATTCTCATCTTCACTTCATTCGGATCAACACAGACACAGTCTCACAAACACACACATGTCGTGATACATTTACAATTACGTTCGCGACCGGAATTGTAACTATATCCTTTCATTCGTGTGTCCGGTAACCCTTCTATGCGTCACCTACTTATAATCCTTTAAGTATCCAGCATCAACTCTACTCTTTAAACTTCGAATCCATGTCTTTTAAACTAGTAGACCCAACGACATTGACTACCATCATAAGCATCATAAACTTTTAATCCGGCTATCACTTTCCACCGATCTTCACACGTTTCCACACACTTGCAGCATCAACATCACTAAAGTTGTAACACGGTGTTTACTTTCAACAAATAGGGATACAATACATAGAAATCCCCCAACTTTATTACTTTGTACACCGGTCAACACAAGCATGGCCATACAAACACGTTCGTGTCGTGATACGCTTGCAATTGTGTTCCGGACCATAATTGTAATCGTATCCTTTCACTCACACGTTCGTTACCACATTTGTGTATCGTCTTCTTTTTACCCAAATCCTTCAACTTTTGTGCATCTCAACAATTTCTCACGTAATATAAAGCACAAGTTTATCAAATTCAAATAGAGAATTAACACCTTACCTTTCACATGACGTCTTTCATAGCAATAGATTAGTTTGGCGACGGGGAGCGCAAGAAACAGAGGAATAAGGGCTACACAAACAAGTGTATACACATAAAACACATCAATGAACATGAAGCCTTAATCCTACACTCTCACTCATCCTAACCCGTCCTAAAAACTATTCATCTCAAAGGCCAAGCATACTTACTTATGCCTATCTTGTCATCTATCGGTTTAAGTCTAATTCCTATGGCCAACCTATAGTCCTTGGTTCACTTAAACCATTTCTCTGATATCAACTTGTAACACCCGTCATTTTAAAATCTGGATTTTCAAAATCTTTTGCCTAACGGCGTTTAGAAATGCGGAATACAGAATCCTTAGAACATAACTAACCCTTAATGGATAGTTCATTTATAAAAGTGGTGTTACAGCATTCATATCATCAAAATAGTGTAAGATAATCCAGATGTGGCACCAACATAAATGCCAATAAAAACAATACATAAGTCATATTAAAAGTAGCCAATCATCAAGGCTAACATAAATGACTAAGCGGGAAACTAGATGTCTTCTTCATAGAAACTACCCGTCTCACCAAGCTAAGTCTTTCACTAGCTCAACCTGCTTAACCTGAGGGAACAACGTTTTTCAAAAGAGCAAGTGTTAGCTTTAAAAGCTAAGTAAGATAACATGAGTTTAAGAAAACGTTGCCAATTCTTTATATATTAACAAAAACCTTTCATAATCGTTAATATCACATATTAGGCATAGCACGTTAAGATCACCACAATACTATGGTGTCTATCATATCACACGTCAACAAGAACATATCATCAACATTAAAGCAACATACATAAATTAACACCTTACCTTTCACAGGACGTCTTTCATAGCAATAGATTAGTTTGGCGACGGGGAGCGCAAGAAACAGAGGAATAAGGGCTACACAAACAAGTGTATACACATAAAACACATCAATGAACATGAAGCCTTAATCCTACACTCTCACTCATCCCAACCCGTCCTAAAAACTATTCATCTCAAAGGCCAAGCATACTTACTTATGCCTATCTTGTCATCTATCGGTTTAAGTCTAATTCCTATGGCCAACCTATAGTCCTTGGTTCACTTAAACCATTTCTCTGATATCAACTTGTAACACCCGTCATTTTAAAATCTGGATTTTCAAAAACTTTTGCCTAACGGCGTTTAGAAATGCGGAATACAGAATCCTTAGAACATAACTAACCCTTAATGGATAGTTCATTTATAAAAGTGGTGTTACAGCATTCATATCATAAAATATCCATGTTAACGTATCATCATAGCATCGTATCATCATGTCATATAAGCATCATGATCATACGTTGTATCATCATAGCATCGTATCATCATGTCATATAAGCATCATATCATCTTAAAGTGATAGCAACGTATCGTCATATCATTTCATAAGCATAACGTCATAACAATGCGTCATCATGTCATATATCACATCATAGCATCATACGTTTATATCATCATAACATCGTATCATCATTCATATAAGCATCATATCATCTTAAAGTGATAGCAACGTATCGTCATATCATTTCATAAGCATAACGTCAACGTATCATCATAGCATCGTATCATCATTTCATATAAGCATCATATCATCTTAAAGTGATAGCAACGTATCGTCATATCATTTCATAAGCATAACGTCATAACAATGCGTCATCATGTCATATATCACATCATAGCATCATACGTTTATATCATCATACATTATCATCATTCATAATCGCATCATAGCATCATACGTATCATCATAGCATCGTATCATCATTTCATATAAGCATCATATCATCTTAAAGTGATAGCAACGTATCGTCATATCATTTCATAAGCATAACGTCATAACAATGCGTCATCATATCATTTCATAAGCATAGCATCATAACAATGCGTCATCATGTCATATATCGCATCATAGCATCATACGTTTATATCATCATAGCATCGTATCATCATGTCATATAAGCATCATATCATCTTAAAGTGATAGC
>CM067170.1:35586613-35591613 GCA_034093135.1 Erigeron breviscapus | reverse complement strand
CTCTCACATGACCAAAATGACCGAATCACTCATCATTTTTCTAGATTTATATCTGCATTTTTGTTATCTAAATAAATAAAATATGATTTTGATTATTGGATCTTGATAAAACTAATACACAAATATAAATAAGAGATCTACCAATATATTAAAATAGGATTGAAGTATTCTTTAAATGACACGTGACGCATTCCTTAGTTGACACATGTTCTTCTTTTCCTAAAGTTATCTTATTTTGATATTCTATAGATCTACAATGATTTTTAATGCGTATATATATCTTTTAATATATTATAATGCTCTCACCATCACTTATTTTACATATATTGGTAGAGGATATTGCTACTAAGCGCTTTCTAATCTTTTTCCATATTGATAGATTGGTTATTATTGCTACAGTATCTTAATTATGCGAAAATTAAATCTTGGTTTTCTTCGAAACATATATAATTGTGGGTTTTCAAAAGTTACAAACTTTTTCCCTGTGTTTTCCTGGTTAATAATTGTATGTATAATATCATTTGTTATGGTTTAGATTTTGGTAAGTGAGTTTTTAAAGATTCTTATTTATAGTGTCTGTGTTCGGTTGTCAGACATAATGGTTATTGTCGAAGACATTATAGCTATTACAGACCTGTTGGTAGAAGATATGATATAATCAACATGTGTATGGTACACAGTTATTAGTACTAGTTAATATATACAATGATACACGAAAATTTTCATGATACATAACGACGTTCAGTTAAAAAAAAAAGTTTATTCACTTTATTTTAATACTTGTTTTATGTGAACCAAAACTTATATAGATTTAAAGGACCCTCCTTACTTGAAATCCTAGGTTTGTCACTATACGTATTACATAAAATCAATTACAGATATAGTGTTATAATTATCATAAACAACAAGATTTGTTGATTCCACGGAGCGTCGAAGGAATAATTATACTGTAGCTACGGTCGTTGATGACAACGTAAAATTTATAAGAAATACCAATACACAAACATTATCATTCAACATTCACAAATTTATAACTAAAACAATAATAAAAATCAAACTTGCATTAGTTTTTTTCTTTCTTCATCTACGTTGGTGATAGTTGTAGCCATCGAGAAAAAGTCAGAGAAACGTCGACCGTGACAAATAGCGACAAAGGGAGAAGGATGGTGGTAATTGTCAACTTTACATTAAAGGAGGATGGTGGTTGCAGTGTTTTTGATTGATAGTCATGATGTATTGGTAGGCAAGGGAGTGTTTTTAATTGGTGGGTCGGTGGTTTACATAAGAAATTTGATGGCGTAAGTGGTTTGATAGGATTAGGTTGTACATGTGACTATAAGGCCATCTTCAATGGGTTCATGGTGCCGGTGTGCATTTCGGTTGGCATTTCGGGCGCCAGTATGCAACCAATGTAGACCCAATATGCCACTCAATATGTTGGATCAAATTGCTCCCAAGCATTTCGAATGCGTTTTGTAATGTGGGCATCTGCGTGTATGTTGAAAGTAAAAAAAATGTGGGCCACAACATTGTCTCAAGAATATATATTTGACTGTGCTTCTTTCTAACTTTTTATTTTTTTTATTACTTTTAAAGATTTTTGGTTAATATTGAAAACTCTTTATAAAATATTGAAAAATCTTTAAATTTTTTGAAAATATATGAAAAATGGTTAATATAATGGTCTTTAATGTAATATGTTTTATAATTTAATATAAATGATGATGTGGTATGGACAAACTGAGTTTCAGTGTGTTGGGTTGGAGGGAAAATGAGTTCAGTTTGTTGGTTCAGTGTGTGGAACAGTTTGCTGATGTGTTGTTAAGCTGACCAGTATGCTGGGGCAAACTGAATGTATCATTAGAGATGCCTAAGACTATGAGAGTATGAGAGTAGATGAGTAGTTTGATAAGTTTGGTTTTTTATTTTTTCAATTATCTAATTTTACTATTTATTTTATGTTTTTGTTATTTTTAAATTATCAATTGTTGGACTTTAAATGGTTTATAGTTTTTAAACTAGAATTAGTCTCGTATCATACCCGAATTGTTACAACATATTCAAAATAAGTTTTATATATAGAGTAATTATATAATGACAAACAAATTGTTAGGGGCAAGGGTGCAGTCGGCAAAAAACATCGGCTCTTTTCTTTGGCTTGCATCGGCTCTTTGGCTTCATTGTACCCTTTGTATCGGCAAGCATCGGCACATTCCATCGGCTATATAAATCGGCCATATTTGGCCGATCCTTGTGAACGTTGGGAGCGTGCTATGTGACCGTTTTTTTTTATTGTGCCAAAATCAATCCCACCGGAAACCTAATTTTATTATTTGGGGGTTTTTGATTTTGAGGCAAATACTATGGTTTTCTTGGCTACTATTGCCGGAATCCATGCCGGAAACGACTTGCCGATGCTCCTAACGTACAATACCCTTATTCCGGCCAAAAACGTTCACTTTTTACGGCCAAATAGTTGTTTGGCAAGGGTGCAGTTGGCACTTTTCATTGGCTCTTCATTGGCTCTTTGTATGGCTACTTTTCAGGTGACCCTTTTTTTGGGGTTTCTGGTTGGTATACGCTTTTCCGGTGACTCCTTTTTGGGGTTTCTGGTTTAATCTGCCGCTGCATGTGTTCCGATGACCTTTTTTTGGGGTTTCTGGTGGTGTTGCTTCGGTTTTCCGGTGACTCCTTTTTGGGGTTTCTGGTTTAATCTGCCGCTGCATGTGTTCCGATGACCTTTTTTTGGGGTTTCTGGTGGTGTTGCTTCGGTTTTCCGGTGACTCCTTTTTGGGGGTTCTGGTTTATTCGGTTTTCCGGCGAGCCCTTTTTGGGTTTTCCGGTTAACTGTTGCTGCTTATGCTTGATTAGCTTGGTAGTGTTAACTTAGCGGTAGCGTTGCCGGATTTTTTTCTAGGTAATGTTGCCATCTTTTGTTCCATTAAAGCAATAGGTAGCCGGAAAAGTAGTATTATGCCGGGGATGATATCGTTGAACAATTAGGTTGCCGGTGTTACGTCTTACTTTCATGTACCATTTAAAACATTAATATAGTTTATTGTTTATGTTTTTATACATCTTATTATTCTTTTAAATTTTTTATTGCTATTGTTACATGTTTAGCTGTCATTTATTCTATCTTTTAACTTTTACTCCACATGAAAGTTTTCATTTACATGACACTAAACTTTTGGGTTCTCATGTTTTTATCAAACAACTTTCACAAAGTTACGGTTTACTTTTAAACAATTTTTTTTTTTTACTTTCATCTTTCTTTTTATATATAACGTTTTAATATATAACAACTTTCATCATTGTTACGTCTTACATTTATATAACATTTAAACCATTAATACTGTTATTGTTTATGTTTTAATACATCTTATTATTTCTTTACAAATTTTTTTTTATTGTTATTGCTACATGTTTTGTTGTCTTTTTTAAAATTTGCGTTAAGTATTTTGCAATAACGCGCGAGTATAATAACGAGTATATCTAGTTGATGATGGCGTTCATTTTGCTATATATGTCTAATCTAGTTTAGTTAAGTTTTGTTTAGGTTATATTATCAATTCTTGATAATGGCGTTAGTTTTATGCTTTTATTTAAGGTTAATTATGATATATAGTTATAGATAAAACTAGATTTTAGACTCGTGTCAAATACACGAGTTTTACATTGTTATAAAGATTAGAATATTATCAAAGTTTAACTATATGTAAGCTAAAAAGTCTTATTAACTTAAAAGAAAAATAGCCAAAAAATAATCTTGAAAGTTGTTTACTGTGACATACATAACAATATTTGAATATTACAAAATCATAATATGTCCATCAAAGTTGTAGATTGAATATTGATATAAATATCAGCTCGTATTAATCCACATGTTGTAACGACTTCAATTTTTAGCTATATTTGACATTGGTTTAAAGTGAATTGTTGATAAAATACAAAAAAAATTGTAAACTAATTTAGACATGTGTTGAATTAATTATTATGAGAAATCGAGGGCTATAATTGGTCAATAGCTATTAGGTCGGTTGTTTTTTAGTATATATATATATTAAGATTCAGATAAAATGTGTTTTTTAGACATGCGTTGCGGAAGTATAATTATCACTTTTGCTCTTTGTATTTTTAAAGACAATACACAAACACAATGTTGTAAATGTGTTTATTCTTATATTGATAGTTTCGTAACATAATATTAAGAATAACTGCGGTTGCCTTTTTTTCAAAGGCAATACGATAACTACGCCGTCATGCGTTTATATTGACTTAAAAAAATCCCAAAGAGAAAAGATATTTACAAAAAAAAAGATAAAAAAACTATACAAAGAAAACAAATTCCGAAAATGATATATTTAAACACAATTTAAATGAAAAAACTTTAAAAATAAAAATAAATCAAATGTTTTAAGAGAAAGCCAAACATGTTGTAGGCATAATAAATTTAAAAAACCAAAAAACTATATAAAAAAAAGTATATAAAAAACAAAACAAAAACTTTTAAAAAGAAAACATGTATGTTTTCTTTTTGGGCTATTTGTTTGGAAAGTCCATCAACTTGTCACAAATAGTTATTCTGGGGTCCAAACAAAAAACTTCTCTATTGTGAGGAACAAAACCGGCTAAAACATCTTTTATGGGTCTATACCGACTAATGGATGATGTGGAACTAGTCATTGCTTATGTAGATCCGCCATGTGTACATTGGGACCCATATAATACACATGTATAAAGTAAATACATGTATAAAGTAAATAAAAGAACAAATAAAACATATATTTTTATTTTCTTTTTCCATTCCAGATCTTCAAACTTCAAAGAATGGTTCATCCTCTTCATCATCAAAATAAATAACTTATATAATCTCCATCCATCTATATTTACTTCTTTATCTATATCTATCAATAGAGTATAAATCCATCCATCCATTTATACAAATCTAAATCACAATACCCGAATCTAAATCAAAGAAGACAAAACTATATCAAATC